>JACSYO010002159.1:3882500-4292500 GCA_016806645.1 Ophiodon elongatus
AATTGGACTGAAAATAAGCTCATGTGTTTTTGTGTCTTTGTTTGTCATACTAGTTCATCTTCAAATTTGAACAGATGGACGAGCTGAAGTCGTTCCAGTGTAGATAACATGTTAAACATAAAAACTTCCCTCTGCACAGTGCAAATGTCTTATCATCGACTCCATATTACATCTCAATTAAGGGGCACAGTATTTTCTATAGGGTTATGCAGAGATCCCATTTGATTTATAATAATTAAACAAATAGCTATTAATACGTTACATCAATTTAGATCAAATTTACTGGAGGCACTGGACAACCACTATGATCTATATTGGCAACAAGAAATCAATCGTAGATTACAGGACAAATCAAGGAGAACCAAAGAACATTTAGCCAAAGCTAATGATAAAAATGGATTTCCACTCGGTTAGTGATTGAGACAGTTGTATTACATCTCATTACATAGATTACAATCTGTTTAACATTAATGTTAAACAGATTGTCGCCATTGCTAAACAAATGCATCCATCTCCATCCTTCTGGCTTAAATACACACAGAGTCAAATACCAGCCCTGTTATGGCATTTATAGAGTACATTGACTTTAATCAATTTGGTGCAGTAATGTAGTCTCCATACCACTTTAAGCAATGTGGACATGTTTGTATTTGCATTGCCTTCTCGGTTTCACTTGAATACAAAAGAGACCTTCCCACCATCCTGCTGTCTGGACTTCCATCAGAAACCCTCCAAAACTATGTTGAATTCTAATTGCTGCTCCTTAAGCTGCATTGCACTGTATATCACAAGTGTATCTATGAAATAAAAAAAATGTAAATATAAGTTTCCTATTGCTTTAATTTCTGAAACTAAGATACTGCACTTTACTTGAACCATTAAATCAAAAAGTACATGTGTGTTTGCACCACGTAATATGGTTTCCTCCCACAGTACAAAGTCATGTTATTTTGATGTACTGAATACTTTAAATTGTAAAGTTTATTGCCTATTTTACTTTAAATTGGACCATAATTTAGTAAATGAACATCATGCTGTATTGAATACTACTTGAAACTAGGGATTGAGACCATAAACTAATGTTTACAATGTTTGCTGAAGTATTAAATAAAGTGAGAAGTGGGTTATTTTCTCATAGACTTCTATACAATCAGAATTATTTTTGCAACCAGAGGAATTGCCCCCTGCTGGCTATTAGAAAGAATGCCAGTTTAAGGCACTACCACATTGGTTTTCACTTTTCAAACCCATAGTTTGCCGCCTGTTCCCTATGTGTGTCAGCCGTGAGATACACTAGACACTTGTCCAGGATGTACCCCGTCTCTCCCCTAATGTGAGCTGGGATTGGGTCCAGCCCCCTGAAACCCTGGACTGGATAAGCAGGTTGGAAAATGGATGGATGTGTGACTCAGGATGACACTTTGGGTAGGGAGATTCATGTACGGATGTGACCTCTACAATTATCTATACTGGCTCCGTTTAAGCTGCACATTAAACTCATATTTGCATTTGACGTTATCTCTCAATGATAACCTCAACACTAATAAAATCCAACGGAGACTCCTGGATAATTTGATGATACTAGGTTTCTGTTAGGGTCTGTGGTTAGAATCCTTTTCAGCTTTGTTTCGGGTATAAAGTTTATTCCCTCACTTTGGTATGGCTGGAGGCACAAATCAGAGCCGTAGAAAATTCAGAATGTTTTCCTGCAATCATGAACAAAACACTTCACCAGTTATTGAATTCACTTAGGACCCAAAACCCAGAATCCCAAAGTTAACAGATTAAAATGGCTGAATATATTATCATTATTAAGTTCTACAAAGCTCAATCTCTATCACAAACCTGTCATTGGTGGTGTTGGGACCAGAATTTTAAGCTTGGTGATTGAATGTTTGTTGACTTTATTCTTCTCTCAGACTTTTGACCTTTGACTTTTCATTATAGATACAGATGTTTTACAGTTGTTAATCTTCAGTACTGATGATTCAGCTGGAAGAGCTTCACGACATCCAGGCTTCGGCAGTTGCCTCATTATATTCATGCAGAAAATGAATTCAACCAAATAGTGTTTCAGTTCATTATTTCAAATGTAATTACATGCTTAACTTGCTCTTCAACTGGAGGAAAAGAGTTTTTGCCGTGGATGTGCACAGCTCCTCCATTTAAATTATTTTCTACATGTTTATAGGAGTGTAAAACATTTAGTGATCTTGTTTATAAAACAATTATTAAACCGATCTATTATCTACTGCTGGCCTCCAAAGTAGCATACAATCTGGACTCGGGGATTCAATGCTTTTAAGCCAAATGTTTTGCTAAAGCGAACATATTCTGTAGACAAACACACATAAACACATGCAACTCACAATGGTTTCTCACTGCTTTCACTTTATCTCTCCTCTCCGTCTCTGTTCTCTCCCTCTCTCTCTCTCCCTCTGTCTCTCTCTCTCTCTCTCTCTCTCTGTGTCTGAATATTTTAGTATTGATGAGGCCATTACTGACGATAACACAGTGCAATGTCAGCATCCTTTCTCTCTCTTTCTCACACACACACACACACACACACACACACACACACATACACACACACACATACACACACACGCACGCACACGCACGCACATACACTCACTCATCAGGAATCAGGTTACAACTCTGCTGCTGCTGTGTACTTTTGTGCAATTCTGCGTGTGAGTATTTGTGTGTGTTCATCAGGAGGCTGGGGAATCTGGCTTCCTGGCATCAATCCAGTAACTTGCAATATTTTTTCCAGGCTGAAGACAGTCCACATGCACACAAATACACACACCCAAATACAGATTACAAGGGCGATGCCTGTTGGCTGCTAAAATGATGCAAGATGATAAACAAAGTGCATTGCACACACAAGCACCAACATCAAGACAGAGCATCACACATTATAAGCCAAGGGTGAATGGAGGTCTAAGCTTAGGCCAAAAAACGTGGATGTGATTACTGAAACTGTAGAGCCTGGTCAATATTTCTGATGAACAACTGTCTCTCAAAGCTTCAATCCAGTCATCTAAGAAAACCATCATTGTGATTGTAACACAAAAGGCCATGTTGTATTTTTATCACAAGGCTTAATCACAGGAAGGATCATAATCAGTTACACGTTTGACATCTGCTCTTGTGTATTTCATGACAGCATTACGCGTCCTGACCTTAACTGATCGCAGATGCCGAGTCTCCAAGTCAAAGCGACTCCAGCGTGAGGGGAGCAGGTGAGACCTGGCAGGTTCATTATCCCTCCACAACTCTGGTTATTTTCTCCTGGACTGCCAACAAATGCCCAATGTAAGAAGCTTAGTCTTTTAGGACAAGCACTGGTGAGGTGAATAAAAGCCGTTATCCAGTTATTTCCCTTATTAAATTTAAACCAGTAATGAAGGAGGAGCACGTTAGATGAGGATTTTCAACTTTGAGACAAAAAGGGGTTGAAACTTGATATGAGGGAGATGACTCTCATGTTTTGTGCAATCAGCGTATAATGGCATAACAACGTTATTATCCGCACACGATGCTATTCAGCTATGAGAGAGGGAGAGGAGACTAAAAAACACGTTGGCATTAAGACATGCATGCCGTGAGGGAAGCTGTCACCATACAGTAGGTTTGATCAGCCACAATCACTTGTCTCTGCAGCAACAGATGCGTCATTTAATTTAAGAATAGGCATCGCGTGTTTACACGGCAAACTTTAATTTCAAAAAGAAAGAAACCTGTTTTACTATCAGGAGAGGTCTACTTTATAAGCTAACATTTAGCTGAACACCGTTGACATTCAAACATTTTTTTTCCCCCAGACAGGCGCCACTGAGAGAAGTTATGACACACACACGCAGACTGAACATAAACACAACTAATGGCAGTAACAATCACCACAGAGTTTAATAAACAATTAAACCAATTAAAAACTATAAACTTCACAAAGATAGGATGCAAAGCTGGGCTGCCTCATTGTATTAATATTGACCGTGTCAGCCTCCTTTGGTCCACGGCACATATTGTATTTGCTGTCCTGCGGAAAAGGCTTCTCAATTGCCAAAATTTGAACTTTTCATGAACAAGGAAAATAGCCTCGGGGTCAAGAATGAACATTCATACTAAAAAACAGCTTGGTTTTAAGCTCTGTGATGATGCATTTTTGGGGGTTCAAAGGAGAAGTATATATTTAAGTCCTATATAGATAGCTTTATTGATAGTTAATAAATCACCTATAATGCTTTATAGATGACTGATAAACCAATAAGGAGCACACATTTTGGGTTACCAGGTTGTGAAAAATATCTTTGGCTGGTGTTTATCCTTTTTATGGGTTACAAGACAGTCACAAATATTGGTAATCATTACTAAATGCATAATAAGTTGGTAATATACACATTTTGGTCCAGTTTCCATGCAGCCCTATTCCAGAAGGTAAAGCTAATCCATCAAAGAGAATGTTACACAACCTGGCAACCCAAAACCTTTTATTATTTATTGATTTATACAGCACAAGTTAATTATTTATTAATTAACAAAGCTATTAGTTACTGCTTATAACCATTTTATAAAGTATTTTGTATTAGAAAGGGGCTGGATTGCCAAACAGTATATTAGGATAAGGTGGTTTGCTTAAGTCAGCCCTTTAAAAAAAACATTTGAATACAACGATTGAGAGAATGCAATTATGAGGGCTATCTATGAGATTTATCTATCCCAAAAGGGATATTAAGAGGGAGAGAAGCCGTGTCAGAGTAGGCTACTGTTATGATGCCATGGAAGATGCAAAGGCACGATAAGGTCAATAAACTCTCTGTAGACGCACTATAGTTGAACATTTTAGTGATATTACAGTGTGATGGAGGTGAGCTCCACACCGACTAACAGCCACCTGCACAGTTCACCTGGGGTCTTCACTGCCGCTGTCAGGGGGGGTCGGGGGCGGATAATGACACCCAGCAGGTCACACTCACACCACCAGCACCACCAGTCAGTATTTGGCTCAACGCCAGGCGCCATGTGCCTCGTTCAGTTTGTGCGCTGGATGTAGAAGTGGCAAGAGGCTTCAAGGTACAAACGCAACACACAGTATACCCTGCATACATAGTTATGAGACACACACACTTACATCTCGGAGGACGGCGGCTGGCTACGGCAGAGGAGCGCGTGTCCGCACGCTTGTCCCATCGCGCATCCTGCCTCAACAAGCTGCAGTCAGGAGGACCCGGCGAGCGAGGGGAGGAAAGGAGGAGGGGGGCGGGTTGTGGGTTCTGGAGGATAGACGATAGATGGATGGATAGATGGTTGGGTGTGTGCTCCTCTCGCTTTCCTCTCCACCTCTTCAGCCTGTATGTCTGTCTCTCTCCGGTCTGCTCTCCGCTGCTGTCTCCTCTCGAGCTCTGACAGCGCGCGGGACCCGGTAACTGATACTCGAGCTATGGTGAGCGAGGATAAAACGACTGAGCGGAGAGAGAAAGAGGGGGAGAGGGAGAGAGAGAGAGAGAGAGAGAGAGAGAGAGTGCGCGCGAGAGAGAGCGAGAGAGAAAGTGAGAGAGCGCGAGAGAGGTCCGCCGGTACTATAACGCTCTGCGCCACATGGACACATCAACAGTCAAAAGACGCGTCAGGCAAACCGGAGCTGAGCGCGTCACTGCTCCGCGTGCGCTGACAAACAGTCCTCCTCGGGTCATGCCTGTTCTCCCATGAGCTCCAATTCATCCGTGAAAATGAAAGTCGTGTTGTGAAGATTCAACTTTCACGGTGTGTCTTCACACACCAGCTGCGCATTTTGACACAACTCCCACCATGCACACTTCTTCTTCTTCTTCTTCTTCGTGCTGCATATATACTGTAGCTCTGCAGGACACGACTTGAACTTATTCCCTTTCCCAAACGGAGGAGATCTTACGGGCTGGTGCTGGCAGGGTTTCACAATAAAACCACATGTTGCACTAGACTCGAGTGTGTCTATCACGGGACACAGGTCTCAAGGTCCAACACAGATCTTCAACCTTATATGGCCTTCCCCGTAGCCCACACACACACACACACACACACACACACACACACACACACACACACACACACATGCTCAAGCAAGCTGCAGGGATTCACTACAAGAGCAATGCCTAGTGAAACAAGAGCCTTTTGGAGGTTTGTTGACATTCAAGGCCTTTAAATATCCCCAAGTGGCTTCAGATGTCAGGTGTTTTACATTCTAAAGACCTAGCAAGGATTTTTGGACCGAATATTCACGTGAGACACATAGAAAATCAGTAATTCATATAAACAAAGCATCTGAAATTATGAAAACCCCTGTAGCCTGCAGCCACGGTCCACCTACACAGGCGTTCTCAATTATGTTCGCCTGATTAGACTCATGGCTGTGAGAGCATGTGCAGACTGTGGTAGATTGAGAGCCCTGTCACCCTTCTGACACTGATTTGTTGTTTCTGTTTGTAATCATCTTCTCTACCATTATTAGACGTTAGTGATTGGTGACCCCAGACAATGTATATCACCTAGCTCCAACATGAGCGAATCAACCAATCAGACATTACGGAAAACACCTGTGTGTGTGTTCAGGGCCTCTATATCATTTGGGATTTATGGTGTTAATCCATGTAGTACTGTAAAACATGATTATCTTTAGTTGCACTTTGAGTTTTGGTGGTGGGGCAACACTTGTGTTAACATTTGGATTATAAATTGCACCTTCATATTTTCCCCTTGCCTTTTGACACAGAGTAATACGTCTCCGTGGCTGTGTTCTCTATACTGCTATTATTCACTCGTCAAGAGACCAAGATTGAAAATTGGCTTTAAAGTGGACTTCAATCAAATTGTGCAAGACTGAGGTCTGATTGTTCTGCCCCTATTAGAAGAAATAGGCAAATTCAAAGTCTAACATTATGGTGCAACTAACATTAGTAATGTGTCTATTCCATTAAGTGTCTCAGTAAGATATACATATATTAGGGGGCCAATGTAAACAAGACCCTTGAACAGGCAGACATTATTAATGTTATCAATTACATGTCAAAATACCTGCTGTGTAAAATATCTATTTATAACACTGAACAAATGTTGCACTGCAAAGCAGCTTACAGTGTAGCACAGCAGATCACTAAACAACAACAATATCTCTGACAGGCTATTACAGAAAGTTCAGAGGTCTCCTGGGCTCTGGGGTAAAACCATCACCTATAAGGAGGGAAGGCAATGGACCTGCATGCTGGTGGTTGGTTACTGGGGTGGATTACTTATCTCCAGTTGCAAGACTGTGCTGAAAGTTTTATTTTCATTTTTTACCACCCCTTTAATCATCTTGTAACCCATTGTAGGGGTCCTGACCCCACCGCTCAGTTAAAACACACAAAACAACCGTAACCGTATTTAGACTGGGATATGCTTTAACAAAATTGGGCATGCATTTGCTTTCGTTGGCGTACATGTGGTATGCCTCTCTACACGTGGGTTACATTTGATTATATTACAGGTCCTTTATTTGATAAACTGTGTGACAAAAAGAAAAATGAGGACATTACCTCAATGTCTTCTATGGTGGTTACAAACCCAACATAATTTGTGGCACGTGGATGAACTCCAAATCACTGTCTAAACACATAAAGTCTGATTTAAGCCAGACTATCTCACTGTAAAAGAGAAAGACCGGAGAAAGTCCAAAAATTAGATCTGTTGTGCCGATGTAAATGTATCCAAGAGTCTCTGTCCATCCCCATAGTTCTTTATGTATCTAGCTACAGTTGTTAATGTAGATTGTGTTCAAACATCACATTCAAACTTGATGTCAAAAAAGTATTTTAAAAAGAAGGCAATTTAAGACCCAATATGATGTTTTTCTTTCTTTCTCTTATCACATGGGGAGCTACCAGCCGGAGGTATATAACACCACATTTTATGGAGTCCTAATTTAGAAAATACAGAGGGACAATACGATGTGTCAGAGAAGCCGTAAGCATCTTCGGTCACCTCACAGGAGGAGCTGCCAATTACAAGGGAGGACAAGACAGAGAGAGCGACAGAGAATAAGAGAGTGCGACAGGGAGAGTTGGGAGAGGAAGAGTAAGTGAGGGTAAGGAAAGAGTCAGGAGAGCTGCAGCAGCATGAGGAATATGTGAACCTTATTATTGCCATGTCAAGTTTGAGAGCGTGTGTGTGCGTGTGTGTGTGTGTGTGTGTGTGTGTGTGTGTGTGTGTGTGTGTGTGTGTGTGTGTGTGTGTGTGGATACATGTCACATCTGTTGTTTTGGCATACAGATCTATTGTGCTCAACTCGTGTGACTGATAAACTCCAGATTCAGATCGGTCAATGTGGGTAGATCCTCCATGTTCAGGTCAAAGAAATGTCTGCAATGGACACCAGCTGGAGAAAGTATTTTTACCAGTTTTGGGGGCGGGAGGGGTTCAGTGCACTCATCGAGCGTCAATAAATTAATGTCAGCTGCTGTTTGAATTTTTGAATTTACTGAACTGAATGGGATATGACTCAAACTTTATTGTAAGGAATGGAAAGCCTATAGTTTTGCTATAAAAACCTTCTGTAGAAAAATTCTAATATTTTCATCAAAAAGCTTATCATATATCTTCTACATCAGACAGACATTATACAAATATAGGGAAACATTTTCTCCATAAAGTTTTTCTGCGTTCTATGTATGAACATGACTAAGAGTCTACAGCCATACTAGCAGCTCTGTGAGGCTGCACTTATGCACAGAGCTCACAAAAGCATGCTAACATGCTTGCAATGAAAATGCTAACATGCATTCATCTTAGTACACCATGTTAGCGTGCTCACATTTGCTAATTAGTGTTTAGAGCCAGTACCAGGCGACAACCTCCTGGTCTGAAAAGTGAAGACAATGCGGAAGTGCCTGCCCTCTACTTCTCACTTGATTTATTACCTCAGTAAACATTGTAAACATGAGTTTATGTTCTCAGTCGCTAGTTTCAAGTTGTCTTCAATACAGCATGATGTTCATTTAGTAAATGATGGTCCCATTTAGAGTAAAATAGACCATAAAGCAGGGTATGCTTTAGGGTGGGGCTACTTTGGGATTGACAGGTCGTTACCACGGCGTTGTCCGGTCTGGGAGTTGTCCATGTTTACGTCTTACAACTTTCACACTTTCACAGTGTGTTTTCAGTTCATGAAAATTAATGGTAGCAATTAGGTCATGCAAAAATGTCTTATTCAGCGTTCAGTTGAATTTAACTCCACCCTCGTGTCAACGACCAACGGCAAAAAACAAGATGGCAATCGCCAAAATGCTGAACTCAAGGTTTCAAAACTGCAGTCCACAAATCAAAGGGTGACGTCGCGTTGACGACATCCACTTCTTATAGTCTCTGGTCAGCATGCAACACAAACCACAGCTGATGGGAATGCATTAGTTCTGCGGGCTTTGGTCCTACTGTAAAGTATTTTGACCTGATGATGGCACCAGAGGAAACGTCTGCTGAATCGTCACAGTTATTAGGCTCCATGCACCGACCATGAATGTCTGTGGAAAATATTGTGGTAATATATCCAATATTGAGATAGTTCAGTCTTGACCAGCCAACAAACCAACATTGCTTTCCATAGAGCCACTTAGCTAAAACTATTGTCGTTTTCATTATCATTCATTTAAAGGGACTTTTAATTTGCTGTACCGGCTGTTTTTTATTTTCATTAATTGACCTCTAGCTTAAAATCGGTCCAGTGAAGCTTTTCTTCTTCTTAATAAACAAAGCTGCTATATTACTGCAATAATCTCACAAAAAAAGCACCTTGCGAGATGAAAATTTGTAGATCTCTCACACACTGTGTGGACAGAGGGACATCAGACCCAGAAACCAACGTACTGTCCATACAGTCATAAGAGGCAGCAGCTGTAATGTGACATCAATGTTTGACCAGTGCTCTGCAATAAAGTGCAGTGAAGCTTATTTTTATGAGAGGTGAAGTTCCTGTTGTTCCAGTCTCTACTCAAACACACTGAGTGGAGCTGCTGCTGTAGACGACATGAGACCGGTGAGCAAAGCGACCAGCCACAGCTATGCTCATGATATGTGACAGAAACTGAAGCAACCTATTAATTTGAACTCCAAACAGGCTTTCCCTCATTAAAAACTGATTTGTCTGTTACATAAGATTACATTACTTCCCACTGAGCCTGAATTAAAAAGTGGCATGTATTATGTTTTAATCTAAAAAGCCAGACAGTGTGAGATGTGATTCAGTTTATGATGTAGTGAGATCAATATCACGACTGGACTCGGTGCTCGTCTTCAGTGTCCCACAGCAAGGTCTAGTCAAGGTCTGTGAATCAGAAAAGAGAAGAGCAAGACAAAACAACTCCCCTGACACCAATATAAAAGTTTAGTGACTGTGAAACTAAAATGTTCCTGTTGTGACTTAACAAAGCTGTGCAGCAAAAAGAAACCGTGTCACGCTTCAGTTGATTGAGTTCCCCAGAGTGTTGCTCCCGTATCAGCTCCTTGAGTTGATTACATCAGAACCTGATTAGACCTTCTGTCCTCAACCTGGAGTGTTTACTGACATTTATGGGCTGCCAGATCTACCAATCGTTAATACTTCCTGGAATTTGAAAGTGCCGACTGAACAGAAGCTTAATTATTTATGATACGTTCTGTGCCCATGGCCTGATTGGTAAACAACTCTCTGTTGAGCCATAATACCAGTGATAATGGCTTCTTCCAACAGGCTGTGAAACATAGAAATTGTTTTGCGACATCGCTGTGAGCTATTAGTGCCTGCAGCAGACATATGGAGCGACAATATGGTTGTAAATATTGGGGTATAAGGACAAGAAAGAAGAGGGTAATGTTGTATATTTCAAGCGACAGTGATGTTGGAGTGATGATGAAGGAATCTCCGCGGACACTGTTCTTGCTGGTATAATGAAGTTTATTACAAACAAGCAACATATGTCAAGACGGGCGTCATGAACACCCGGAGAGTCCCAAAGTCGAACAGAACTCTAACCGTCGGGGATCTCCCGATCACTTATATATGGTTGTTGTTTACGCCCCAGACTTGAGTATATAATGACGTCATAAAGAGGGCCCCCAATAAAAGACATGTTTCGGACATAGGCACAGCTACTCCTCCATCCTCCAGGTCAAGGAGCATTGCCCAGCGGGGGTACCTAACGAGTATCCCATGTGCAACAAACATCAATGGATCCGACATTCCAAAGTCACAGGCCCCTTCACATATGTTATCTTCATGCATTACAGAGCAAAATATACTACAGTAATTAAAGAGTCTTGAAAGCTGTTGGGGAAATGCAACCTGTGTATCTCCTCTCCTTACCTGTCCTTCACACTGAAAGATTCATCTGCTCGCTCAGTTGGAAAGGGATCAACTCACACTGTGGCAAAGCTGCGGATGTTTTTTTTTTGTTTTTCCTGTGTTTATTGCTTGTATCACTCTGCCTCCGCTTGACTCCGTCCACTTCCTTTTCTCAACAAATACAAACAGACAACTCCTTGATTTTGTCACGAAAACAATCCCACCAAACAAGCTGCATTACCTTGTCCAAACAGCACAGCCCTGCAGCTTCTCTTTCACTTCAACTCTCACTTGTTGTGCTCACATGGTGCCAGTTTGGTGATGAGCAACAAATAACGAACGGCAGCATTTTAGTGTGGTGTCCTGAATGAACGGATTTCTGCAGGGCAGCTTAAACAACCTGTAAACACAACACCGGCATATTATCACTGATAAGATGATATGGAGAACATGTAATCAAACAGCAACACACCCAGCAGATGAATTTATGGCTTAGTCTTAACTCTCCTTTTAGCTCTGTTTTTGGTCTCCACCAACTCCTGAGGTACATTTCTGGCTCTTTAGCTGCTAAATGATCCACTATGCTCTCCAGCTAATCGCTGACTTTCTGTCTGCAGGACTTTATCATAGCTTTTTCCCTGACAAAAGCTGACTGCTGCATCTGGAAATAACGCGGATGAGAGACTGACATAGTAAATTTGCAGGCATTTAAGCCAAAACAGTAAGCTGAAAGACATTGAAATACTCCTTAGAGCAGAAGTCCGATGATCATTTTCTGTTAGTTCATTACTAACAGGAACCCCTTACACCCACAAGTAGTCACGCAATCCATTGTTGACAAAAACATTTACTATGATGGCTTTATCCAAGCAGTTTGATTTCTCTATCATGAATTTAGTTATGAAAAGTGTCTCATTCACACTACATGTCACGGTTTCGGGTGTTAAGTGTGGGTTTCCTGTTTTATTTTGAAGGTTCCCTGTCTCGTGTTTCCTCGTGTCACTTCCTGTCTTCGTGATTGTCTAATTGAATCCTCCTGTGTCTAATCACCTGTAGCTGCACCTCCCATGTGTATTTAAGCCCTGTTTGTCTTGTCCCTCGTGGTGGGTTCGTATTGTCAGAGCGGAGAAGGCAGGACCCAAATGGAGACTGAGACTGGGTAGTTGAGTGCAAAAACAAGGTATTTAATGAAACGAACAGGCAAAACAGACACGGGAACCAGGATCAAGAAATCAGGTCGTTTTCACAAAATTGTGATGAAGCACATAAAAGAGACCTTAAACACACATTATATGACTACTGCAACGGTGTGTTTACAGGTCTCTGTAAAAAGTCAGTAAGAACGCTGCAGCTCGAGTCCTCACTAAGACCAAGAAAGTGGATCACATCACTCCAGTTCTGAGGTCTTTGCACTGGCTTCCTGTCCAACAAAGAATTGACTTTAAAATCCTGCTGTTGGTTTAGAAAGCACTGAATGGTTTAGGTCCTAAATACATTTCTGATATGCTGCTTATGAACCATCCCGACTCCTTAGGTAGTCTGGGACTGGTCTACTTTCTGTTCCAAGAGTCAGAACTAAACATGGAGAAGCAGCGTTCAGTTTTTCTGCTCCACATATCTGGAACAAAGTCCCTGAAAGCTGCACGTCTGCTGAGACCCTAAACTCCTTTAAATCCAGATTGAAGACTCTTCTGTTTGCTGTTGCCTTTCATTGAACCAGATTCAAGGATCTTAATCAATTTCTGCATCTCATTACTGTATTTTATTTCTTAAACTGCACTGCAACTTTTATTCTACTTTTTTAGCTTTTTAATGTTTTACTAACCGTTTTTAATGTTTAAATGAATGTTCTGTGTTTTTAAATCTTTTCTTTTGCATTGTTTGGATGCTTAATGGCTGCATGTGAAGCACTTTGAATTGCCTTGTTGTTGAAATGTGCTATACAAATAAACTTGCCTTGCCTTAAATACACAGGGGAGGTGCAGGTGATCAGACACAGGAGGATTCAATTAGACAATCACAAGGACAGGAAGTGAAGTGACAGGAGGAAACACGAGACAGGAAACCTTCAAAATAAAACAGGAAACCCACACTTAACGCCCGAAACCGTGACACTACATGACTTTAGCCCTGATTTTCCACTTGCCGACAGTTTTTGAAGCTCCCGGACAAAAGCCCCAGATCCTTCAAACCCTCGAGCTCTATGTGTGAACTGTTCAAAGACTCAAGCAGAGAGATTTGCCATTCCAAATATCTAGCATGCTAAATATCTGAAGCTGTCGAGGAGTCTGTCGGGGGTGATACAGCCAATGAGAGCGCAAGAAACAGTAATACTAGCGAACAGTCATACTGTATAGGTCGCTTTGGAAGGTACTGACAAAGCACCTGACTTATCTTTTACGTGTATGGAACTGTTGGAAATAAAATCGACTGCTAGCAAAAACGGCAGCTCCAGTTGAGCGGACATGCTTTTCAGACATTTCTCACTCTTTCTATCTATCCCTCCTTATCTTAATCCCCTGCTTTCTCTGTCTGTCCTCCCCTCTCTCCCTCCTCCCCTCCGTCCTCCCTCCACGCCTGCTGTGCTTGCTTTAATACCTTCCTCTAGCCCAAATTCCCTCTCCTTCCTCCTTTACTTCCTTCCCCTCTCTTCCTCCTTCCCCCATTCTTCCATCCTGCCATTCCCACCACTCATAAGCCTCATAGCATTAACCGGAAACCCTATGGGCGCTGCCATCTTCACTTGATCTGTTGCAGTTTTATCGCAAAGAGTTGTAGCCCAGTGTTATTCTCAGCCCAGGGCTGAGTTTTCCCAAAACTAATTAAACCCCTTCTCAGAGTGTTCATCCTCCACATTCGTATTGCCTTTCTCCAGTTCACGGCCAGTTAGCCTGAGGCTGGACACACAGTTGGTCCACATGAGCGTGCCTTTGTAAAATTGTCCAGATAGCTGAGTTCTACATTACATTATGGTTCAAGTTAATTTCATCAGCCTTGATAGTGAACAGAGCATGTAACATCCTGTTTTTAAGAATGGGTTGTCTTTTGAAATACATGTAAACGCTTGCAGACAGTCCCATAATATATGCACATGTTTGCTGTATGTCGTGCATCTGCATACGGTATTCCTGCATATTTCGCTATGATCTTTAAACAAGCAGACATTACTCTGACCCCTCTAACTACACAGGAGAACATTGAGTTAATTACATTATGTCAGCAGACACAGAACAAAATACACTGAGGAAAGCGATGCTTGGCGCAACGTTATACAACTCCTGACTGTGAACTGTTTTCTGTGTGCCTATTTTAATATTTTCCCTTTTGATGCATAACTTACCAGAAAGGACTTAAAAAGCAGAATTGCAAATCAAGCCTCGGATTAAACTAAACTTTGCTAAATTAAATCTCAAAGCAGGTCACTGGTACTCAACTTAAATGTGTCCTCTAGTGGGTTTCTTAATGCACCAGTCAATTGTGTTTTATTTTACTCTGTTGGGAGTATTTTTACATGTTCGTGCTGATGTTTTATTAATCTATGCTGATGTGTATTTGTATTGTATTGTTGATCTTGTATTGTTTTTTCTAATCTGAGCACACACCAAAACAAATTCCAGTCATTGAAATGATAATAAATTATTGAATCTTGAATCTACAGACTGTAACTGCTGAGTGGTTTCTTTCTGTAGAAATTAGTTGCATGTTTTTCCGAACAACGCTCTCTGAGTCTGTGTTCTATACTACACCGTTTTTCTAATCGTCTATTTATTATTACAATCTTTGTCATATCTTTGGAGGAGCGGATTCGAGTCACACACAGCAAGGTCTCAGCTTCTTTCACTAGTGAGACACTGAAGCTCCGACCTGGTCAGGATCATTAGTCACTCTGGAATAAAGAGTCTCTAAAATGTAAACTGTTAACTGACTGGTTTGTGTTGGGGAGAGAGACCATAGGCAACATAAAACCATGCAATGTCATACGGTACTTCATTTGAAATGGAAACCTTTCTGAGGCTATGTTGTGGAAGAATTGCCAAACATTATTCAACAAAACCTACAGTGTTTGAGTTTTATGTCAGCACAAAACCAGCTGACCTCGGTTAGTCACATGCTGAGCCTGTCGCTGCCACAGCTTTGCATCATTTCCACAGCTCAAGGGTTCATCCTTTTCCTTCTCTTTGCTCAGCTTGAAAAAAATTCTGGGCACAGCACCACATATTGTGCTGGTCTTTAACACGTTATCACTGAAATCTTTTGAACCCTGCAGAGGTTAGCCCCGCTATCACCAGGAACACACAGTCCAGCGTTTGAGTTTATTTAATTATGCCTCTCTCGTTGCCCTCGATGGACTGAGCAGGTTTAGTGGACTCACAGCCCCTGCGAGGCATTCGAGAGCCTTGGAAGACAGACAGGAGTCTGATCAATTACTCTATTCTCCAGGCCTACTGAAAAAAAAAGAAGCAGACTTTTCTCATCACTTTGTCGTGAGTGTGTGTGTGTGTGTGTGTGTGTGTGTGTGTGTGTGTGTGTGTAAGAGAGAGACTATGAGCTGTCTGAATGCTCTATCAGCTGGGAGTTATGGTCACTCTGGCCTGTCATAATATCCTCTCTATGACTGCATGCCCTCAGATTGTCATTCCCACTGAGTTTGGTTTGGTGTGTGTGTGTGTGTGTGTGTGTGTGTGTGTGTGTGTGTGTGTGTGTGTGTGTGTGTCGGAAGGGCACCAGATGGCTGCTGGCTGACTTAGTAGCATAAATTAAAGGAAATCATATGAGACAGTTGTGCTTATCTTCCCATTAACACACTTCAAAAAGAGAGCATGCACACACATGTGCGTGTTGTCTGCATGTGCATTTGGGGGGCTTTGAGGGTTTGATCCTCTTTTCCACCAAATGTTTTTAATGGATCTTTGAAAACCTTATCTCTAAGCTCATTAATTTGTTGTGAGTGCTGACAATTTTCATGAAGCCAAATTCACGTGATTAGATTTACAAAATCATTTAAACAAGAAAACAAGCACTGATTCTTTTCACCCAGTTTGACCCCTTCAGTCCCAGATTAAATGAACCGATTGGCGTATCTCCGTGTCAATCGTCCTGTCAATACTCGTGTTCCTTCTGGCCAAAACTTGTCATGCTTGATTGTAACCCCGTCCTTATGTGTTGTTATGGCGATTCCAAGCAACACCTGCGCATCAAGTTTGATTGTGTTTCTTGGTCCTGAAGTGGCACAGGTTAATGACATGGCTTGACTGGAGTGAAAGTTGAATAAAAGTTGCTTTACATTTTAAATTTTCACCTATTGGTGTATTGTATTGGTCATGATAGTATTGTAAGCCCATGTTGCTGTCTAGTTTAACCTCACAGATTTAATTGATTGGTTGAATTACCGTTCTGGGATGAGCTATCATCTCACATCTTCGAATTTCTAATTAATATATTTTGTAATTTCTTTTTTTTCTTTTTTAGGTGAACCTAAATTCTACATGTATCATGGATCATATATTTTGGTAGCAATTCTTCACATGAAATGTTGTTGTTTTTGGTTTTCTTTTCATTTACAAAAATCCCTGGTTATGGTGGAAAAAGAAACAGTTTGAAATCAAAATGTTTGGTATCACTTACGCTCACTGGAATGTACATAAGTCATCACCCATCACCTCTGTGATCTCCTGCTGCATGCATCTGGCCTTTCCTCTGCTCAGACCATGCCAACCCGAGCTTGGAAGCTCTTCTTCTTCTGTCAGCTCTTCCTTTAGCTGCCACCATGGCAAGCACAGACCACCATCTCAGCTGCTCCCGTGATATTGGTTTAAAACAGGCTCCATGTCATGGTGTAGACGAAAGATTAAGTAATTCTGGATAGAGTCCTCAGTCTATGTGATCCTAATGGGCCCAAAACCCAATCCAACTCACCTATTGACAGTCCAGCACTATTTCACCTGCATGTCCACATCTGAGCAGTCAGTGTGACTTTTTCTGATAACAAAGTCATTCTTTGAGCTTTGGCTCTTTCTGCTCTGGTACAATAAACACACATGAGCCATCTTTGTTTTCCAGCATGTTGTACTCAATCAATGGTTAAAACTCAATAACGCGATTTCCTAAGTGTGTGGAGACAGAAGCAATCGATCTCAGGCTTGCAGATTAAGACCACTTTGCACATCACAGATTAACACGGTGGCTCAAAATAAACAATAAAGTAAAGTCTTATTGAAGGTTTGTAACGATGAACTATTTATTTTTATATGCACCACAGGTACATAGAAGAAGTCATTGACAATAGAAATCTTAATCTCATGCTCCCTTCAACAATGTTCATTAAAATATATTAAAAGAAAATGACGCAAGTAAAAAAAAATACTTATGAACGATCTAAGAACCATGTTTCCTGCGCCTAAATCTACCTCTAAATCTTGATTTGTTTCCATGTACATTCCAGTACTACAACATAAATAATTACAGCAATCTAGTTTCTGTATTTTACACTTTCTCTTAGTCCCATGCATCATCCGTATCAAATGATAGAAGTAAGAATCATCCCTCAACACAATGCAGTGCAGTCTTTAGCCTTTTTCCAAATAGCTTACATAACTCAGAGAGCATAACCCAGGAATACACAGACACACACACACACACACACACACTGAAGGCCCTGTGGCGGCATCATCTGCACAGTCTCTCTATTTTCTCTCTCGGTCCCCGAACAGAGTCAATGCGGTTTTGTGCTCAGAGGGGTGATCCTAAACTGCAGACAGATGATGCACTAAGGCCTCCCTTGTCTGCGCATCGCCTATCTTTATGTCGTATTTTCAGCACTGTGGCTCAACCACTGTTGTTCAGAACTGTTGTTCTGTTGTTCTCACCGGTCATTACAATCCACACAGGTGTGCATGGACATGCGTTTTATGAAAGGTGCACACAGAAACAGGCTCCCCACAATCTATGAGAGTTATTTTTAATTCAAAGAATTACAGCATGTGCTAGGATTTTTAAATTCTGGATTTAGTTGTATTCAGTTTACACTACATCTGTAGGAGCCACCCAAAGCAAACCCTATGCTTTCATGTAAAAATGTCTGTAGACTGCACATGTTTATTACTTATCATTTATCATCACTTTCTCTTGAGTTATCTCTTGACTGAAGTTGTACAACACAGTTAATAAATGTTTTACTCATATTAACCCCTCCCCTACCATGAAGCCCATGAGACATTTTTACATTTATTTTTACAAAGTAAAAATGTTAAATATCATGAGAAATGTGACCACATGTGGGTCTTAACAAAATGATGTCAGCACGTGATATATTACATTGATTTTGTGTCCCTTACCAAAAAATAGCATATCATCACTGTCCAGTGAAAACCATGCATGTCCAATTTTGGGGACTTTTTTTTGGGACAACAGAAGGATTAAGTGTTCCTTTATGGGTAAATTATCCTACTTCTTAAGCAAAAGAAATCATTCAAACTGTCCCAAAGCCACATGAGACCATATTGAGTAATATGGGATTTATATATTTTGGTGAGAGTTCAAATCTGATTTCCCTTGTGTTTTCCATGACTGCATCATTTATATTTCATGCATTCTTTCATACACATTTCTCCAAAGAGTCATTCTGAGTATCGAGGAAAACCATGTGAGCACTTGACTAGATATAGAGTTTGTGCACACAGCATGAGTTTGTGATGACAGTCGCTGTCCTGCAGTGGGGAGGGCCAAAAAAGGGATTACGACGTCAGGAAAATATGCAAACACAACACTGTATTGTGTCATCTGTGCGCCAGAGGGAGTAGAAAAATAAAAAATAAATAAAATGGAGATAACATAGATGAGAAATAAAATAATTTGCTGTTCAAATGTTTATAGAAATAAGTTATTCATGCCATTGGGTCAGAAGAGAAATGTGTCTATTGGCATATAGATGATGCCACTATTGCTACAGCTGCCTTTACGATATAATATAGTGACGTCATCTACCCTGCAGCAAGCTGTGTGTGTGTGTGTGTGTGTGTGTGTGTGTGTGTGTGTGTGTGTGTGTGTGTGTGTGCGTGCGCATGTTCATCAACTCAATCAGGTTTAATTAAACTGTGCAGTGAGCAAGGGGCAAATTCCTCAGTCTGTCAGCTTGTGCACATCCTGTTCCACCCTCTCATATAAACTCTCTCTCTCTATCACACACACACACACACACACACACACACACACACACACACACACACACACACACAATGACTAGTGTTGCACAAGCCCACAGCATCTTTAGAGTGACTAATCTACTATTAGCACTTGTCTCCCAGGGCCTCCCTTCCTTCATCCTCCTCACCACTCCTTTCTTTTCCTCTGCTTCTTCGCCTCTGCCATCGATTTCAGCTCAAGGGGTTTCCTGATTGTTAAGGTTTGGCATCTTTTGAAAAATAACAGTGGTGTATGGAAATGACAAAATCTTAATTAAATGTTTGTAGCCTTCATATTTCAGGCTCTTTTGCATCTTCTTTTTCCATCAGTTTCTTTATTATGTCCTCACTGTGTTCTGACCTGGCTCTTAAGCCACAACACACAAGAGACACACCATGATTAATAAATAAAAGATATTCCATTCATCCAAATTGAACCAAACTAAGGATTATTAAGATGTGGGTGGTGGATGTGTTAACGATCAGTGTGTAAGTGTGTTGTACCAAACAGGACTGTGTAGATTGGGAACACTGGAAAACATGGCAAACAACAAAGTGGCACGGGACAGGCACGGGTCATCACTGTTTCTTATTTACATTGTCCATTTTCTCTTTCTTCACCTTTGCACTGTTCCTCACCTCATCTCTCCTCATCCAACATGTTTTCTTCTCACTCTTCCTCATCTTCCTCTGCCTCCTGTGCCATTTCTTATCCCCTTTATACCTCTACACCTTGCTATTCTCTCTCTCTCTTTCACCTTTATGTAATTTCTTCTCTTCCTCCCTCCAGTCCTCCTCTTCCCCACCACCTCCTCCTCCTCCTGAGTCCCTACCTCCATGGTGATTGTATCTGTGAGATAAGCTGGGTGTCAGACACGAAATGTTCTCCAATTTCTCTGTGTCTGCTGCTGGTGAGAAATGGGCAAACTGAAAGATAAAGTCAAAGAAAGACGACGAGAGAGGGAGTAGGAATAGTGTGTGGGGGGGAAATGGAGATCCGAACAGACAGGGAGAGGGGAAGACGGAGGCAGATATGAAATGAGCATAGGGAGGAAAAAGACAGAAAGGCATTTATATTTTATACCCTTGGCATCACTCATCTAGATCTGCTTGTAATTGAGTAAAATAGAATAATAAGCCGACAGGAATAGTTAAAAATGTTTGCGATAATGAACCAGCAGACAGAAGGCAAAATAGCTCGCACACGGAACTTGCGAGGTAATATTTGGTCCCTGTACCTCTCCTGTTTGGCCGGACTGGGGCAGGACAGCTAGACAGTCGTGGTCTGATTGACTGTGCAGAAATGGAGAGGAGGAGAGCTGTTGCCATGGGGACAAAGAGTGCGGCCTTTTCCCCGTATTTTTCACTTCGAGGACCAGTAATTGTTGATAAACTTGAAGGGAGGTACTGGAGGGCGGTAATCAGAGGCAGTGAAGCACGCCGGCTTTCGCAGAACTGAAGTACTGCTGCAAGACTCAGGGAGTGTGTCTGTGACACACAAGTCAGTTTGTGTTTGTTAAAGGCAGGGAAAGAGGAGACGCGATCGTGTGTGTGTGTGTGTGTGTGTGTGTGTGTGTGTGTGTGTGTGTGTGTGTGTGTGTGTGTGTGTGTGTCTGTGTGTGTGTGTGTGTGTGTGTGTGAGTGTGAGACAGAGAGAGAGTTTTTGTGTGTTTTCCAGTCAGCAGACTGAAGACAAGGTGTTAATGAATTGTATGAAAGGAAACTGTTCAGATGAACTGCATCCAGCTGAGAGATGCTCCGCATGGCGCTACAGAACCCTCTAAGGATCATACAAGTTCACTTTAACTCCATTTTCATTTACAGCCTGCAGGAGAAGCTTTGGAGATAACAAGGACCACACACACACACACACACACACACACGCACACACACACATACACACATACACACATACACACACACACACCTAGAGCCATGTGCAAACAAACTGAGGCTATAGAGTGGGATGAGAAGAATATCATTTTGGTGTCAGAACAAGGAAACAAAACAGCTACATAATACATATCACTGCAGGCCTTCTGGCTGTGTGCTTTTGTCATGTTCCTTTAAGATTCCGTTGCCCTCAGAGAAGCTGTATGTACTCTACATTTATTCTTGAAGGTCAGAGAGCTGGCAGGCAGTGTGTGTGTGTGTGTGTGTGTGTGTGTCGTGTGTGTGCGTGTGCGTGTGCATGTGCGTGTGCGTGTGCGTGTGTGTGTGTGTGTGTGTGTACTGCATGCAGGGCTTAAATGTTGCTGCTCAAAAACCCGAAAATGATTGGCTTTTCTGAGATTTCAGACTCTCCTGCAAGACATTCATATCAGAAACTGTTTGTCTGCTTTCAACAAAACAAATCACTTCACGGTCCATTTATAGCTGTTGTGGAGCTTTTGATCACATCTTTTGTCATGAGGAGATAGGTGTTGTGGAAAGCCTTCAAGGCAACAAGTTAGCCGCTATAGTCTCTGTTTCTGCATATTTCTGCAACATTGCTGCCATTTTTGTGTTTGACATTTTGACCTATAGTGTTTCCAGAATCTGCTGTTATGTCAGCCAGTATTAGGAGCTTGGTGACGGTCTGTTGATGCCATTTAAATTTATTTATATTGACATAACAGTCTAAATACACTGTACTTTTGATAGGTAAACATGTAAATTCCAATCAATAATTTGCATCTGGCTGCTAACCTGAAGGAGTTCATGTGATTATCTACTGCATAAATGAATTACGGTCTTATGTAAACATCATTTGGTTGATTTCTGCATCAGTATTTCGCTCACTACCAACAGAGTCTCTTGGGATGAACTCCCTTCCCTCTCATCTCTCAAGCTGCTGCTACCTCTCCTCCATCTTGTTAAGGCATTCTCGTGATGGTGATATTAAAGTGGCTCCTGACCTTTGTTTTTAAATCTCAAAAACCCTTTAATTGAGGTGAAAATTATGTTCATCTCAATTTCAGTGATAGGCAACGTAGGACACAATTAAGACAACAGAAAATTAGCACAGAGACGTGTTTAACATGTCTTGTACAGTAGTCAGGAAACACAAGTACTATACCATCTAAACGTAACACATTTTGCTGCCTTTGGAGGAGATTTGACCTTTAATTGAACTACAGGGTCACATTGTTTTTTTCCAAGCCTCCAAAATAAGTTCTGAGTACACGACAGAGCAGCTCTGATGTTTTTGATTCCTCGCGTCTCATTATCTTAATCTAAATGACAAGTTATTCGAGGATCCAGTGCATGACAAAGAACAAAAGGTATGGATCCCTGCCAGGATCCACACCTTTGATGCGATCAGTGCTTGCTTGGCTGGTTTCCTTGACAACACAGCTGACAATTTCTGAGGCTGAAATGATTTTCTTTAGGTTCAAAAAGGAAAAACCGTTTAATGAATATGAACTGAACAAAGAAGTCCAAATCGAATATAACCTGCAGAACCGGTTTAAAGCTCATCAGTGGTGGATAAGAAAGTTTTCTAGGGGGTGTCAGCAGGTTCTGGCAGGGTGGAAAGGTGCAGGAGGCAGAGTAATTATCCAAATCTGGACTGAGGCTTTATGCAGCCAGACACTGCAGGTGGCTGTAGAAGGTGCAATGAAGGACACAAGGTATGACTATAAATATAATTTGTAGGTTAAAAATAGTACATAATTTGTTATCATACTGTCTGTCTGTCTGAATACATTTGTATTCACTCTGTCTGAACTCTTTGTTTTAGCACCTGTTTCTTTAAGCCCCCTCCCTGGAAAGCCCAGTCTGCTCTGATTGGCTTTCTAGGAAAATATGGTGCAGTCGTAGTCTTTGCAAAGGTAGATTCCAAGTCGGGGGTGGAAGCACTCGGATGAGTGTCGGTATATTCTGATGAGTCTAGTTGTGACATAGGTAGGGCCTAATGTGAATGGCTTGTTGAATCACATGTTTTCTGACTAAGCAGCCAACAAAGAACTGACTGTGTTGTCTTATTTCACAGTTAGTGGGTTGTCAGCACACCAGATACTCAAATGTATGTGCACAAGCACTGAAAAAGTGACTTTGTCATGACATGTCCCCTATAAAGGCCACTGGATGGTAGAGAAGAAAAAGAGATTCAACACTAACTAACTAACTAATAATTACACCACTAAATTGGTGCAATTGACAATGAATATAAATGCTAATCTGACATGAATTACAGAATACTTTTAACAAAACCAATTATCCCCGTTCATTCCCCTTTAAAGCTGCGTAGAGGACAGGGGGAAAAGTCATAATACAGCAATCAAAGACAAGAGTCAAACTGTCAAACTATCAAACCAACCCAAAGTCAAAACAAAAATCTAGCTCCTTCACTTTTAAACCAAAAACTGCTATAGCCAGACCGCCAGCTAATTTACCGTTTCAAAATGCAATGCAACAGGTTCACCCTGGATAACTCTGATTCATGGGAGAATGAAATAAATACTCAATCAGCTCCAGGTTTGCTGTCACGTTGGAGAGACTGTAAATGTATATGCCTCCATTTACCCTGCCCCTCAGCCCATTACGACTGCTAATGGTTGTCTCGAGAACAGAAGTGGCCAAACCCCTCACATTTCCTCCTAGATTACAGTTTTAATGAAAATGGAATATGGAAAGAAAAAACACAAACACATAAATATTTTTGGTGCTGCAATTGCTGCTGTTATGTCCAGTTTGAAGAAAATACCTGTTACTATAGAGAGTGGAATGTAAAAAATAGAAACATCTTTGCAATGTATTAAAATGCAAACTGAACAGCATTAAATATACTAGTTACATTACGTGTTAATGTTGTTGTTTTTTGATATTCCTGCTGCATTAGTTGCTGGCTGACTAATACTTTGAGAATGTACTTGAGGTGTACTGTATCTTTGAGCAGACAATGATGGCAGTCTGTCATAATGCACTCAAACCCACACACGCTGTTCACTGCTAAACGATTCAGCCTGAACTTCACAGTAAAGAGGCCTCCACGTCCGCTGATGCAGCACAGCATGCAGCGGAGCCCAAATTAAGAGTCACTCACTCACGCTGTCCTTGTTGCCGTGTGCTCCCTGTGGAAATGAGGGAAACTGGCTCACACAGGTGGATGTCCAGATTCCATTGTGCCTCCTGTTGTTTGTCTGTTTCAGGCTTCGTGGCACACAATGAAAATATTCATTTTATTTTGGGGAGCTGGCAGGTGGGCTGACGTCGGCTCACCCTGCCACCTTGCAGGTCCGCCCCCGAGACTCATCACCTCATTTTGAACATTATCTCTTGTCTTCCATTCATGGCCCTTCTCTGAACCACACTCATCTGTCGTCATCCCTCGGCTTTATGCAACTGCTGCTATGACCTATGTAGTAAAGGCCATTTTGGTGTGTGTGTGTGTGTGTGTGTGTTCTTCCCCCGGTGGGTGCCGTGTGTGTGTATGAACGGTGTAGTGAAGGTTTTCTGCGTGTGATTCCCTCGCGGGGCTCAACGGTGTGTGTCTCGAGGTACATAGTGACCCTGATGTGTCAGCTCTGCTTAGAAGAACAACCAGAGAGCTGGTGGACCACCGTGACTCACTCTCACACACACACACACAAACATGGAAGACCTCCTCAGGGCTCTCCCTATGATCACTGTACCCCCCACCCCCACCCCCACACACACACACACACACACACACTCTTGACATTTTTCCTCGAAGCACATCTATAGGCTTCCATTTTACAGATGTAGCATGACATTGTCATGAAGCCTGCAGGCCACGAAAAAGTTTCTGCCCCCTATATAATTTGTGCGTATAGTCAATGTAAATGTAAATGTAAATGTAATGTGCTGTGTACGTGTTTGTAGCCCAGCTTGTTTTCAAAGTTACCCTGTGGGGCAGATTCGAGCTGGACTTTGCGTGTGTTTGTACATTAATTTCATAAAAGTGCTGAAGAAAAACAAGTAGATTACCCAAAGGGTAAAGCAGAGCAGGAGGGCGTCAACCTTTTGCAAGAGTAAAATTAACTATGTGACTATGCATTATAATAATATGCATGTTCAGACACGACATGCACACACAACTAGCTGAACGTGTTTATTGAGAGTTTCAGAAATGGAAAATTAGTTAAATGTGGAGTAACAGAATAAGAAAAGAGGCAGACAGAGAGAATACACATGCTGAAGCATATAAAAAGTATTCTTTTATACATTACTGTTTTACGACACTGAATCACCAATGTATTAAGGAGGTTTAGGCAGGCAATGTGAAAATATCTCTAGAAATGTCTCCAAATTAGTTTAAAATATAAAACAGAAAATAAGTGACTAAGTATTCCTCCAACATGGCTTCAAGTTTTTTTTAGATGTCACATAAGTCAAAATCCTCTGTGAGTATTAGAGTTGTAAAAACATACTTGGTTAGATATACCTGTACCTGAATGAAAAAATGGAAAGAAAATGACACAATTGGAAATCTGCCTTTAACAGCGGTGTAAAAAGGGCAAACACTTCTACATGTCAGCCAGAAGGTCTACAAGAGACGGTGAAACAACGAGTAAGATCGTACTGTCTGATGCATTTAGATAGCTAGTTAACGTTTAGTTAACGCTCCAATTGTCGTAAGTTTAATTTCACACATCATCTCCAGAACGAAACACTTGGTGAAACCAAATTGATCCGTGGACTCAGAAGTCAATCCAAAGTTTGCGGTGGGACGTAAAACGTATCATTTTAACTGATCGGGGAACTTGACAGAGCTTATAGATTTGAAAGATCTGAATACTAATCCAAACAATTATTTTGTGATTATGGTTTGGATATAATATTCGTACAATCCGTGTCAAATGGTGCATCCACTGCGATTCAATGTTGAAAACAATTAAACATGAATAAAGCAGTCTTCTCTCCTGCAGGGTAGCTAATCACACACACACACACACACACACACACACACACACACACACACACACACACACACACACACACACACACACACACACACACACACACACACACACACACACACACACACACACACACACACACACAGCTTAAAACAGTTTTAAAAATGAACATTTGTCTATAAAGGCATGATATCTCGCCAGCAGAGGTGGAGCTCTCTACAGCACAGCATACAGCGTCCTCTGCTGTCCAAATAAATAAGAAATATTTCCGAGCACGGAAAAACCGACAGGTGGCACATACACAACTCTACAAGGTGGTGAAGATGGGCAGGTAAAGCTCAGGCAGATGGTTAGGCAAACGTTGACAGGTTGACACAGTTAATACAGATCGTTTTATGGCTCTTCTTTTGACAAAACATATTAAAGTTTGGACCCAAGTAGAAGAATGCTAGAAGATTATAATGCACTTTAATTGGTTTCTTGTGCTTGCAGGTCTTTCACTTGAAAGTCTGCACCGTTTTGATGAACAAACTGCAATAACATAGTCACAAAGATTGTGCACAACAAACATAGAAGACACGTTTATTTCAGTAGGACTAATCCATAATCTAAAACTTCATAAATACGGTTGGTTAATGACAAGGCTGCCCATGTATGTATATTTACTGTATATCTATCATCACAGGGTTTAGAAAAGGAGCTATAGAGAGGATGCAACACTGAGGACTGTGTGAGGACGGTGGGGGACACTACTGATCAGGACAGGGCTTAAGACAATGGGAATAAGTGAATATGGTTTGAAACCCACTTAAGATGCGTGATTCGGAATAAGGGACAATAGGAAATCAAGAGTTCCTTTTAATTTATCACATATTCTAACAATGTTTGGCAAAGGTCATTTTGCACTCAACTGTGACTTTCTTCTTTTAATCTAAAGAAAGGAAATGTCTTTTTCAGCACATACCTCTCATTCTTTCACTTCCCGAAAGACACAACTTCATACAAGATAAAACTTGCACACTTAAGACATATTCACATATACTGAATGCACACATGTGCAGACAAATATGCAAACCCTGACCCAGGTTTTGCACAGTACAGGTAAGAGTAACAAACACAGTCACTTGTCATTTCTCAGCGTTACCCCTCAATCCTCATCTTGGGTCCCTGTGGAACAAACTCTGGACAGAATCGGGTCACCGTCTTCTGTGACATCTGCCTTGCTTACAAAAGCAATTATTCAATTTTGAACTGCAGGATTATACTGACAATTCTCTGAGCAATAGTACGGAATAAACATTACAACATCACAACATTACAAAATCAGATTCAGCTACTACTGCAAGTCAATAAACTTCATTCTTCTATTTAAAAAAAAAAGGAGATCTAAGCATTCAACGCTAGTGCCTAGAACAACTCAACGAAGTTTCTGAAATACATCAAAGAAATTAAGGTTTCTCTCAGCATGTGTTTCATGCTTCCGTCCCATAATGCAATGCAGTGTTGGAGTCACGTGCCACTGATCAATGGAAACAGCTGCGCAATGGGTGAAGACTTGCCGCACATCCATCCTAGTCCTTCAAACTGTCACTCTTTGATTTCTGAATGCCACAGCTCCCAGCTGCTCCCACTGTACATCAAGTCAAGGGAGATTATTTTGTGCAGGGAGGCCAGAGTAAGGTTATATTTTACATGTGATCCTGTTTGTCCGTTTACGTTTTAGTCCAGTTCATATTTAGACGGCAGTCTAAGGCCATAATCCACATACAGGTGTCCATCATTCTGGCCCTTACAATCGCAGAATGATGATGTCACTGGAATGTTCAGAGGTCATCTGAGCCCGACTTGTTCGCCCTTTAAAAAAATAGAAATCCAGAGTTAGGCATTCAAATCAGTGCTATCGCATCCTACAATTTGTATTCATTTGTATAGGAGTTTTAATCTATTACAGCAAACTGAAACTAAAACAGTTTTCGCCTCTACATTTACATTTAAAACCAGTTCCTTTGAAGAGTTAAGCTTAAAATCTGTGTCCAGACTACACATGTCTCTGAGGCTGCTGATACGATGTGGAGTCAAGAAGAGGGCAGATACACAGCCTAACAAATAAACCAACCAATCAGCTTCATGATTTATCTTTTTCTCAAACTTGGATCCTTGTATTATACAATATATGTAGATAAGACTGGGACTTCAAATTATTGTTTTTATTTCTGATTAAATATGTCCATTATTTGGGTTTTAACAAACAAAAACAAAACAGATTAAAACCAAAAAAAAACACGAAATTAGATACAACAATATTATTGTTATTATACTATGTAAACCAGGCGTCGTTTCTACGGGTGGTTACATAGAGCATACGTGTGTGTGTGTGTATATTTAAAACAGAGAGGGAAGCCTGAGCAAAAACTAATAATAAATAATAGTAGTAATAGTAATAATAATAGTAATCATGATAATAAATACAATTTGGCACCTCCGGTCATCATCCATTATTTTGTCTCTTAAACCTAAATGCAACATCTAAAGATATTCAACCTACAAAGATATGAAACAGAGACAAGCAGCAGCCCTCATATTTTAGAAGCTATAACTAGCAGAGTTTTGCTCAATAAATAACTAAAATGATTAATATTTTATAAAAAATTATGAATTTCCTGTCGCTCGACTAATTCCCGCATTATCTCAGCACTACATACTACTCACAGAGGCATTAATCATGAGCTATAGCAGCACTAATTTACTTCTTTGTCATTTATTTTCTTCATTAACCGAGTCTTTACTGGTCCATGACCCAAAGTTCAATAAGTGTTCATCATGAAAAGTGAATGAAAATGTATTTAGTTTCAAAATGGTATACCTTGTAAAAGTAAATTGTCCTACCTTTCGTGCATGGACCATTATCGAACGTCTCTAAAGAGCTGAAATATAAACAGCAGAGGGGTTAAGACAGGGAGGGAGATGGACAGATGGAGAAACCGAGAGGTGTAGAAACAGAGGGAGGTGAAGACCGATGGACTGAAGACAGGAGGGAAATGTAGGGTGAAAGAGATTAAGAGGCAAGCAGGTGTTGATGGTACATCTAAAAAGAAAGAGAAGTGTGAAGAAAGCTCGTCAGAGTGTGGGAGCAAAGAGAGAGAGGTGGCGAATGTGTGACAGCAACATTCAAGAGTCACAACAAACATCATCGGATTCACCTTGAGAGTCATAAACAGTTGCAGTCAACCACACACACACACACACACACACACACACACACACACACACACGCACACGCACACGCGCACTTCACGTTGAAAATTGGGCATATCAATATGCAGTAAATCTCTCGCCTCCACCCCCACATACACAAACATCTTGCATAAATCCAGCTTCTGCTCCATCGCCAAAGCAATCACACCTCCTCTCACGCTCCAAATATTATTTTTCAAGTCGATACATTGAAAAGACAAGGATCAATAGAAAATGATCTGGAAGGCAACAACAACCCTGGAATTGTGTTTTTGCCAATGGAAGTAACAGCAGACTGTGTTGAATTCTTATGTGCTTCTGCAGCAAACTAATGAGAGGCATGTGATGGCTATAGAAACACCAGAAGGAGACAACTGCATCATCGTGTTGTGGACATTTGGTCCCATACCGCCGAGACGGAGTGCACAGTGAATTATTTTGGATGGCTGCACTCAATTTATCTATGAAAATAAGCAAACCGATAGAGAGGGTGATATTGATGTTGTTGAACAGGTCTGGATTAATGTCAGTATGCTTGACATGTAGTCCAACAAACCTAGTGTGATGATGCTTGTCAAACTCTTGCCAAGTATACAACTCTGAGCCGATATGCCAGGAGCAGTGCTGTGAAACACAATGTTGGCTAGTGGCCATATTTTGCCTGCGGCCATGAGTTTACTTTAAATGTTTTATTCCTAGTTTCTGTATTTTGCAAAGCTTTGGCAGAGCCTCACCAGAATGACTCTTGGGGTAATTCTTGTTTTGTTGGTTCTCAATCCAAACCTACAACATGAAGATGCTGCCGTCTACTTCTCTTCACCTCATCTGGATTCTTAAACATGTCTAGACGCAGACATAAACTGATAATTTATTCTCTTGTCCTGGAATCCAGGCTAATGAAAACACTTCAAGGAAGCGCCCTTTAGTCTATTTCTGGTCAAAACAGCCAGTTTAAGAACCCAGATCCCGTCATGATGAATCAATCAAAGATGAATCATGGAACAGAGATAATTGATTCTGCACAGATGTAACCCCCAACTCCTGTCTTCCTTTTGGCGGAAGTGAATAACAAAATGAGAAGACAAATATGGAAGCAACACTAAATGTGCATGTTTGGTTTTTTTTAAACTAAGTAGAATTCTGAGGAGACTTTTGTCCTCCAAATGTAAAGTACATATTACACAACTGGCACTTGGCCAGTGCAAATTTGTTCACGTCTTGGGTGAGGATCAGGGTTGAGGGTCTGGACCACCTGTTCAGCATGAATGTCTCTGCTGAGCCAGTAGCTTTAGTCGGAGCTTCCTGGTCTAGATTAGTCCCAGTGATTGGTAGGTTAACTCACAGCAAGCTGGTCTTGGCTGAAAGCTGCCACGCTGTTCCGCATCTCATTCTCACTGCCACGCAGCGGTATCAGTGACACATTACCGTGACGCGTGTCCGGCAAAACGCGGCTCACTCGTGTCTGCTGGAGTCCGTCCTGAGGCCACACGTTGCCATCGTACTTTATTGAGGAGTGGACACGAACACAGGCGGAGATGAAGAGAGGGAGCAAGAGGAGATTTTACATTAATACAATAGTATCGGCAGGTTAAGGAAAATATTCATGTAACATGAGCATTTTACGTGCTATTTAAATCGTCTAGAAGAAGTATGCTCCAACTTTGCAGTGAGATCACTAATGCTAAGGACCGCTGTCTGTTTTTTTACAAGCCTTAAAGCTGATTGGCCAGTGGAAACAAACTGCAAGAAATTGCAAATGGCAGACTTACAGAATATCTGTAAATTAGGTGTATTAAAGCCTATGAACATATTGTGTGTGTGTGTGTGTGTGTGTGTGTGTGTGTGTGTGTGTGTGTGTGTGTGTGTGTGTGTGTGTGTGTGTGTGTGCGTGCGTGTGTGTGTGTTCACACCTGGATACTTAGAAAAGTGGCATACCACTCCCTCATTTCTGACTGGGTGTCACAGCAGAGATACCTGCAAATAAATAGAGGACTGTTATAGTAAGGCAAGTGGTGTGTGTATGTGTGTGAATACTGAGTGCATGTGTTTGTGGTCTGGGGAGAGAAAAAGTCAGAGAGGCATTCAGAGAGAGAACCGGAAGAAAGAGAAAAGATATTAACAAAAATTGACACATCCTCTCTTAAGGCGCCCGGTGGTAGCGCCACGAGCGTAAACACTGAGTGTGATTCCCAAATTAAACTCCCAACAAAGAAAAAACACTGATTAGGACCGTCAGCGTTCGGTGTGTGTGCCTGTGCCAGTGAAAAGTGTATTTGTGCCTCTGTAATGTGTGTGTGCGTGCATATCTCATGCCACTGAGGTTGCCGTCACATAGCCCTCCGAGTCATCAGCGATGCTCTGGTGCTGAATAAATAGGCTTTACTTATACAATGATTATTGTTACGAGCAGATTTAGAGTACAACAATTATTCAAGTGCCCTCACTGAGACACAACAAAACATTGATACAGGCTTGAGAACTCAATAGGATACAGTATAGTGTGCATAGCAGACATAAATTTAGCTACAGTCAAGAGCTTAGGCACACATGTTAACACAACTCACACACACACACACACACACACACACACACACACACACACACACACACACAGAGCTCCTCCCTCTCCCTAGTTTGCATCATTAGGGTCAACAGAGCTCATTAGTGCTTATTGGGATTCAAAACGGGACAGAAACTCCATTTCTATCACACATACCTACAGTGCAGTATTCGGTAATATTCTACAATACATTTACTTTCTATGTAATTAACTGGGTCTCTTATTTAGAACATTATCAGCTGCAGAAGAATAAATGCTGCTCATTATCATCTTAGGTTTTTATAAAGGCATAAAATGAAATTTACATAATATTCTGAAAATTGAAGTAGCTTAAGTGCAGTGACTGCAAGAGTGTGCTGATAAAATGAACAAGTGTTAGAGAGTTTTGAGGGGATGGAAGCAATAACAGGATAAAACTAAGCGACATTAAGTGCAGGTGGGTAAGTAAGATTAGGAGAGAGAGCCACATGGGCACATCCTCATCCAAGAAACTTTCCATAATTTGACTTTCTGCCTTATCTCTAACCACTCTTCTCCTCACTAAGTTTTCATTTATCTGGAGTCAATTCAGAATTTCTCACTTAGTATACAGTTTCTACACTTCACCGTGACACGTTGCCTCCCTACTTTCTACTTTCTCCCCCCGACTTCTTTATCTTTCTTCCACATCCCCTCCCTCTCTCAGTTTCCTCCTCTCAGGTGTGCGTTTTTTTGCTGTGAACAACATGGCGATGGAGCGTGACCAAGAGATGATGCTGCCTACAGCGTGACGAGAACAGCACTCCCATTACAACAGTGCTGATGTCGACCGCTGTTGACAGAGTAGAGGCCCACTGTAACGCGAACGCACGGACACACACAGAGCATGCAACATATTCAACCGATGCACGCATGCACACGCACACGCACACACACACACACACACACACACACACACACACACAGAGGGATGTATATTATGTATGAACAGATTAGAATAGAGGCATTGTTACAGGTGTACGTGTGTTTCCCTCCTGGGTGGAACTGACCTTTCACACCCCTCCTTCCCCAAACACTCACGCAGGGACCTGACCCGTTTTCTCTGCCTGCAGCGAAACTGCTAGCTTTTTTTTTTCTAACATTGGTTATGTTTACACGCACATAAAAAAATATTAATCATACTGCCACTAAGGGAAAAATTGAAGTCACGAGATAAGGCCGCAGTAGTTGTGTTGTAATATAGTATGATGCTCTAAGTAGCACGGCAGGAACGAAATTTCTTAAAGATATTTCAAAAACTCATAATCTTCAGTTCTATTTGCCTATACGGAGTGACACTACAGTGTAAAACAGCTAAATGAAAGTAAAAAGCTTGAAATAAACCACGTGTGCTTGATGAAACTGACAACATGAGCAGGACTGGCCTGAGCTATGAGTACTATTGGCTGACAGCTGTGTAATGTATATAAAAAGGTCAAAATGTAGTACACATAGAACTGAACATCTACTCACCACTGCTGTCTCTCTTGCTTCTCTTGTTTCTTACTCTCACACACGACTGTCAGTCCCCAACTAGAAACGCAGAGGCAGAAAGATGACAAATTAGTTCAACAGCAGTACAACTATAAATGTCCCAGCGCTTATGATTCTTGGGCTCAGTCTGGCCCCTAGTGGTCATTCTGTTTATCAGTCACCATGAGCTATTTTATTCTTTATTTTTATATTTATTCATTTGCATTAGTCAACGGCTGCTTAATTTAGGTGTATAAATAATATGCGTAGCTTGTCTTCATCATCAGTGATTTGATACAGTACAGAGATTGTCTGCAAAGTCTACAACCCAAAAGACATTCTTTTTTGAATTTGACAACAAAAAAATAGTTCTAATAAAAAGGAAGGGAAAAAAATGTTTGTGCCCATTAAGCATCCCTTTTCTGACAATAAGTATAAACTGTAAACAGGCTTGTACCTTTCAGCAAGAAGTGCATTTTCTTAATATTCACATTAAGATGAGCACACTTTATACGCTCCGGGGAAAAAGACTGCTTTGCCACTCAGTAATCGTGAGGAGGATAGAAAGTGGCATCAGTGCCACACTGTATGTACTCACCATGTAGAAGGACGGACTTTCTTTTTAATACCCATGTAGACCTTTAGGTTTTTCACTGGCCAATCACGTTCTGGACGGTTACTCTGCCAGACAGTGAGAGACAGAGTGAAGAGCCCGTGAAGGAATGGGACAAGACAATGAAAAAGTCCCATTTGTTCAGAGTAAATCTGTCAATCTTACTCTGACTTCCTTGTACATTCTGAGAGAGTTGGAGTTGAGGATGAAATATCGGTCGTGGAAACTTCCAGAGGAGAGCCCCAATCCCAAGATGCTTCGCTCTTCCCTGAATTTCATCATCCCGTGTTTGGATGCATCCACTTTACTGGCTGGGGGGCAGATTATTAAGAGTAAATTGACGTGGATGACTAACAATGCAGTGATTTAGAAAGGCCGTTTGGTTTGTGCGTTTACCCAGGTAGACCATCATCGCCTCCATAGCGAGGTGTTTCTTGATGAGCAGATGGGAGTCGGTGCCAATGGAGTGAAGGATGGGCAAGACTCGCTCCTGATAGTGCAGTGGACGTTCTGAGGGTAGTAGAGCAACACACAACGCAGGGTCATATAAAAGAATTTTAAGAATCCTCAAATCATTGACCTGATCATTCTTAGACAAACAGCTCTTGAGCTCTTGACACCGTGATTGACGAAGCACAATGATTTTAGTATCTGTGTGTTTGTGTTTCTACTTCAGTGAACAATGAAATGCAGATTTGGCATAAAGTGATGTCGCTTTTCATCCTTGCAAGTAATTGCAACCACACTCAAAAATAGCTTTGTTATTGTAATAGAACAGTGACGTCTGTATCAGACAGGAGAATCCCCCCCAGCTCGTCACTCGTACTCTTTCTAATACCTTTCTTTTTCCCGCTATCATTCTTCCTTCTCTTCCTGTAATAAGCAGATTGGTTTACTGGCCAGTGATGGAAACCTGCCAAATCCGTAGCGAGTTACTGGCATTACATAAGCCACCTACATGCTTCTGGATGAGGAACCACATACCAGACTAATAAAAAAAAAAACACGGCACAGTCACATTGTTGAGAATGATCTTCTTGCCTCTGGGGTTTGGTGTCACTTTGAGTAGGTCATGCTGCGTTTTGAGTGGAGGGCACTTCAAAAGCCTTGAATCATTGTTTTTGTATCGCTTCTGGCCTTTCTTTTTTCTTTTTCATGTTATTTTTACATGGAAACTCATGTTGATTTCCTAACCAAAAGAGCCCGTCTGTACATGTGCCAAAAAATTGTCTGCATCAGCATCAAAAACACAAAAAGATTATTTTGACATATGTTGTGCCTTCCCCCTCTTCCAATCCTTCTCACCCATTTCCTCCTTGTCGCTGACCTCCCAGCAGTTCCAGTACTCTTTGCCTTTAACCCGGATGTTACGCCGGTCCAGGATCTCACAGGTCAGCTCTGCTGCTGTCATAGAACCAGGGATCTGAGGGGAAAAGTAACGCGGTTACTCCAGAGTCTTACTCTCTTCAACAAAGGGCAAAATTGTGGCCGTCTACCAATGTACCAAGTGATCAGAAATATGAGGTGTGTGGCCGTTGTTTACTATTAGCACGACGCACCCGAAACACTATACAGACATGTGATGTGCTGTATGCAAATACTCCCAAAAAATTGGAGAGATGCCACCAAAAACAGACTGTAAGATATAATAATCCAATAATTATAATTACTAGAAAAACATACAACAATGTGTGGACTGTGAAACCAAGATGTTCTTTTCTTATATTGGTACAGTAAGAGTGCTCACGACCGTTTGTAAAACAAATCTCTTACCTCAGGGAAGAGCAACAGTAAGAAAACATTGGTGAATCCCAGATATCAATGGGTAGTAACAAAATAAGAACAAATCGTGGATACAAAAACAAATATGAGGAAATTTGGTCTTATATCGCTTCTTGCATGAGGCCTATTGTGTTATTTGGTGAAGTCCAGGTCACCTTGACATGTTGCTCTGCTGTGTCCTTCTTTTCCTCCAAGTACACTGTACAGATGAAGTGCCCTCCAGGTTCAGTACTCTAAAGTGTCCACACCCACGCACGCACGCACACGCACACACACACACACACACACACACACACACACACACACACACACACACACACACACACATTAGGATAACAAATAACAGAATGCAAAGATGCAACTGCAGCAAATGGGTGCATGCATACAGGCGTGCAAACAGCACCGGCGAGTGTTGGGTGTGAGTGTGTGTGACTCACGGGAAACTTTGTGTTGAGTTTCTCTCGCACTTGGATGATAACAGTGATCTCTTCCAGCTGCTTCTTTAGCTGCTGTTCATCCACCTGCAAACAAGTATGAACACAATTATTCACTCAAACAAACAATAAAATCAACCATTAACTGACATAATACTTTAATTACAGCAACATGCCAATCTTTAGATCTCTGGCAGAAATCCCCACCAGCATTTCAACCCTCTTTGTTTACTCATTCTAGGCTTTCTGTGGATGGGTGGTTGTCTTTCGAGAGAAATACATTTTGACAATGGCTACAGGGATTTCATTCTAAGCTCATGAGAGGCATTCCCATCATTATGTATTTCCTCAATCTCACCCTAACTTTCTTCTAGTTTTCTCATCGACTTCTCTAAAAGAATTGAAACAAACAAAGTGTTGTAAGAACATATTCTCATCAACACAAACTAATTTAATGATTATAAAAAAAATATATATGAAAAAAGGAGAGACTGAAATATGTATTTGAAGGTTTTCTGCTTTTTTGGAGCTTAATCTTGCAACAAATATGAGATGGCATGCTCTTTGATACCTCAACCTTTTCAAGCGATGCCCTCTGTGTTGGGTTTGCCATTTTCTGATGTCATCACTTTAGATAAATGAATCAGCTTAGAGAACAAATTTGTTCCCTCTGTCTAACAGTGAGCAGTGAGTCTGACCTCAAAGATGGATGTGTAGTGCTGTATGAGGTCCTCTACGGCGCGGCTTGCATTTAAGTCCTTCCCGTCGCTCTGGAACAGTGTGGGACCGAATACTATGGCCAGGTTATGGAGGTTCATCTGGTTCAGCTCAGAAAAACGCTGCACACTAAAAAACATGCAGGGGAAATATACATGGGTATATGCACAAAGACATGCACAGAGGTACAAGATCATTTAAATGTGTGTGTTTCTCACCAATAGAGGTGGTTGATAAGGGCTTGTAGTGTAGCCTTGTTGACAAAGGGCAGTCTGTTCAACAGCAGCTGGAACTGGGAGATTTTCTTGCTATCATCCTGAATAGCTGCAGTAAGAGACAGAGAGAGAGAAAGGAAAAGAAAGGAAGTGATGGGGGGAAAAGATAGAAAGCACAGGGTGAAAGTGTAAGGGAGCAAAAGGGAGATGAATGGAGAGGATATTATTAGACAAATGCAGCAAGACAGGAAGAAAGAAAACAAGATTCAAATAGGAGTTAAAAGTGACACGCTCCTGATATAGAGTTACTGTAGTGCTCTGACACAAAAGCCATATTTGTGAACTGAGATGCAAACAAGTTCAGGTGTTTGTATGGAGTTCTGTATGAAAACAGAAGGTGTCATACATGTGACCTAGCTGCAGCATCTCCAACAAATCTGATCCGGTAACTGAAATCTTTCTGCTTCCATTATATTTCCCGTGTAGTTTAAATAGTAAACACTCCAAAGTTTGCAGTTCTCCAAACTTTCTAGAAGTGAAACTCACTGAGACATCTCTTGCCGCACCAATACAATGTTAAGTCTAATAATAGTCCCTTAAACTGTTACAACTGTCCAGGGTGAGGACATTTCCCATTTTATTCACCTCCATTGTATTGGAGTGGCAGCAGAAGTCTCACCGTATCTCCAAATCTCATGTAAAAAAATATAAAATCCACCTGGATATCCATGGTTTTATGGAAAAACTAGAAAAACTAGAAACATTTGTGAACCGTCACGTCCTCAAATCCCAGCGTGACTAGACTGCAGGGCACAACAACAGTCTTGTGAATCTTACCAGCAGCATTGAGCCAGGTGCTGGCATCCTCTGATGTGAAGAGTCCCTGCTCTAAATCCCTGAAGAAGCGTTTGAGCGTGGTGGAGACGTCGTCCACCTGGTGCTCTCCTTCTCTCAGACGGAGACTGCGAGCATCACGACGGAATCTCTCACACAGCGCCGCCACGCGGGAGTTCACACCGCTCTTACGATATATCCCCTCAGAGGTCAACCCTAGAAAAATTATTAAAAATAAGCATACACAAGATAATGTCACAAACTCAGGCCATGTCTATACTGTACCTCTCAGAAAATACATACTGTAACACCACTGTAGGATTTAAAAACCTTGTTCATCCAACTTTCATATTTCAACTCAAAAAGAAAAGATCATATGGTCCATTACAGATTCAGAAATATCAACTGAACTCATACAAATTTAAAAATACATTTGTATAAAGTGTAAAACACCGGTTATTTCACCTCAAAACTAGACCTAATTTGGCCAAACGCTGCTGATGCATTGGTCTCGAAAGGCTAAAACTTAAAAGCCCGTTGCCGTTCTGGTATATAGACCCCTGTGGTGTAAATATGATGTAAATGCCCGGCACGTATATATGTGTGTGTTCCTTTGTATGTCCACACAGTGTGTGATGGAGGAAATGCTGCGATTCTGTAAATGCCTTTATTTCACTGTCCGTCTACATCTCTGTCTGTCTCTCACCGCACTGCGTGATGTAGCCGATGCAGCTATGCACTATGACAGGTATGTCTGTCTCTGTCAGCTGCTGCTGGCTCAGTGTGTCTCCTCCACTCCCCGCTGCCGCCTGGATGGCACCACACCAGCCGGAAAAATCCAACTTCCTCTCTCCCTCTATGTACAGAGTTCTGAATAAAGAGAGAGGGCGGGGGGACAGAGGGGAGAAGAGAAGGGGTAAAAAGAGAAAATGGAATTTAGCAAGTGAAGAAGAAATGGTGAAAATGCAAGGGAGTAAGGAGGGGGTGGGGGGGGCATTTAGGAGAGACCTAAAATTATTCAGAGTAAAATTTTAATTAAAAAAGATACACATACACATACTATACTGTTGACTGTACACTGTATAAAGTGGCTTTACATTGTGTGACAGGTTGTGAAGTCATTGTATCACCATTCTAACAATCTCCTCTCTCACCTGCCTCTCTCCACCAGAACCAGCACCTCGTTGTCTTGTTGAATCGCTGTAAAAACACAAATTCATAGTAATCTTATCATTTCAGTTAGCCATACTTTTAAACCAAGTAAACTTCAAAGTACGTCTGTCCTTCAAACTTCTATATTTCATGCTCTAATATATTTATTTCCGGTTTATTTCCAAATGACGGTTCTGTCAATCATCACTCTGAGCACCCCGTCACTGTGTGTGTACAGATTACAGGACACATACAGTTAGTTTGTGTATGTGCGTCTTACTCACAGAGTTCATTCAGTTTGCGGAGGTGGATCTCCTCTCCCTGGCTGTCCTCCAGATAGGCGTGAAGTGTGGAGCCCACCAGAGCAAACCAGCCAACCTTGGATGTTTGTAGGTTCAAGCCGTCTTTACATTTCAGCCGCCCAATCCGCTCAAAAGTCAACTTCAGTAGCGGCTCTGCACTGGCCGGGATAAAGTTCTACAAATAAGAGGAGGACATCATGGCTGTTTAATATATCGCACATTAATCATTGTTTACTTTCTCTTTTGATGATAATTACCTACTTCAGCCTGTGCATGACTGAACCCCTCTGCGAAAACCAATACTAATTCAATTGTTAGAAAGGTTAAAGCTCCTGTACAGTATCTTAATGATTGCAGGGGGATTGCTGTCTTTGTGGCTAGACTTGCAGGAGCCATGGATGTGTAGAAGGACAATCTACCATCCTGGCATTTATGTTTCTTGTGATGCTCAGTAACACAGAAACAGCCAAAGGATGCAATTTGTCATCATCTTTATTGTTTCGAATTTCAGATGCAGCATCACTTTAGTTTAAATTCAATTGTTTTTACAATAATTGCAGGATTGCGCTGTACAATCACTTTGCAACATCCACTTTCAGCCGTTTCTGCAGAGCAGAAGGTCAACGAAACTGTTTCTGCACATCATCATGCTGCTGGCTATGACATTAGCTGTAAAGAGGGAAGGAAGATAAGTGGCACAGGAAACAAGTCAGCATTAGCTGGCCCTGTCCTGACTACTAGGCAGCATTTTCCATCGCAGCTTAGCTGAAACTGCACACCTTCCACTTATCAGAGCTCTCCAATTTCACTACAGAAAAATACCTTCCCTCTGTAAGGGTCCGCCTGAGGAGAAAGTAAAAGGATTTGTGTTTGTGTGTCTCGGCCCCAATAGATATTTGGTGGTTACCTTGGCAATAGACTTGACCCATTCCTTGTGGCTGTCTGGGTCATCAGTGCCAAACAGATAGAGACGCTCTGACTCAGAGTAAAGTTCAAAGGTGTGGTCATACCTGAGTGTTAGGAAGAGAGGTTAGGAGGACGTGAGACAGAGAGTGATATAAAAAAAAAAAAAGAAAATGGAAGGGAAATAGAGATAAGGAAAATATTTTGAATCAAAAAGCTCTATATCTTATTTCTATTTTTATTAGAAACAGTTTACAGTTTGTGTACGTGTACGTGTACGTGTGCGTGTGTATACCCGTGTCTCTCAGGCACATCAACAGCCAAGCAGACGATCTCTGAAGCCTTCAAAGCGCCGTTAGGGTTGGAGTTTTTGTCACTCTCATAGTAGCTGAAGGTGCCATCATTCACAGTGCACCAGCGACGACTGAACTCTACATGGAGGGACAAGTAGAGATTGACAAATCATAATATTAAGAATTATAGTAATATAAATGGCATCCATAGACACTGTAGTCTTGTATGTTGACAGCGTTTTGTCAATAATTGTGTCGACAACTACTGCATGACTTTGTTTAGAAAGCGGCTTTACAAATATAGTGTCTTGAGTATTAGTTTTCTTTTTTACTGTGGGGAGGAGTGGAAGTCAGTGTTAGTGCTGATTTGGTTTACGTGAATACCCTCTTTGGTCTTGCGATCTGTGATAGCCCGAGCCATGGACGCAGTCTTGAACAGGAAGCCATTGTGAGACACACAAGGTGGTGCTGAGTAATGGATCACCTCCATGCCTTCACCTACCTCTGACCGCGGTAGCTCTACAAGGAGAACAAACAAACTAAAGTAAAATAATCTTCTTGTGTAAAAACATACAGGCTGTCATCTTCTGGAAGTCAATCTGATATAGGAGAAGTGCATCTGGTTAAGATAAGTGGGAAACAAAATCAAAAACACTTCCGAGCACAGTATGAACAGATTGTGTGTTTGGTTATGTCACATTTAGGAATGACATTAATCGGTGGTTAAAAAAAAAAATGTTGACGGTACGATAGTGGCACATCAAAGAAAGTATGAGGAAGATGCATTGAATTCTCAACACGATAGATTTGACAGTATTATTGTCATGTAGCCATTCAATACAAACACTATCAGGCTTACAGCACATATATCCTGTACAAGCTATAATTTCATATGTACACTGTGGGTGAGCTAATTAATCCAGAGATTGACATAAACAAATCCATCACAATTTACAATACAATCCCTCTCTTCTTTCTTTTTTAGTGGGCATGGATCCAACCCAGATGACAACCCAGATAGTATATCTGTCACACATCTTTGATTAATAATCTGATCATTTAAAACAAAGGTGCTTTTATGTAACCCTGTGCATGTACTTTCTGTACCTGTGTTGAGATTGTGGCTTATTAACTCAGCCTGCAGGGGTTGCGAGTGTGCGTTGGCCAGGGAGAGAGCAGTGGGCCAACTTGCCATACCAGTTGAACAATTCACATCTGCACCGCAGAAAACCAGGCTCAACGTTTCCAGCACATCGCTGCACTGCACATTGATACAAAGAGCCTAGGGAAAAGGAGAGAGGAAGAGTAAATCAAAACACAATTAAATCCTCATGTACAAAAATAACAGACGGAGACAGTGATGTGTTGCTTTTGCAAGTGAATCCAGAGTGTTCAGAATGCTCCCATCCGACTTATGTCAAATACTATATGTAAAGATACCATTTGAGCGCAGGGAAAAAAAATCAAACCAAATGAATGCAGAAAGCCAAATTAGCATATTTTTGGGGATTGACTAGAATGCCAACATCTGAAATTGCCTTTTACAGTTAACCTATTTTACTTACTTAACCTAGTGAAACTTAACCTGGTAAGTTAAAACAAAGACACACTGTTGCAATACTATTCAGTCCCGCTCTGGTTGCAAGGGAAAAAGCCACATGGTAGGAGTGGGAAATGCAGTAAAACTGTGGCAGACAAAGAAAGAGATGAAATGAGTAAGAAGGATACTAAACTGATAAGAAACTGATGACTTTTGTAATGTGGTCGTGCAGCTGCTGACCTGGATTTAATCATGTCATGGGACTCTCTGTCTTTGTTTCAAGGGAAACAGCCAAGGTCAAACTCTGTGTGTGCGTGCGTGCGCGCGTGCATGCGTGTGTGTGTGCGTGTGTGTGTGTGTGAGAGAGAGAGAGAGAGTTGGTTAAAACCTCTACTGATCCACAACAACTAACAGTGTAATGAGCATCCTTGCTCTACATGGACGAGTACCGTCAACACTTTACCAAGTGGACGTTAATGCGGTGTCTTTTTTGTTATTGTTGAGAAACAAATAAACTGTACTGTCAATAAAAAAAAAACTCAAGTAATTATTTTGGGATTTATAGGACCTGTGGAGGTTATTAATCTCAATTGTTTTAAGTCTTGTGCCAATTGCTGAGTCCACTCTAAATCCACCATATGCACATTTAATCAAGATTGAACAACAAATAAGCCTGGAGCCATTTTATAGTGATTAGTCTGTAAGTCCCCATTTATTTCAAAAGGAGCACAAGTGAAGTGAACACTGATCTAAGAGCAGATGAAAAGCTAACTCGTCTGATAACTTTTACTGCTCTTGTGTGGGGCTGCACAATTAATGTAGATTATTTTTAATTAATTGTGAATTGTAATTCAGTGGTATTGAAGTGTCACATTTGTTGATATTTCACTGAAGGAACTATTCAGGTATTTACAATATTTACATCCAAGCAGAATAATTACAACTTTTGAATGTGCAACAGGAAGTCATGTGACCAAAAACAAAACTTAAGATGGAAATGCACACAGATTTGGTGGGAAATAAAACAAAAATACACAAGATATGTTTTGGGAAAAACAAGAAAACAATCATTTGCTGAATGTAGAAAACACACAGACAATATGTCTGTAAAGACAGTGGAAGGAGGAATATGAAAATGTTATGACTGAGAAGAGGATGCAGTGTTTTTACAGCTGAGGAACTCAACTCACACACACACACACACACACACACACACACACACACACACACACACACACACACACACACACACACACACACACACACACACACAAATAAGCTCTTTTGGATCTGAATGAGAAATTCCACAGCACTCTGTCACACACACCCACCGACAGAACCCCTCCTCTACTTAAGCCCTGTTGAGCCTCTACACACACACACACAAATAAACAAACAATTAACAAAGATTCAAATTGCACAAGATACCCCTGCACACATGCACAAAAGACACACAAAAAAAAAAAAAACAGCATTTCTCTGCCACACAACAGTGAAGACATGTATTGTACAGTCCCTCCTATGGATCACATGAGAGCCACCATAGACCTGGTTGGGAATCAAGTTTTTTTTTTACGCTGCAATTCAGTGGCTACAATAGTCACTGTTTTCCTTAACTTCTTCTTTTTTTTCCTATTGAGCAAATAATACAGTTGACATTTAAATTTGTCCATCCATTTTCCTCCGCTTATCCGGGGTCGGGTCGCGGTGGCAGCAGGCCTAGCAGGCCGACCCAGGCTTCCCTCTCACCCGCAACACATTCCAGCTCGTTCTGGGGGATCCCGAGGCGTTCCCAGGCCAGCTGGGAGATATAATCCCTCCAGCGTGTCCTGGGTCTTCCCTGGGGTCTCCTACCAGTTGGGCGTGCCTGGAAAACCTCTAACGGGAGGCATCCAGGAGGCATCCTGATCAGATGCCCGAACCACCTCAGCTGACTCCTTTCGATACGCCTCAACTCCAAGTTCCCTCCGGATGTCCGAGCTCCTTACCCTATCTCTAAGGCTGAGCCCGGCCACCCTATGGAGAAAACTCATTTTGGCCGCTTGTATCCGAGACCTCGTTCTTTCGGTCACGACCCAGAGTTCGTGACCATAGGTGAGGGTCGGAACGTAGACCGCCCAGTAAATTGAGAGCTTTGCCTTCCGGCTCAGCTCCCTCTTCACCAAGACGGTCCGGTGCAGCGCCTGTTTTACTGCTGCAGCCGCACTGATCCGCCGGTCGATCTCCCGCTCCATCTTACCCTCACTCGTGAATAAGACCCCGAGATACTTGAACTCCTTCGCTTGCGGCAGGCACTGCGTCCCCACCCGGAGGGAGCAATCCACCGGTTTCCGGCAGAGCACCATGGCCTCGGATTTGTATGTGCTTACCCTCATCCCCGCTGCGTCACACTCGGCTGCAAATCGCCCCAGTGAATGCTGGAGGTCATGGTCCGAAGAGGCTAACAGGACCACATCATCTGCGAACAGCAGAGAGGTGATCCCGAGACCCCCGAACCCGACGTTCTCCTCCCCCCGGCTATGCCTAGATATCCTGTCCATGAAAGTCACGAACAGGACCTGTGATAAAGGGCAGCCCTGGCGGAGGCCAACACCCACCGGGAACGCGTCTGACTTATTGCTGAGAATACGAACACAGCTCCTACTGCAGTCGTACAGAAACCGGATGGCCCGTTGTAACGGGTCCGGCACCCCATACTCCCGCAGCACCCCCCACAAAAACCCCCGAGGGACCCAGTCAAAGGCCTTCTCCAAGTCCACAAAACACATGTAGACTGGTTGGGCAAACTCCCAGAGCCCCTCCAGTAGTCTTGCGAGGGTAAAGAGCTGGTCCACTGTTCCACTACCGGGACGGAATCCGCACTGCTCCTCTTGAATCCGAGGTTCGACAATCGGTCGGAGCCTCCTTTCCAGAACCCTGGCATACACTTTCCCCGGGAGGCTGAGTAGTGTGATACCCCGATAATTCGAGCACACTCTCCGGTCCCCCCTTTTGAAAATGGGAACCACCACCCCGGTCTGCCAGTCCATGGGCACTGTTCCCGACCCCCATGCGACATTGAAAAGGCGTGTCAGCCAAGACAACCCAACAACGTCCAGCGCCTTCAGCATCTCAGGGCGAATCTCATCCACCCCCGGCGCCTTGCCACCAAGGAGCTTATTGACTACCTTAGTGGCCTCTGCCAAGGATATGGATTCGACCCCCCCCAAGTCGTCAGGCGCTGCCTCCTCTCTAGAGGACATGTTGGCCAGGTTTAGGAGTTCCTCAAAGTGCTCTTTCCACCGCCCGACGATGTCCCCTGTCCGGGTCAGCAGTTCCCCCCCCGTGCTGAGCACAGCCTGGGGTAAGCCCTGCTTTCCCTTCCTGAGCCGTCGGATGGTTTGCCAGAACTTCCTTGAGGCCAACCGAAAGTCCTTCTCCATGGCCTCCCGAACTCCTCCCATGCCCGAGTTTTAGCGTCCGCGACCACCGCAGCTGCAGCCCTTTTGGCCTGCCGGTACCTCTCCGCTGTTTCAGGAGACCCCCGAGCCAGCCAGGCCCGAAAGGCCTCCTTCTTCAGTTTGACGGCTTCCCTCACCCCCGGTGTCCACCACCGGGTTCTCGGGTTACCGCCACGACAGGCACCGGTGACCTTCCGACCACAGCTCCTAGCGGCCGCGTCCACAATAGAGGCTTTGAACATGATCCACTCGGATTCCATGTCCCCAGCCTCCCTTGGGATGTGTGAGAAGTTCTTCCGGAGGTGGGAGTTGAAGACCTCCCGGACAGGATCCTCCGCCAGAGGTTCCCAGTTCACCCTCACTACACGTTTGGGCTTGCCGGGTCTCTCCAGCCGATTCCCCCGCCATCTAATCCAACTCACCACCAGGTGGTGATCAGTTGACAGCTCTGCTCCTCTCTTCACCCGAGTGTCCAAGACATACGGCCGCAGATTAGATGAAACGATTACAAAGTCGATCATTGATCTACGGCCTAAGGTGTTCTGGTACCAGGTACACTTATGAGCCACCCTATGTTCGAACATGGTGTTCGTTATGGACAAACCGTGGCTAGCACAAAAGTCCAACAGCGAGACACCACTCGGGTTCAGATCAGGCAAGCCGTTCCTCCCAATCACCCCCGCCAGGTTTCTCTGTCGTTGCCCACGTGAGCGTTGAAGTCTCCCAGGAGAACTATGGAGTCAGCAGGAGGCGCCCTTTCCAGGACCCCTCCCACCGACTCCAAGAAGGCCGGATACTCTGAACTGCTGTTCGGTGCATAAGCACAAACAACAGTCAGAGCCTTACTCCCCGCAACCCGCAGGCGCAGGGAGGCGGCCCTCTCGCTCCCCGGGTAGAACTCCAACACGGCGGCGCTCAGCCGGGGGCTCGTGAGTATCCCCACTCCCGCCCGGCGCCTCTCACCCTGGGCAACTCCAGAAAGGGACAAAGTCCAACCTTTCTCCAGGAGCTTGGTTCCAGAGCCAGTGCTGTGCGTGGAGGTGAGGCCAACTATATCTAGCTGGTACCGCTCCACCTCCCGCACCAGCTGCGGCTCTTTCCCCGCTAGCGAGGTGACGTTCCACGTCCCTAGAGCTAGTCTATGCCGCCGGCGATCAGCTCGCCCAGACCCCCTGCCCGGCCTGCCGCCCGGTCCACATAGCACCCGACCCCGATGCTTATCCCTGCGGGTGGTGGGTCCACAGGGTGGCTGCTCCATGATGTTTCTTCGGGCTGAGCCCGACCGGGCCCCATGGGCGAAGGCCCGGCCACCAGACGCTCGCCTACGAGCTCCCCTCCCAGGTCTTGCTCCGGGAGGGTGCGGTTTCCCTGGTCCGGGCGAGGTGGCTATAGTCCGTGTGCTGCTGTTCATCGGGGTTTTTGAACCGCTCTTAGTCTGGACTCTCCCCTGCGACCTGTTTGTCTTAGGAGACCCTACCAGGGGCTGATGCCCCGGACAACATAGCTCCCAGGATCACTGAGGCACTCAAACTCCTCCACCACGTTAAGGTAGCGATTCACGGAGGAGTTAAATTTGTCGAAAATATTTAATTGACTTACATCAGATATTAGACAGTATTAACAAACATAGCTGTAAGACATTATATTGTAGCATAAAGGAAGTGAAAAGGGGAAACAATTATTTTTTTTTAAATAGAGTAGAGTGTAAAGTAGATAGTAGGGATGCACCAATCCAATACTACGGATATTGGATATCGGGCCGATACTTTCAGATGATTGGATCAGGTATCGATGACAAATGGGCCAATCTATTCAATTTAAGTCTATATTTATGTCCGATTACACATGCACATAATACATGAAGTATTATGTGCATGTGTAATCAGCATCAGCAGCGTCTGGTAGACTGCATAGCTGAGGGAGGTAACAACAAACACGTCAGCTCTTTGAGGTATTTCATGGCTTTAATAATAAACAACAACTAGAATGATCCCAGTCACTTCCACACAGTGTGGCATACAGCTTATTAATTAAACACTGGCATCGGATTGGTACACTGTATCAGTCGATACCCAAAGCCCAGGTATCGCTATCGGGGCTGAATAAGTCCAATCAGTGGATTCCCAGAGTACACACAGGGTTAAAGGGGGAGGCATGTCACACTAGAGCAGAGGGCAACAGTGAAGCAACCGAGGTGAGAGAGTGCAGAAGATTTAATTCAGTCTGAATACCTACAACATGAAACAGTTGGAAAAGTACATGAGTGCCAGTATGTTTGCAGCACCGTCTTGGATCAATGGAAAACCATGTGCTAGACAGAGTGCTGACCCCTGGGGTGGGTTTGATCAATATTATGTGTCTCCACCTTTTTCAGCTTGGATATATGGCATCACATTTTCTCTTTTCTTTTGCCAGAGACACAATTCACTGTATCTCTCCTGCATTATTCCACTCACTTCTTGCAGTCTCTTGCTTCACTTTCCAGAAAACTACTTTTTCCCCACGAGAATGAGCTGAATTAATGTTGTTGACTGGGTTTTTACAGCCTCAAATTTGGAAAAACTGTACACTACAAATAAAAACATGATCTTAGCGTGCTCTATGTCACTGGGGCTACGAGAGAAAATGGCTGCGAAATTTGTTGACTCCTATTTGATCCCCTTTATTCATCACATTGACCTGGTCATCTTGTTTAGCTTTACCGGCTGCCACCACTAGCCCTGCGGGCTAACAATAGCCACAAAGCTACAAGACAAGCCAAATCATGATGTTCTGTAATTTGACGACAAGCACAATTCAGTTCAGAAACAAATACATTGTGATGTTTTGTGATGACACGTACCCAAGCCTGATAACTGTGTGTGTGTGTGTGTGTGTGTGTGTGTGTGTGTGTGTGTGTGTGTGTGTGTGTGTGTGTGTGTGTGTGTGTGTGTGTGTGTGTGTTCCAGTAAAAATGAACATAACTAGCCCTCCCTCCAATATGGACATACATGTGAAAGCCATGTTGTATATAGGTCAGTGTCCTGTAATGAATCAATAGCCAACCGTGTGCCTTCTGACTAAGATAATTGCACCAATGACAACAAAGTACAATGAGGAAATGGGTGTTTGAAGACCTCACGCCCTCCAACATCTGCTGCCTATGAAACAGGGAGTAATGGAAACACACACACACGAGAATTCAAGAATCTTACCAAATCTCCCAAGAGAGAGATTGTATCTGGGTGTGTCTAGAATCACAGGCCTCCATCTGGCCTCTGCAGTTATATTGGACAGAAATGGAGGAGAAGAAAGAGATGCGAGGCACAGAAAAAAAGAAAATATTGTGAAAGGAAGATGAAAGCATTTTAGTGGGGCCCATTAATTAGAGACTAATTGTACTTGGCTACAAACTGAATACAATACACCCAGACCTCCTATGTACTGACACACACATGCAGCAGACTCCGTTTTGTCCATCTTGGCACATGCGGAATGTCCAGCCAAAAACACACATTTATACATGTGTGTATGCCTGTCCACATATTAAATCCAGATGAGAAAGAGTTATTCACATATGTTCCGTCATTACCTAACCAGGGTCAGAGTCAGACAGATGAAGCAGAGGAAGAGAAGAGAAGAGAAGAATGAATGCGGCATAAAGGAAAAACACAAAGACAGACATACAGAGAAAAAGACAAAATAGGGAAGAAAAGAAAATAACTCCCTGTACAGAAAGAAACAGTAGAAGAGATGGAGCTTTTCCTCTATGGAAGCCACTTTCCATAACTATAAAAAGCACAAAAACAAGCCCATAAATTTTTTTTACTACTGCCTCTCAGCTGTGTTTGCTATCATAAATAAAATGCTTGTCGTCACCAGCATGAAGTCGACATAGACACAACAAACAGAAGCTCAAACAGACTGGGATCAGTCATTGGTTGAGGTTCTCCAGATGGGAGGATATTAACTCATTCTCATTAATGCTCGTGACAAAAATGGTGAATGGGTTCTACAATCTAAAGCAGACATTTAACCAATGCAACAAAGATGTATGAAAACAAGTCTTACTTTACATAACTGTCCCTAACTTAAAACTTGGCACACATACTTTCAAACTGCCAATACCTTTCTCGGTCAAACATTCCTCCCCCCTTGAAACAGTGCTCTTTGGCTTCTTCACTCTCTCACAAAGACATAAAGAAAACCACCAAACAACAAAGTGTTTTAAGAAATTTGACATGTCAATCAAAAGGCTTTGGAAAAGGTTCAAATATTAGTATAAAATAATAAGACACCATGAAGCAAGACTGTCAAACATAAGACACAAAAAAAGAAAACCAAGAGGAGTTATCCTGGAACATTTGGCATGCTCCAACACATTTTGAATAATGCTTCATTAAAACATGAACACTATGTTCTTGCGAGAGGATACGAAGACCAATTAATGAACGAAAGACTGTGGAAAGCATCAATAGTTGACTACATAGTGCAAAAGAGAGAGGACACAAAGCACTAAGGGACCAAGGGAGAGAAACAAAGATGTCCATTGACAGAAGTGAGTGTATTTGTCTCCTCTGATTACACACAAAACACACACACACACACACACACACACACAAATTAAAAAAAGAGGCAGAGAAACATGCCTTCACACACATTAATATGCATGTTAACATATCTCAGCCCACTTCCAGTGAAAACCATACACACAATAACGCCAATGTGCTCACTGACTTAGAGCTACACTAGCAGTTCAGCAGCCTTGAGACAAAACTATGACCCACAAACACATTCAAGTATGAGTTTGACAATATGTAATCTCAGTGCAATAAAAGACCCAAAATCCACTGACACACATTCCTATACTCACACTAGAGGTGGTCAACAAAAACACACAGATGCAGACAAACAAAAGTACTTTCACTACCCTCTCCTACAGCTCACTAGCACACACAACCTTACCTGTAAGTTTTCAGTTCCTTTCAATCACTGCTCTGTTTGAATGTCAGTCGACACAGACAGGCACACAAGGTTGCACATGCGAGAAAGAAAAAAAAAGAACCAGTTTGTGATGCTTTAGTTTGGCAGAAAGTTAAGGGAATACCAGCAACTTACGAATAAGAAAAGGAGCCAGGAGTGAAGAGATCAACTGTCGTCTGCAGTCGCAGCAAACAATGAGGAGGGGAAGAGAGGGAGAGGCGGAGTTACAGCACATTCCAGCTGAAGCAGTGTGTAATGATGTCACATTCAGAAGGAAAAGGAAAAACAAGAGACGTGGGGATAAAACTCCAGGACTTGATAAACAAACCTGTATGTGAGCCAGAGACACTCCAGCAGTACTCGCACAGTACACATTTCTGTTCCTCTCTCCTTTCCACCCTCACACACACACACACACACACACACACACACACACACACACACACACACACACACACACACACACACACACACTGCCTTATTGTCAATGCCTTGTCCCACAAAGGTAACACAAACCCATTGCAGAGTATATTGTTTCTTCAGACACACCCAAGTGAAAAATCTAGCAATGCAGAACTGAGGAACTTCAAGTATTTTTCATTTAAAAAGAACAGGTAGAGCAGCATTGGAATGGTTGAAATTAGGGGAAGTTCTGAAATCAAAAAGGACAGAAGGTAGAAATAGGAAAAACAGAAAGCCATCATGGAGGAGGACTAAATGAAGAAGGGAGAACCAGCGGCTGAACAAAAGGGCTTTAGACCAAAACAAGCCGTGATTAGTGTCGGGGGATGACAATAGGAAAACTTCTTTTGTCTCCTCTGCACATCCCAAACACAGTGACTCACTTCACACACATTCACAAAAGCTTTAGGGAGGAAAAGCAGAACTCACAGTCAGGTGCTGAATTTGACTCACTCACACACACAGTGCGTCTGTGAGTGGTCCACATTGTTTGCAGTAAGTGGGTTAAGCAGCTAATGAGTGACCTAGCTAGGTCTGACACACTAAGACATTCACCGCACACAGTGGAGCGCAGCGAAGGCACAATATAAAACCCCAGAGACTCGCCATTCAGAAACTGTTCCCAGGTCTCCTATTTCTGACTTTTACTGACCAAGTTTATCCTATTAAACGGGGCAGAGGAATGCATTTTCTGAGCTCTTCCATTAACAGGGACACAAGCACAGATCAGATTTGCTGGTAGTCCATCCTGAGAAGGCTGTTGTCTTCAGGTACTGTAATTCCTGACTTCATTGTAATGTTTCCCTAACATAGAGGCCACTGCCCATTCTCTTACACCACTAGTATGAGTGTGTATGTTTTGCAAACACCGATGACTCAGAAGCAAGCCGGGAATTCACAAGAGTTTGAAACAAATGAAGTACCACTCTAATTTAGCTCGATTCTGAATGTCAGTTGTCAAGATTATTGTAACAGAGTGTACTTTAAATATTGGACTTCTGGGAATCTGGGATTCAGCCAGCTTTTGCAATCCAGGAACCTCCGTTTAACTCCAACTGCAGTGAGTTCAAAAGAGCTTCTTGAATGCCCCACTTTGAGTTAAAGTGACAAATACAGCTTGCCTGAATCAGCTCTCTGGAAGGGGGAAACATACATACTTGCTATTTCGGACTTTCAAGATGAGTTTGCGGAGTGCCTTCACGTACGCTTGAAAAATAAGAAATGCTCTTCTTCAGTGCAATATTGCACACAAAAAATGTAGTTATACAGGAAAAGACAGTTTTTTTGGTCTCTCTGTCAGTCAATCTATCACACTGATCAGTCTCGTCCCTTCCTTATTCTTGGAATCTCACGGTCTGAGTAGTAAGCATGCAGATGTACAGTGTATGTGTGTATGTGTGTATATGCCGTGCAAAACTAAGCCTGTGACACTCAATGACAGATATGCACACAGCTGCTGGAAAAAATGTTAAAGGAGGCACTGCATTGTGACGCAAAGGGTGTAGTCAATACTATTACTACATGCACCAAAGCGAATAAATAAATTAAGTAACTGTCATTGATGAAAGAGACAATTTAGTCATAGCGGATTGCTAAACCAAACATCCTCCCTAAACCGCTCTTTCCCAATATCTGTTAACTGACAGAACTTCCCATGTAGATTTGTATATTAAATCTCTATAAGTAGTGTATATATATAATATCCAAATGTTAGGGGAACACACACAAACGCAAACAATCAAAGCAGTGATTTCAACTTACATTGTTGAGCTCTTTCTGGTTTCCGTACAGAGGGTGGTACTTCCTGTATTTGCCGTGGCGGTATTTGTTGGTGATGAAGCGCCGTCTCTCTTCACTGCAGCTAGAGGGTGTCAAAGCTTCACTTGGCGGGACGTTAGCTGCCCAAAAGCCGTTTACCCGCTCGTTGCCCAGCAACAGAAACACCTGCATCACAGGTAGGGTTTAGGAGAAATGTTTCCACATTAAGGGGGATAGGAAGCATGTGCAGAGGTCAAGATGTGCACTGTTGTCTGACCATATACACTGTGCAGTTTATTAAGTATGTCTGTACATTTCTTATATTATTATTTTCATTCTATTATATTGGACCAAGCTGCTAATATTCTCAACCCTATGTGTGTAAATCAATACAATGTAACATCACCACTAACTGCTGCCTCAGAAATTACCACAGAGTTAAATCCAACCCCTGACCCAGTGTCCCCAAACACTTCATAAGGATTCATAAGGAATAACTGCAGGGCTATTATATTAGACTGCATTACATTATACAAGTGTACCAAATAAAATGCTACCTCAGTATAAATTAATCTGCAGCTCTATCTGGGTTTAAGCAGGTAAATGAATTGGTCATGAATAAGTAGTTCAGGTCACTGTAGGGACATTGTATATTATATTGCTAAAGATTGTATGATCTTTTATTCTGTATAAAAAAAAAATCCTGTGTGTGTACCTGTAGAAGCTCCTCTGTCCAGACTTTCCTGTCCATCTTCAGACTACGAACCTTTGAGATGCTAGGACCCAGTCCTCTGTGCTCTCCTGGAACACACACACACACACACACACACACACACACACACACACACACACACACACACAAGTTAAAGTACATACAGACCATGTAACAGTACTGTAAAATTGCAACCAAGAGTTCTCACACCAGGCTAATTGATATTTGTCATGTCATTGTCAAAATCTATATGTAACAATATATCCCCTGTATAATACGAAACATATTTTAAAGACATGTCTGAAAATGATACTCCAAAACTTGCTGACAACAATGTAAAGATTTGTTTCAGAGAAAGATCTCACATTGACTATTGTACAAACATATGCACACACAACACATGAAACTCATAAAAGACAAAAATAAACAAATCCAAACCCATAAACACAAACCTGCGCATCGCTTGCAGACCACCACGCACAAGTTGATGGCAGCCCATTCCGGCTGCGCTGCCTCACAGTCGGCACAAAGACTGTTGCTAGGCTCCGCCCAGATCCGATCTGCCACCTCGCTATTCGACAGCGCCTCACCTATCGCATCCCGCATGGCGTCCACCCACCGCTCTCGGAGCTGCTCCGATTCTGCGATGAAACTGCGCAGAGAGACAAACACACGGCCGAGTGTTAATGCCGACATCATGATGCGGATAACAGCTACCAAGGGATGGAAACGAGAAAGCCTGCGTTTGCCCTGTGCGCGTGTGTGTGTCTCCTTATTCTCATGAGCCCACTGAGTACTGACTCTTACTCTGTTCTTGTTTTGCTAAAAATAATTGAATCAAAGACTGGAAACTACACAAAACATGTACACACATATAGACACACATGGACAGATTCGTGGCTTGACGCAGAATCGCATGTCTGAATCCTTCCTCTTCTCATCTGTCTAACAACACATCAGTCTCGGTCCTTAAAACACACACACACACACTATTAGAGTGGCAAAAATGCACACATAGACCGAGACACAAAATGACTCACAGTCCAACTCTGATACAAATATACAAGCCTTTTTAGATTTCCCCATCCTGTCAAGCTGAGCCCTTGCACTGCGGGCAGTGTGCGCTGTCAGCCAAAAGACCACACACACCACACTAACAAAAATACTTGTGCACACACAACTCCCTCGCTCTGCTTCACACACTCACACACATACAAAGGGCTTTTCACATTCTCCAAAGATGTCCAGCTGAGGATAGCTGGACAGTGGGAGTTCTCAGTACAACAACATGATCTTATTTCCTCTGAATATCCTAGCACCAAGTCGAGCTCAGGCAATGATTTACCAGGAAGAATGATTATCTTAAATCCTTATGGCTTACCGTATACACATGACAGAAAGTGCGTGCGTGTCGCATTTTTGTGTACATGCAGTACCTGAATATGCGGTAAGGCGTGGTGAGATCAAAGCCACGACGATCTGTGTCTTTAACATTTCCTACATTCATCTCAATGGATGTGATACCCACTCCTAGACGATAGTCCTGGAACGAAAAAGAACAAGGATGTATTTTTCTGAGTGGCTCTTAAACTTTTTGTTTAAATATTATTTGAAATTGCTTTATTACATTAACTTTACGGTTTCTTATAATGTGGAGTAGGCAGGCGCACACACACACACACACACACACACACACACACACACATAGAGAGAGCGAGTTCTTACCTCAATGTTTTTGTAGAGGAACACTTTATCTGAGGCTACAACGGTATAAAGTTTGGAGCGTAACCCTCTGAGCTCCAGGTATCCCTGATAGTCCGGGGACAACGGGGAGCCAAGGTTCATGGTGCTGCGCAGATGGCGCCCCCTGGTGCAGTCCTGCAGTACAGTCACCCAGTCTTTTCTCTCGGCTGGATGGATGTGCAAACACATGCATGAATAAACATGTGTTTATTAAAATATGCATGCACAAATATATGTGAGCCAAGACACTGCACATGCATAAGACATATGCACATGGCATACAACCCGTAACATGCATTATTATTTATGTGTGTAAGCACACAGACATGACCAAACAAAAACAGACAGACCTTCATTTTCCGCCCTGAAGATAAATGTTCGGTTGTTTGTGACGACCTCAAACTTCAGCTCTCCCACACTGGTCACATTAGTGATGAAGGCAGTAGAGATGATCCCCTTAGAATACACCTCCTACAACAGACCACACACACACACACACACACAGCAACAACTACTCTGTTAAACAGATCCAACATTAACATACTGCTGTCTGCATTTGCGTGAGCAGGAAAGGCAGTCTTGATGCATCAGTGGATCTGAGGGCAAATTCACACAGAAAGTGTTTTTTTTTTTTTTTAAGCATCCGTCATTTGAGCATGAAGCACATCATCACAGGATATGCCCCTTAATTATGCATCTTTGGTGTGCCTCGTAAAGCGTTATACGCACAACAGTTTTAGGTTTTCACTATAGATACTATATATATATATATATATATATATATATATATATATATATATGTATTCAGGCTGCTGTCCTTTCGGATCCTCAGGAGCTGTAATGCCGACAGCTGGTTCTGATAGACGTGAAGTCGGTGAGTGGGTGTGGACTGAACAGACTGACGGCTTCAGCGGCGCTTGGCGTGCTGTGCACGTCTTGCTTGTGATGTGGATTCCCAGTAACAGTGTCCAATGTGATCATGTGATGGAGTTACTGTACATGTTTGTTGTTACCTTGTCATTGTCAAAGTATCTCAGATAGTCAACATCCAGCTTCACCCATCGTCGCTGATAATAAAGGGCCCTGTGTACGAGAACATACATTTATTCAAAAGAGTGACGTACAAACTCCTTTTACTGTAATAAAACAAGAGGAACTAGGATAGAGGTTTTGCATAACCAGACTAGGTGGTAAGTTGAAGCATTTCAGCGTGACATTTTTTATTGCCATTTTATTGTATTTTTTTAATGGCGGCCATAATACTCCATGCAAAGCACATAAAAACAACCGTACAATGTTGAAAGTAATTTTGTGAAAAATATAATAAATACCATGAAATGTGTCGCTGTGTTTGTTCAAGTAATATAAACCTTGATATTTTGTATTGATGTCATCATGTTTTAAGAGGGAGTAAGATAATGTCATGTACACACTAGATATCTGTGTAGAGTATTGATCGATACCTTTTAATCAGCACAACCTCCGCTTGTGTGTGTGTATGTGTGTGTGTGTGTGTGTGTGTGTGTGTGTGTGTGTATTCATACCCCTGAGGTGGATTCTTGTCCAGCCAGCCCATCTTAATGACGGCAGCAAGCTGAGAGCTGTCGTCTTTAGTGGTTGAGGTCAGTTTGCCATTGTTTGGCAGGTAGACACTTCCTTGCAGATTGCCAATGCCCTCGTCCAGCCACGTACTGGGACTTAGGGGCAAAGAAGTAAGCACACAAACACACTTAGTAAACGATATCAACAGAAAGAAACCTGAAATTAATGTTTGTATAATAATCTTATATTATGATAATCGTATAATATGCTCTGAATTTTCTACACCTTTACATGCCAGGTAATGTGCTTCAAATCAAATATTGAAAAAGTAGTATAATGCTTTTGTTCATAGAAATAATAACATTTACAGATAACTTTTTGGCACATACAACTCAAATGTAAGTAGTGTGCTTTAAAATGAACTGAAGTTATAGTAAAACAAAACACAAAGTAATTATTTAATGAGCACAAAAAAAAAAAAAAAAAGCCAGAGAGCAATTGTGATAGAAAACCAAAGATATCCATTAACTGATAAGCACTCAAAACCCCAGCCTTACATTGAAGCTGTATGCTGATTACCATGCTTAGCGATGTACTAACTGCAAAGGTAAAATCTTTCTCTGTGGTTGCTCGTTTGCTATTTTCTATTGTACAGTCTGATTTTGAGTGGGTTTGTATTCATGGTTTGTGTTGATACTCACTCATCATCATCATCATCCAACAGCTCATCATCACTGTACAAAGAACTGTACCGTCCTTTTGCCTGGACAGGCACTTGCAGGGACATATCCTATAGGAGGACACAGCCGTCATTCATTGTGCAGTAGGAGAAGAGGAAGAAGAGGAAGAAGAGCGTAAAACATTCTCACTTACCCTGTCTGGTGTGTTTATTCGATGAGCACTGGGATAAAACAAGTCTGGATCCTCGTAGTCATCAGAACTATCATCGAGTGAATCCAACCCTGAGGGAGGGAGTAGAAGGTGAGAACAAATGGAGTTGTACTGCTTTAGTTAGTCTTAGTTAGTTAGTTAGTTTAGTTAAGTCCGGTTTGCAAAGAATATTGTACAAGACATACTGCCCTTAGCGTAAGGGGCTTTTCTGACTTGGAACAAGGGCCACATTATTGTCCTCTGTGCTTCCTGAATGGGTAATACACAAAGTAAATATTTGATTTTAAATATCTGGTGGATTGTAACTTTTCCATTTTTTCAAAATCATACTGAATGTGTCTGGCAGGACTCGAAAAATAAATCCACCGATTATTTTAAAGATAACTTCACTTGACTCACGTGCAACCAGCAGATAAACTCAACATGTTTACATTCTTTATCTGGGGTTTACCAGAAGACATTCTGGGAAATGCAGTAAAACACTGATAGAGCAAGAGCAGATAAATTGGATACAGTTTAATAAATAACAGCACTGAGAAGAGTGTTCGCTGTGTTAATCTGTGTTTGTGTAGACTGCAATTAAGTGGTCTGAGAAGGACTACCGAGTGTAACTGGGCCAGGTACCAGAGTGTTTGTGTGGTAGGACTCTCTCTCTCTCTCTCTCTCTCTCTCTCCTAAGAACTAGAATTTCAGGCTGAGTGACTAAATAAAATATTAAGTCATATTCCCTCTGGCATGCTAAACAGGTTAAAAATATCAACTTGAAACAGACATGTTTAACAGACACCATGTTTACAGAGGCGGCTTCTGTTACGCACTGGAGTCTTTGTATTAAAAACTGTTGAACAATGGCCGAGGTCCATTAAAACGTGGCATCCATAGCACTATAGAAAAGGAAAATAATTTGTCTTTCAGTGAAAAATATCTTTTGACAAACTGTCCTGGTGATGCTCAACTTTATTGAGGCTCTGTGTTAGCCTAAAAACTGTACCACCTGTTCCATAACGCCAACTCAGAATTGATGTGTTCAAACTAATTTGAACCAGGTTCACTAAATACATATTCATGACCTAAAAACCGAAATCTGAGACATCAAGCATAGATCATGTCAACTCCCTATGAATAAGGGATTTAAAGCGAAAGCTGCAGTGTTCTTGGCCTCAGTATTTATTTTTAGCAAGATAATTAACATTTTCAAGGCTCTCTTTTATTTCTATTAAACTACTTAGTTTTAGACATGCGCGGCCCAATTAATTTCTATAATTTAATTCAAATGACATTTACAATTACAGTGAGAACACTACTTTCACTGTGAGGCTACAGCCATGGGTCAAAATGACCTATTTGCCGTTTTAATTACAAATTCTAATCTTAAGTAATAGCCTGAGGCAAGAAGATGTATTTATGAACACATTAAATGTAATACTGTGCTGATACAGACTTTAGTTAAACAATGTTTTAGCACCATTCAACCAGATATTTACAGAAAGTCATCTTTACCACACAGAAATGTCGGTTCAATATAATTTATAATTGGTTGTGGCTCAGGGGTCAAGACGGCGACCACCATGAACCCCTGTTCAAATCCAGCTGAGGACCTTTGTGGCATGTTGTTCCCCACCTCACTCCCTCTCTCAACTATCACTATACAATCAAGGCATAAAATGCCCCCAAAAAAATCCTTTTAAACAAGTATTATATGCTGATTATATTACTATAATTGGACTCACGTGGAGGTTGCGTTACTCTCCTAGCAGGCAGGGCCGGCTGAGTGTCTGGTTGATTTGACTGCTGTGCGTCTTCTGGAGTTTGGGGTGTCCTAATGCGAGGAGGGACCTGTGGAGTTTGATCTGTCTGCAGCTCGTCAGTGACCGTCTTGGTGGGAGAGGCGCTGGGGGATAAAGGCATACAGGACAGGTCAACAGAGGTTTTGACAACAGGAGAGGAGTCCTCGGTCACCACGGTAATTGGAGTTTTGGCAAAAATCCCCCGCCTACGGTTAGTTCTATACATCCTCTGTAGGAAAGAAAGCCCTTCTTCCTTTGACATCCCCCTCATGGCTTGCCTTTTCTTGTTCCATAGCGAAAGCTACAAAGAACAGCACTTGAGATTTTCTCCAGGCACCTGCTACAAAACAAAGTTGCCGGCAACAAACTTGCGCAAAGCTGATGGTGTTACGTAATAACGCAAAAAGACCCCAAAAAATGACTCTGGTAACCTGATTCAGTTCACATTATTGACTGCTGCTTTGTCTTCCTCAGTGGTATGAGAATTGATCCCAGCGCTGTGGCAAACCTGTGTCCCTCTGCTGTGCTCCTGACTGTCTGAATGTTTTCTCTCTCTCTACTTCTGGTTTAAGCAGCAAGTCGGAACCCGCCTCGCTTTGTAAGATCTTATCTCCATGTCAACGCAGCATACCTCTGGCTCCGCTGTCAGCACACACACACACAAACACACATGTGCGCAGTAGAGATGGTACACCAGTTGTACAATATCACGCGGTGAAACACTAGCATGGTAACAATACCGCCAACCATTTCTATTACAGCCAACTTGTTCCTACTGCATATATTGTGCAATTGTAATATTTGCTGAAATAATAAAATGCGTTTTCCCAATGCAGCACATACACACAGCAATTATTATTATTATTATAATACTATTGGCTATTAATAATGGCCTGTTCATAATACACAATATCCTTCATACAAAGTCACACTTCGCTATTATGATATCAAATGCACAGGCAACACATATTCTGTATAAAGACTAATATAGATTCACACAATACAGTATATTTGCTGCTTATTTATTTGCTTACTTTTCATATCATTACTCCTCTATTATAATTTGTCTTAGTCATAAAAGTCATCTACACTCAAAAATCTGGAAATTCAAGAGTGAGCACACAGGCCTGGTTTCGATCCAGCAAGTATTGTGAAAGTTCCTCTTTATTCCTCCCTCTTTTGTGAATTTTCTTCTCGTTACAGTCCCAATGATCAGCTCTTACCCTTGCAAGGACATCACAGATATTAGTCACATATTACAGCAAACAGCTCGAGACCAAACCTAGTGAATGTGTGAACCTCTAAGCTGAAGATTTGTTTGGAAACAAAGTGACAAGTAAATATGCCTGAGTGAAATTCTAGTAGAAAACGGTTACTGGCTCTTTTTTTCTTTTTTTTTTTAAGTCAAAAACAATAAAGGTTTGACAAATGAACCCAACGTTTCGGAGAAGCTCAAACAATCACGCGACAGTACCTCACCTAGTCTAATAGTTACAGTAAGCTGTGTTAGCTGGTGGACTGTCGGCTCAAGTCAAAAATTCAAAACACACAGAAATAAACTGCTCTGTTGTGTAAAGTGCACCTTTAACGTGGTAATACCATTAGCTGTCAGCATACCTAAATTCATACAATATACACATTCTAAATTAGTTTTTCTACTTTGATGTCAGCAAGGAGAAAGAATTTATGAAGTAGCAAAACATACTTTAAAGTTAGCTGGTGACTGATTCAAATACATATTCTATTCCTTTGCTCTGTTTAATAATAAACCAGAAAATAATAAACAATGACGGGAAACTGACACATGGCACAGTTCCTCCTTTTTCTCAGAGGAAGAGTGCTGAGAGAGGGGCTGCTAGCAAGACATTATATTTAACCTGACCTCTGCTAATAGATGACGGTAGGCTGAAGAAACAATGACTGCTCCTTTCTCCTCCCACACTGTGTTCATGTGAACTTATTCTGGGCAAATGTTTTACACTTTATCCGCATCAGCTGACAGCAGCTAATGGACCCTTTAGTTGCGGTGTTGACAGATGAGAGGCATTCTAAATGCACATGTGTGTCTATCGCATGGCCTCCCTGGCTTTTTTTTATTTATTTATTTTTTTTTTTAACTTAAATACAAAGAAATTGTTTGGTCTTCAAGACCAGCACCAAGGTCTTCTATGCTGTGACACACAACCAGTGTACCTTAATAACCTCTATTTGAAACAGTCTGTATGTCATTGCTGATAGCGAGTGCTCACAATTAAGCTAAGAGCAAAGTATTCTCCTATCAAAAAAGCTGAATTTCATGACAGCGAAACATGCCAGGTATGCCTTTGCAAAATCCCATTTTACTTGTTTTGTATTGCACAGGCATACAGGCAACACACTAATACCAGTGTCCGTTACCTAAACTTAACTCCCTAAAAAACCCTAGGACAGGATATCTGGTCTCGCACAGATCATTAAAACCCAAAACTATCGTACTCTGGTCAAGGTAAAACTAACAGTTGAACAAACTCTAGTAAACATGATAACATTTCTATTAACAGAAAATAAGTGTTTTCTATTCACTGAAAATAAGTGTAACAGCAGAAAATCTGAACACAGCAATAAAGAAAGGCTTCCTTGTTTAAAACACTGGCTCAGAACAGAGTGAGGAGGGGGATTAGAAGGTGAGAGTGCATCCTAAAAACAACTGCCGACTGAGAAGAGACAAGTAAAGATATCATTAGTATCAATCTTACCTGGAGCAACATGTTCAAAATGAGTCCTCTTCAATGAAAATACAACAATATATAAAACACACACACGCACACATCGGAAGAGGGGAGGAGGGTAAGGAGGAGGAAATGACCAGTTAACCAGAAGATGGGCGGAGGCAATGAAGCATACTGACAAGGAAACAAGAAAGCATGTGAATGTGCGCCGGTAGAGGCTACAAAAAGTCTGATGTTAATACCTGGTAACGAATCCTCTCTCTCTCTCTCTCTCTCTCTCTCTCTCTCTCTGTCTCATTGTGACATTGACAGAAGCTCTGTGTTGCGTTGCGTTGTGTGTTTTAACTGCTCATTGTTGTTCACCATTGTAACTTCCTCTCTCCCTCTCTCTCTACAGCTAGTTTCCCATTAAAACAGACAGAGAACATGCATTGATTGCAATTCTCATAGTACTTCAAAGCCTTACTAGTGACGGGATACACACACAAAAAAAGAGCTCCTAATCTTGTGTAGGCTACTATTACCAGGTACATAAACAGACATATGATAAAAGCTAGCATCAGTGCAACTTGTTGAAGTATAATATTGTACTCTTAAAAAGGGAAAATGTTATTTTTAAAAGACGCACATTTAGCAAATACATCAATGTGCACAAACAGCAAACAAGCAAAAAACAATAGTGCCTGTGCAAATCATTTAAACCCTGCAAGAAACAGGATATTATATACAATGTAAGAATATAATAGCTGAGACAAGGTAACCACAGAGCATTTGAAGAAAAAAAAAAAGAACACACACAAATGTGCTCAAGCAACCACAAAACAGATCATAGCTTCACAGCTCAATTCATCGTAGATGAACCCTCAACAAGTCCTGTTCACATATTTCAGTATTCAACAGCCCACTGAGCTTTAGGTCCACTCCATCAGTCAATGTCCTTTGGCCTTTCAGTTTCAGGAAGTGTCTAATTTTTATTTCAGGAAGTGTTTAAAAGTCCCCAATAACATTTTTGGTGCCTAAACTGCTATGAAAGTTGACAAGTTGCATTTCTCCATCTTGTCCAATAGGTGGCAGCACACTCCTCTAAGAACTAACAAACGTTTACAGAGGGGAGATTCTTGGCCGTTTCTTCATTAAGTCACACACACACACACACACACACACACACACACACACACACACACACACACACACACCTCTCACTCGAGTGGAAAAACAAAAATCCTGAACCTTGTCCTGTTGGAGCAGTAAGGCCCATTTAAAAACAGGCTCAAGTGACTAACCAGAATAAAGATATCTCAAGTTGTTCTGTTTTTCTCTTAAATCATATATTTTTGATAAACTCCTTTACTCCACTCTTGTTCACATACATGTCACAAGGTGCAAAGGACATATTAAAAACACAAGTATTCTAAAAGACAGCCATGAAGCAAACTGCTCATTAAAAGCTGCATTCACATCCATAAAATCATAATAGTCTTACCGGTGTGGGAGTGGTGGAGGGCCTTTAGGTACCGCCCCTACTTTTGGTGGGAGAGGTGGAACATTTATGTCAATGTTGTGGGAAGCACTGGAGGAGACGGATGAAGTTATTCTTCCTCCATCACTAGCCAAATGATGGTCAGATGGCTGAATAGCTAATGTCAGAGGCCGAGTTTGAGCAGAGAGGAAGTTGGGAGGGTGGAGAGGTGCATGTGTGGGGGTATGGGTCGGGGTGCTGGTCGTGGTAGAGGTGGGGGTGGAACACTGGGATCTGCTATGTACAGCTGGGGCTTTAACCGCATGTCTGTCCAGTTTGGGGGAGACAGGGGTTCGAGCAGGAGGTGAGGGGCTGAGGGGAGAGGTGAAGCGCTGTGGGGGACAGTTGGGCATACTTCGTGGAGGGACAGGGGGTAAAGAGGGGTCAGATGTTGGAGAGACAAGTGGGCTGGGGTCACAGTCCACTGGAGCACTAGAGCGAAACCTAGTCCTTTCTTTGGGCACAGGCTTCTCCCTCTCTCCATCCATTTCTCCATCCCTCTCTTCCTCTTTTCCTTCTCTAGTTGCCATTTGTCTTTGTCCCGGAACTGGCTTCTTCTCTCCTCCTTCTCCACTTTCCTCTTTCATCTTGGGCACTTGTCTCTCCCTTGGCACTGGTTTCTCTCTTTGCCTGGGCAAAGGTCGCAACGCCTCCCCATCTCTTTTCTCCCTTTCCTTAAGGATAGGTTTTTCTTCCACTGGGATAGGCACAGGTCTGTCTCTCAGCAACACTTTGGCATGTCCCGTTTCCTCCAATCTCTGATCACTCTCAGACTGTACAAGGTGAGAGTGTGTGTCAGATTGTGTGTCACTGTTACCATGCGTTTTGTTCAGGCTCGCCAGGATACGTCTCTGGTGACCCGGCAGGGTGATGCCCATCCGCTCTAATTGATCTGGTGTGAGGTTGCGACATTGTCGTAACGTTGTCAGCCCGGAACTCCGAAATGCCTCAGAATATTGCTCCAGGCGAAGAACACATAACCAGTCCCACACAGTCGAAGAGGGTTCAGACTGAGACATGACTGATGTGTGCGAGTGCAGCATGCGGGAGGGCAAGGTAGACTTTAACACCTCAGATCATGGCTTACACAACCTGTGGAAGAGAAAAAACAGGAACAGTTTTCAATCGTAGGAATTACAGAAAAGCATTCATAAGCTCTCAACAAAGATTCTCACCAGCCACGACAGCGCCGCTGCTATTGTTTTCACTTTGTGAGTTTGTGTGTGAGTCATCGTGACAAAATGTAGTCCCGGAGACACCTACTGTCGCAGGAACTACGGAGGCATGTTTGGATATTTTGATATTTTGACATTTTGACATTTTGACAGGTGATTATGTGTCCGTCTGTGACTATGACAGCATTGCAACCGCGTAAGATGCAGTCATGAAACTTTACAGATGTGCAGTTGAGAACAAAATGAAGGTGGAGTTCGAAGATGGTTGTGGCTTCAGCACGGAAGGCGAAGTAGACACACACACACTTTTACCCCTGGTCCGATTTGTCATTTGGTGCGATCTCGTTTGTCCTGATTTGAAGTTTTAGTTCCTAAAAATGTACCGTTGCGCGTCACATTGGTCTGATCATAGACCGGATGATGAAAGATACTTTCCACAAACTACACTATTTTTAGAAATCCTGCATTGGGAAATGTTTTGTGGTGCAAAAGTATAAAAATAATTGTGACGATTAAAATCATCATTACGACACTCGAGCCTGCGGCTCATTGTCAACAGAGCTGACAGTACGAACTACGGCAAACGTGCTGACAGAGTTAACAGTGTTTACCAGAGGCTGAACCGGAGAATGGGTGCCACGCTTCCGCTACGACCCTGTTGGTCGGGACTGCGTTATCATTATTTATAATCTGTAAATAGCAGTGTCAACCGTCACAGTTGCATGTGATAAACTGTTGTCAGGTCAGGTGACTAATACCTCGGTAAAAGAGGAAGTTGTGTTCATGCCTCAACAGTAAGATCCCCTAGCAACAAGTCATTTTGATAAGCACTCCTGCTCACTTTAGTGTCCATACACAGCTTGAACAAGATAAAATAAACAGGTCACCGCACATATCAGATCATATTTCATTATGAGTGACATAGAAGGAAACTGCTGTTAGATCTGTATTCCCTAGTTAATGTGTTGTAAAAAGGCAAACTGATCTCAGTGCTGTATGAGCATACAACCCCACATCTTTAGAATTACTTATTATATACTTAAATATTTTATTCATTTTGAGCAGCCAACACACAGTCAGTACCGTAGCACTAGCACAGACCACTATGGGAGGAAGTGTAATTGACACAACAAGTATTGGCACACACAGCACGTTCACACAGACTCCCTCAATTCTCTCTACATCTCTCAACACACACTTGAATGATGCATAAGTGGTTTCAAGATCGGCTTCCCACAAGGCATCCCCATCCCTTTCCATTAGCACTCACGTAATGCACCATCCACTCAAGGTTATGGTTTTCTAATGCGGTACGTTTAGGATATGAATATTGGACATCTTGACGGTGTTCTTTTTGAATTTTTGAGATTTGAGTTAAGTGTGGCAGACGAGTCACACAGCCAGGCCTTGATTAGCAAACAGCAGGCTGTGCCAGCTCAAATAGCTCAGTAAGGACTGCTGCAATGCATAAACTAGAGCTTTGACAAAACCATCTGCAAAAATTAATTCTGACGGTGTAATACGTTTGGACCATACCTCCAAAAGCTATTTTGTTGCCGTCAAAAGTATTAATCAAACACATACTGCTTTTACACCATATTATCTCTGACTACTGTTTTTGACCACAAGGGAAGCTGCTCATTTCCCAGACAAAGCCACAAACAGTCTTTCATCAACACAAATACACAGCTTATGGTGGGAGCCTTATTTAAGAAACTACACAGCTTAAACTACACTGGGAGCACGCTGATACATATTTTTGTATGATGTTAGGGTTAGGGTTAAACAATCAATGTTACTATGAATGCAACTTTTAATTGGCATCATTTATTTTAGAACTTTAAAATCTAAAAATGAAATGTAACCATAATCAAACAGAAACAGACAGCACATTGTTTCTGTAGTTCAAAGACGCATTAGCTGACTGAATAGCAACAGATTACGCAAAATAGCCAACATTAAAAAATATGACATGGACCTGATTTTATTTGGTAGTTAGAAGTGAGGGTGGAGGAGGCTTAGCAAGCACACAGTAACCCACGCAATCCAGTCTGAGACGTGCTATTTGACAGAGTGTGACTATGTTCAAATGAGGGCATTTCATTTCCTGTCAAAAGTTTCCTCTGACGGGGCAGAGACCACAGAGCACAGGGACACACGGTGAATCTTACACTCTGATCAAATGCAGTTCCTATTTTTGAATTGAGGAACTTAACTCAGAAACACCATACATAAGTGTGATTGGTCTCCTACCGTCAATGAAGAGTTACCCATAAACTAAAAACACACGCACACATTTAAGTAGCAGGTCTCAGCATTTTTGACCAGACACACATTTTCACCACAACATTATGGTCTAGAAAAGCCCTTAATCAGCCTCGTCTGTTTTTGGAGTGTGTGTGTGTGTGTGTGTGTGTGTGTGTGCGTGGATGTGTGTCTTTAAAAAAATGACATCAAGAGGCACAAGTGTTAAATGCTCATCTAAAGGGTGAGAAAATACGAATGAAAATAGTTTTCTTTGAATAACGCCCAGTCGGGCAGCGAAGTTCTGCCGTCTGTAGCCGCTTAGTGTTTTTTAGTAAGACAAGTGAAGAGGCTGCTGCAATAACCAGGACGTGACAAGATAACATCATATTGGATAATCTCTTAGTCTACAAAATGTAAAGCAGTTTTTACTTATAAAATATTTAGGGTGATAAAAACATTGAGATTTTGTTGCAATGGACTTGATTTTGACATTCGTTTTTGTTTTCTGATCAACCGAGCAATCCTGAAGAGAACCCAACAAACTAATCTCATTGGGCTTAACTGTAGCGTACAACCGTGTGTCGTCTGCATAGCAGTGAAAAGAGATGCCATGTTAATACGGACACAAAACTTCCAACAATATGTGTCAGATGTAAGCAAAAACAATTTAAGACATGGTTAATGAACATGAGAAAATGTATATCAATTTTATCTCTGAGCATCCAGAACAGAAGTATGAAGCACACATTTCGCTTGGTTAGCTTAAAGACTGGAGGCAGAAGGAACCTTTAGATTAGATCGTTTATTGTCCTCATGCAACCTTTTTGCAGAATAGTACACAACATACGTCTAGCCTTCATCAAAATAAAACACAAAACACCTTCTAAGACAAACCTGACTCTACACATTGAATCCTGTGTATTTTAAGTGCCTTTGTGCTGCAATATTAGACACTAGAAAACCCCAGCTTACCACTGGTATTTAAACATTTCAATAGTTCAAACTTTCTGGGCAAAAGGCTAACAAACACGCCTTTCGTTTTGGTCTCTGGGATGCAAAAAACAAGTGCAGGTTCATCATCCGGGCATTGAGGTTTTCAACCCAAAAGATCCACTTCCATGGCCCATATCCTTCAGTTGATCGAGGACCTGAATTATGAATTATGCATCTCAGAATTACCAGTTTTACATCTTCAGCTGCCCTAACTCTGAACAAAATCTGGCTGACTCTTTAATGTACTAATTAGTTAATTACTGATTAGTTTGCTACCTAAGTTGTATCATATACAACATTTTAGGAGATGATGCAAGGACTACTCTCACTCTTGATAGACCTGCTTCCTGTGTTTGTGCTTCCCTCCGCAAAACACAACTTTGATAAAATTGATATTGATCTTTTCACCTGACTGTCGGTAAGATGTCAAACAAGCATATTTTCAAAAATATCAACGTTCCTTTAACTGCTGAAATCAACAAAGGTTTCACCTGAACTATGTGGGTGCTTCATACATTTTGTATAGTCAGTTTATCTGTTCATCCCCTGCTAACTTCCTTTTTTGAATTATCTGTAGTTTCCAACCAGCATTTTGCTCTCTGCACATTTCAATTCATTTAGCTCTCCACTCCCTCCATCCTTCTCTGCGCTCCCTCCTCCCACTCAGAAAGCTACCAATAACAGGGTCTCTGTGCTGCCTTCACAATGGGGCATTCTGTTGCCTAGGAAAGTACACACACACACACACACACACACACACTAAAACAAGTGCTCACCTAATAACATTGTGTGTGTGTGTGTCGTTGGGGGGCCTCAGAAATGTGTGAAATGTGTGTTTCAGGCTCATATCCCCTTTTCAATTTGACACACAAATAGATAGCCAGGATGTTCCATTTTCTCTCTTCGCGCTTATCAATGCTGGCTGACGTCACGCTCAACCCTGATTACTGTCAGTGTCCTCAGTACATAAGTATATTATCTGCCTCTTGGAATGATGTTACGTTAAGTGATTTCTAAAACAGAACAACAACTAATAAAATGTCGAACAAACTTGATCTCCCATTAATATTGTGGAAGGAAAATGTTTTATGTCTTAGGCTTAGTAAAATACGAAGTCATGTACATCACATATATCTATCTGCACCGGATATAAACCGGTTTATTAAAAGCACGTAATACATAGTCGCATATATCTATCTATCCATGACATGTCCGTGATGAGTTACCCTCATGTGAACTGTACGAGCAAGCGGCCCACTCAGACAAAGTGCATATCCAGCCTGGGAAGATGAGCATAATGGGGACTTCCACCAGTTGAAGGACACAGGAAGATGACCAGAGATAAGTAGAAACGTAGCAGCCCTCTGTAATAAGGCTGCGTTGACAGATGGACAGCTGGGAACCTTAGCAGATAAGGACTCGGCGACCTGGCACAATTCCAGAGCGAGCCAGTAGGGATGGAGCTGAAACCACTAGCTGGTTTCTAGCGACCACAGATCAAAGGGGGGGACTAGCTAAGAATAGGGTAGGTATTATGACAAGAGGGGGACAGGGCGATGTAGGAGTCAGCGATAACAAGATATTACTGGAGCATGAAAGGATGGGAGGCAGACAGCGATAGAACTTATTTACTTTAGAAAACCGGCGTGACCTGTCAAGAAGTGGTTTACGAGGTCGCCGAATATGAGATACAGGGATGGTCTCAGGGGTTGGAAGGTGGGCCGCACTTAAAGCAAATGATACGCTATAAGTACGACGTCAGTTTGTTTGTTCGTGAGTTGTTGATTTCCGGACCCAACTCGATTTGTTCGTAATCTGTGCGTTACAAATAAATAGACGTGTATTGAACTCTGATCCAACCTCTCTTGTGTTCTGTGGGTGTTCGATTACTGAGGTCCCGTTCGTGCGTTCCTGTGGCGCCTCACTAGCAGTCAGATAGGAGATAGCTATTAAGTTTATACAGAATCAGAATCTTAAGAAGGTTAATCATCATCGAGCCAGACGACGAATCAGCCACAACATATATTATTATTATTATGACACAATAACGTAGCATTGTAATGACACCAAAAAACACATGACCGGCCTCATCTCCTGCTCTCATGCAACACATCCATAGTGACAAGGTTGTAACTAACAGCGTGCAGTGTGTCACAAGGCTAAAAAGTATTTCTTAAACTTTTCACATATTCTTTACTAGGCTACCTGCTACGACGAGTTATGGCTGTGACCTTTATTCTAACTCCACTGTCAGAATCTGTGCATACTACATCACTTCAATTCTGATATATAGTTGAAGAGAGCCAGGATGTGTGTACAATAAAATAAATTGGGTATGGTGCTTGCAATATTAGCCTAAATGCACTTTGTAGTCGGAAAGCTAACTTATATGTGACCGGTTCCCCTGCACTGGAAATGTTCCAACTTCCATAACTGCAAACAAATAATGTGTCAGCTGCGTTTGCAGCTGCCTTGCTCTACCTGCCTCCAGTTAACTTGCCAATACTGAATGGTATATAACTTCTGAGGTAGCTGCAACAGCTGTGAAGGTTTAATGTCAGTCATGGTGAAAAGAAAATGTGCCACTGGATAAATAGCACAAAATGCGTCTTTGCAGTGCTTGCCATAACAGCTTGCCACCAAAACTTCAACTATTTGCATAGTGCCTTTCGTGCAAAATTGCAATACAGGGTGCTTAACAAACCAAAGCTGACACATCAGTATCAATCTATGAATGCACAGACATAACCTGCATGGAGCAGACAGCATATGCATTATCACAAAAACACTGATTCAAATGTTGGCTACTGGCACAGTAAACAATGTTAAACCATTTATTACATGTCCTACATTTTCAGGAGTTATGTATGCAAAAGCGATCATCAGGAATTTTAGCCATAAATATCAACACAATTTTTAAATCTATACAGACACATCTACTTAAACAAATATTCTACTTACTTAGATAGCAGAAATACATTATGCTGTAAATGGAAATTACACTGACTGCAGTGTGCCTGACTATAGACTTTGGCTGAAATGCAATACTACCAAAGTTTTCATACCCAAACACATCCCCACTCAGTGTATTACAAACACTGACCGCATTGCACAAGTGTCATGTTGTAAATTCTATGTGTACCGAGACACACACACGCAACATCATCACCAGTTATACTGAAATTCTGGAAAATGTGGTCTAATTAACGCTTAAATGGCATTTTAATTTGCAACGGGTGCTGCAGGACGATGATGCAACCATGATAATATGTAATCTACTTAAGTTTGTATATGTGCCAAATTGCCAAAATAAATGCCACACTCAGTACATATCTTGGTCCCAATATTATAAGAACTAAATTTAGGACATCTTGGTTGCTGCGTAGTTAAGACACATATTATTTACAATAACCGTAACATTCCCAGTTTTGGAACCTTTGTTGCTTATAATCTCCGTCTCTCTTCCAATGTTCCCTGTTAAGCTCCATTGTCTCAACAAAGGCTAAGAGGCCCAAAAAAATGGAGCTCAGTTAAAACGGTTACAAAATTTAATAGTAATATTGGCTGGCACAAATCCAATTATTCAAACTCCCAACAACCATTACTGTATTTGTCTCAAAAATCCAGTATCAATCGGGCTCTCCGGGTTACACAGTCAGCAGACACAGAGACCTGGTTCAATCGGGGCATCCCGGATCAAGCTTCCCTTGATGGGCGGACGGAGGGGCGAGTGCTGGACTCCAGTGGGACACGAAGGAGGTGGACTCGGTTTACACCACTGACACGTGGTCAAAGTTAGTGGACAGTGTTTTCCTGATTTCAAATTTTTTTGGGGGGTTAAATTGCACAGGAATGCACTACTGTTTTGGTTTTGTTGTTTGTCATGTTTTTCTTGTGTAACAAATGGGCTACAACTGCATTTCGTGGTGCAACCCTGTGTTGCACGATGACAATAAATAATCCTTGAATTCTGGCATCCTTGAAATTAACATAAATTTGGAGCGACCTGATGAACTAAGTCAAAAATGTAATCTTTACAATATTTAACAGACGCAAACTTCGCTGGGCAGGTAGCACGCAGGACGTTTTAGTCTCTGCTCTGGTGCTGCTGCCAGATTTCTGGATTTAGCATTCCCTTAACTTTTCATTTGGCCTATAGGATACTTCACTATATGCTACTCCAAGACAAGAAGCTGGGTGGCCACTAGAGAATCATTTTCCTCAGATCATCGAATTTCTATCAAGGTGATGACCGGAAAGAAAGAAAAAACACATGCACGCGTGCGCATACACGGGACATGACTCATAAACCCACCACTAGGCACACTGCTGCTTTCAGCCCACTTTCAATAAGAACTGCATGGTGACTCAGTCCTGCCAGTAAAGGAATGCATCTGAACAATGTTCTCCAGTGAACAAGTGTGTGTGTGTGTGTGTGTGTGTGTGTGTGTGTGTGTGTGTGTGTGTGTGTGTGTGCGTGTGTGTGTGTGCGCACAAGGAGCAGCATGTCACAGGAGGATGTTTCCCATGGTAACCCACACACCACCCACCTTGCACTTATGATGGGACCAAAGTCATCCGCCTGTGACAAAAAAAAATGTTTGGAATGAGATGATGTTCTGCGGGTCATGATGTGTTCCTCCCATGGTGGACATGAGCTGATAATACCGCAAGTATAAAGTGTGTGTAGACCTCAAATTTGCAACAGACTTTCTCTCAACTGTCCATTCCTAAGTCACTGCAGCAACAAATGTAAAGGATAATAATGGATGATTTGCTTGTTTTCGCCCATGGACTTAAAATTCACACAATCCTTTTCATAAACACCATTTTTGCTTACAGACTGAACTAAAGTTTGGACTCTTTGACAGCATATCATCATAGATTTGAACCAACTCTGAAAACCCAGATGTTGGAAATGATTACTCATATACATCTAATTATGGACAGCTTTAAAAACAGTGCCTCATTATAGGATCTCTTGGACAAAATAAATTGTACCAAGAAATCCTACAAAATGTTGAAGAATTACACAGAGATATACAAAGTGCTTTGAATATTTAGTCTACAATTTAGTTTCCCTATTCAACAGCACCGCAAACTTACAACAAAAACTGGAAATGATATCCTTCATGAACGTAGGGTTTACTGCAAAGAAAAGATTCACTTCGAGAAACAAAACGTGTTGCTTTGTGAAAAAAAAGACAGAATAAGTTCTACCATGTCAAACTAATCTCATACGGATATTGGATATGCTTCCGATACCCAAAGCCCAGGTTTCGGTATCGGGATAGAACATTTTAATCTGTGCATCCCTAGTACAAACTCATCACCAAATGTGGTCTTGAAGCTGAATTAATGCGATTTTAGTCCCTGCCTCCAACAACTGGGCTCTCTATTTAGCCTAGCTGGTGGAATTTTACAACCATGCTGCTCACCACGTCCTCTGAGATACTCTTCCTCTCACCTCAGTATGGAGTGATTCAGAAGCGAGTAATCATGTGAGTGTATGAGACAGACGGAGAAGGAAACAGAGAGAGAGAGGGAGAGGGGGGGAAAAAGACACAAAAGAGATGGAGAAAGACAGAGATAGGGACAGACAGATAAAGTTTCAGCTGCAACTTGAGGACCGATTAATAATTCAGAGCATATATCCAGAACCAATCATCTAAAACAAGATATGAATTGGCTCGACTGAGCATAGTGTGCCTCTATTACTGGTAGACCCAAAAATCACACTTGTATCCGTGCCCTGAATAAAACAACACATCATAACCAGTTTCCACAACGGGACAAAACAGGGTCAGTAGGGCTGTGATACTGTTTGATATCTACTTTTGCCAGTCTCCCATGTGAATATGGGTCATTTTTTTGTGTTGCCCTTTGGGCAATAAACAGCTTATTTGATCCGTGCTTTAAATGCATGTACATAGTCCTGGCAAGTTGCATGCCCTGCTCAACATCTCTAATACAGTTTCATTGGCTGTACTGCAAATCTTTTTAGCTTTGGGACAGCAGAATGATATCTGTTTAAACAGTACAGACATCATAAGGTCCAGAATTAACGGTGCAGAACCTCTGCTTCTGTGAGATTACTGAACTGTGCACAAACATATCCTGTTCTTTAAAGTACAAGTTCCCCTACCTGCTACTTACCTCAGATGATATTAGCAAAGAAACCTAGAATAACTATCACAGTGTCCACTTAACTTCACAAATTGAAAAGAAAACTTCGAATAACTATAGGTTTCCGCTTAACTTCACAACTTATCTGGTGGCATACTCAAACGGTTTCACTATTGATATCATCTTATCACCTCTAAGCATATATCCGACGCACAAGATCTCTGCCCTAGACTGCATTAAAAAAAAAAAAAAAAAAAAAAGAGAAGAAATAAACATCAATGAGCAGCAAAGTGAGTTTGTGTAATCGACTGTAATTGTATAGGCTGCAGTGCATGTTTCCTACCTTAGAAAAAGTGGAGAAATCCCTGCTCTGAGTCTAAAAATGCTCCCGTATGACCACCTGTCACAAGTCCACCTGCTAACACATTCATGATGTGGAGAAAAGAGGCATACGACACACTCTGTTCCCCAGACGTGCGAGTTTAGTTAAAACCCACCGTGATTAAATAGTCAATTGACCCATGCTTCACCCAGCTTAAAAATGACGAATTCCACTGGGGATAAACAAGCCCGTCGGAGGCGGTCCCATTTCCTCTCCGCTTCTACGAATTAAAGAATAGAGGCCAAAAAAAACAACAACAACATCATCATCATCATCATCATCATCATCATCATCATCATCTAACCAGTTAATATTAACCGATCCAAGGTCGGGAATTATTGCTTAATTAATTAGTAACGTCAGTCTAAAAGCAGAACTGGGTGAAGCAGCCGACACGACATGTTCATAAACGTGTTGGTAAGCTCGGAACGTGAAAAGGTTATTTTCCCCGCATCAGTTCGGGGTAACGGTCAGTGCGCGAGAGCAACGCACACAACGCAACACAGTGGCGTTATCGGTTCAGACAACTCCGATGTCTGTGTGGCTTTTTATGCTCTTTGGACCGCGTCTATTCTTATCAGCACTTCTGGGAAAGTTTCTGTCTTTTAAAAAAAAAAAAAAAGAGAAAAAAAAAGAAAAAAGTTTGATATTCACTCACCTTTTCAAGTCTTTGCACGTGTTCGACTCGGCTGAAATATGCTGGTGCCTTTGCTCCTGGGGTGAATTTAGCGACCGCGACGAGAAATAGTGGATAACATTTTTCACACGGATGAAAAGCGGCGGTGGCAGCGACGACTCGGCGACGGGCAGTGGGAAGCTGAAAGTGAAGGAAGTTAACCATTTCCGGTCGTGCGTTTCAAAATACACATGACACGTTGGCATTCGAGGCTGCAGCGTTTTATTTTTTAAGGCGAGCAACTCTGTATTTCCGGTGTTTCTATGGCTACATTGATGCAATAAAATGACCAAAAGGTCCGTACGGCCGTCATGTGACCACTGAAAAAGACTGGACAACCCTAACTGTTTTCATATATATATCACACCTACTTCTCACTAACAAGAATCATATCTCACACAATGCTGTATTTGTAAATGATCTACCTGTAAGGACTGTCGTGGAAAATAGTTAACCAGAACATGATGAGCGTTTACTCACAGTTGACTACGAGGCACACGTTAGACTACATGAGGAAACACACACAGTGTAAAAGACACGCGATATATATCGAATTTTTGGTTGGGTGAGTTCACCAGTTACTGATTTATATACTTTTAATCTTAAAGTAACAACAACAAAACTGTTACTGTAGCATTTAAGCCAAATGGCTATTTAATTGCACAGGTTTCAGTCCTTTCCATGACCCCAGCAGGTGGTATGAACAGGTATATTCTAGTCAGCACTGTGACCAGGAATATAAATCATTTGTATAAGAGGTGGTGGTGATGTGGAATTCAGATCAGTATTAAATCAGACAGGCTGCTGATTAGTTAGTTGTAAGGTCCCATAGGAACCAGAAGAGGGCAACCACTCACCATCACGACGTTGAGCCTAGTAGACAGAGAGGATTTCAAAGGATCACGTAAAAAAAAATAATAATAATAATAATAATAAAGAGGAAACAGAATTTATAGTATAAAAGAGAATGTTGCATGTAAATATACCTTAAATTATTAAAGAGGATCCCTTTGATTGTATTTCAGCCACAGTGAAGTGTCAGCTAGATGAAAGCAACTGAGAGCAAGGGAGGCTGGCATGCAATAAAAGTAATAAGTTAGACCAAATTATAACCCATAACTTCACAGTCACACTGTAAATAATGATGTACCAGGAGACCCCAAACATAAAACATTTATGAATTAAATATATTCCACTTGTGAGTTTGTCATATTCTCTGTCAAACATTTGTTTAGAGAGCTGAAGGGGACATATGTCTATTATTTATTTGTCTTTTGTGTTTCAGTGTGTGATTCAATGTGTCATGTGTCAATGAGTCAATGAGTGAACGGGTAATATCTTTAGGAGCCGGGATGAACAACACACTGACCCTGTGACAAGTCAGTGACTCGGCAGTACGTTGCTCATTTTACTTCTGACCTGGGGAGAAGAGCATGGGACAGTGCCAGAAAGATTAGCTTGGGTAGAGGAGATGGAAGAAGGAAGAAGGAGAGGAGATGGAAGGTGACAGATGGAAGGAACAGGTGACTAAGAAGGTGAGAAGTGGCAGAGAGAAAGCAGGGAGTAAATGTTGAAGATGAATGAGAGGAAGGTGAAAAGAGCAGGAAAGGGAAAGTAAAAAGAGGGATATGAACAAGTTGGAGACGGTAAAGGGGATAGGATGGTAATAAATGGAGGAAAACAAATGGCTAGATTAAGAAAAAGTAAAAAAAAAAAAAAAAAAAAAAGAAGAGGAAAAAAAGAAGAGATGAGAGGAGAGTAAAAAAAAAAGAGAGGCAAAGGAAGCAAGTCAAAGAGGGGACTAGTATGAGAGGAAAGAACCGAAGAAAAGAGGATCAAAGGAGAATTGAGGCCTGAATGGGAAGTGGATGAAAGGATGGATGAGATGATGAAGATATGGGAGGAGGACATAGAAAAGAAACAAAGACAGGGGGGCAGGGGTGACATTGAGGAACAGAGTAGGGGGAGAATACAAGAGGTGGAGTGAGACGGAGCCGGGAGGAGGAGATGAGGAGGCGGTGGGGTGGTGATGAGTCATCACCAGGCTATCAGACCTGGTGGGCCCGGTTGCTGTGTGGGTGGCAGTGTGACACATATGCAGAACCCCACACGCAGAGGGATGCCGGCCATCGTGCTGCTTATACGTCTCCCCCTGCTGCGGAGGCGGGTGGAAGACAATACAGGGATGCCACTGGGACACGCAGTTCACACACTCATGCTCATGCAGCCTTTTCCTCTGGCACACATACATGCACATGATGATGATGATGATGATGTGTGTGAGTGAGAGGCCTCGTTAAGAGGATGGATGGATGATTATATACAAAAGGCAGAGGGATAAACAACCAATGCAGCTGGAGGAAAGAACACCAGAGCTGAATACACCTCATGCCTTTTTGCATCACTCGCATACTCTTTCCTTCATCATTCATAATTTATTAGGTGGTGCATATGCAGAGGCGGATGTTGCAAAAAGGGAACTGTCAGAGAGGATGACATGCGAAATAAAAAAAACACTAGGTTAGCATGTAGAGTACAGTGCTATGCTCCTCTGACTGAGGCACTCACAGACACAGATAGGACTTTCAGATCATTTTCTCATCTTGGGTAGCCAATGTTTGATGCTTGTCTTTAATCATACTTCATTTTACTGTGTGTCAATACGTGTGTTAATACAATTTTTCCACAGGAAAACAGAAATTGTAGCTGTTGTACATGTGGTGCATTGAGAAGTCTGATCCCACATCGGGAAGAAGGGGCAGACACCCTGCAATAAGTCACTTTCCTCCGTGACAGGAAAGCTCTCCTCGCTTTGTGTCTCCCTTCGGTGCTGAGTCGATCACAGAGTTGCCATGCCAACAGATTGGGGGATTCCTAATTCTCATCTAGGCCACTGCGCACACAAACGCGACACGAATGCGAGCGCATGGGTGCATGCAACCAAACAAACACACATACACACTTTCCAAGAGTGAAAAACAGATTATCAATAGGTTGTATGTAATGGTGGCCGTGTCGTTGTAAAAATCAATGCTCGTGTGTGTGTGTGTGTGTGTGTGTGTGTGTGTGTGTGTGTGTGTGTGTGTGTGTGTGTGGTGTGTGTGTCACCGAAATAATGTGTGAATGGGAGCAGGTCAACCATATTTTAGCATCAGCATGCAAACCTGCAGCATGTAAAACACACACATAGAGGAAAGAAATGACTCGGCCCACCAGTGAAATTTGAAAACCTTTGTAGGAATATGTTTTTAATTTTCAAACTCTACATACATTCATACATCTCTCAATTAGAGTAGCAGACAGTAGGTGTGTAACATCTGTATGTGTGTTTGTGTGTGTATGAAAGGGTTGCAGGTTAGGGGTTCCAGCTGCCTTCTGCACACCTGCATATGTATTATGTGCTTACAAAATGTGATGGAGACACATACTGAGTGACAGAGAGACAACATGGGCAGAATGACACTAAGAGTGTGTATACATGTCTGAGTGCATACATTTAGTTTAAATAAATGATGTGTCTCCATATGTGTACATGGCGATTAGGAGGGTGCACTCAGATGTTTTTCTACTAGATAGATTGTATGCATAACTGGCAGATAAAGGAGTATAATTCTGAAATCCACTGTTCATATTTGAATTTGTTCAGAGCTAGTTGACAGTTGTCCACTCTCAGTTTAGTCTGTAAACATTTCAACAGTAAATCTTACTGAAAATATATTTTGCTATGATAACCTGCATAGGTCCTGATAAGAAAACTTTGATTTCCCTTGAAGGGGCATGACATCACAACAACAGCCACCTTTCTGATTATAACGAATATGACTTTACCGACTTGTAGACATAGGTAGTTTCCGGTGCCCCCTGTGAGTGGGTGGTTGTGTATCTGTGAGTGCATCTATGTTGCATGTATGAGGTCATACATTATGTATGTAAGTATGAGATGGAGTTGGTCAAGTATGAGTTTGTCTATGTGCATGTATGGTTATATACATGTGCCTGTTAGTATGCCTGCATATGCAACAGCATTTGCATAGACATACTTGAATATAGAATCACATATATATAAGTGTAATTGTGGATGTGTATCAGGCATGCATGTAACCCTGCATTGCTGTTTGTGTGTGTATGAATACATGACAGTATGTGTGGGTGAGTATGCGTTAGTCGCTGTCTTCTCTCTCCTGGGTCTCAGCCAGGGAGCTCTCATCAATATTCTCCAGGCTCTCGGCATGCTGGATGCTGAGCTCAGAGAGCGGGATGCTGGGTAATGTAGTCTGTTCGGGGTAGAGCCAGGGCTTGAAGCCAGGGTTGTGTCTCTGCTTCCACTCTGAATACTTCAAACAGGCTTTGTTGATCTTCTTCATCGCCTAAAAAGAACAAAATAGATGAACTACACAGGTAAGATAACATAATTTTTTTTTATAGATCTATTAATGGATCATTAACAACTTCAACCAGCACAAAAGGAAATGATTGTACTTGAATGCAGTGCCAATATTCATTCTTGCTCAATGCTCAGATGGCAGCCTATTGGTTTAAAAAAGTTAACTCACAAGGTAATGTGTTTATGTATCTACAGAATGTACTATATTTTTTATTATTTCTTAAAAAAAATCTAAAAAGCAGAGACAGAATATTATTGTTGTCTTTATTGTGTTGAAGTCATCAGCCTGGTTATTTCCAGTGGGATTTATGCGTCTCACTGAGCTTCTATTTATTTTTGCTATTTCATCATCAAGGGATTGCTCCATCCCAGGCTGCTCTCCAGAGAATCTTTACCATATTTCAACAAATACACACACACAGACAAACAAATACTGAAAACAGTATGTTTCTGGAATGTGAAGGAGAGATTATTAGTTGTTGATTATTGGTTGTATAAGTGCCTGTGGATTAACACGTCACTAGAGCGACAAGTCGCTCATAGAATCTGTGTTAATCTGCAAAAGACTTACGCGGGGAGCAAGGAAGTGGGAAGACTTGTTCACAACCCACTTGGGTAACGAACCTGTAAAGAGAGACAGAGTGAACAGATGAAAACGGAGAAAAGTGTGAGATTGACATAGAATGAAAGTGAGCGAGAAAGAGAGTAAAACAGGAGGGTGGGGAAGACATAAAAGAGGGATTTAAAGTTTTCTTCATTACATGTCATGTCATTCAGGATTAGAGCCAGGCGCCAGAGTGAAATAGACTCTGTCCTTCATACGGTTACTATGGTGACTCATTTTGACATAAAGGCAGGGGAATGAATCTTTCATTAGAACTTTGAGCATGTGTTAAGTGCCCGGGTGTGTCCTTCAGTCTCGTGTGTGTGCTTCTATTTATTCATTACTGTTAAGTTTGTCCTTGTGTGTTTTTGCTGTTGATTGCCTTTCTGTGTGTGTGTGTGTGTGTGTGTGTGTGCGTGCGTGCGTGTGTGTGTGTGTTAGTTACCTCGTGGATCTACCTGGGCCATGTAAGTGAGGGTACAGTGGTTGGTTGGGCCCTGGCTCTGGATCAGGTAGCCAGTCTGAATGGACACAGCTCGCACCTTGTCCTTTTTAGAAGGGTATTTCTGTAGGCACAATAAACAAGACAAATTTGTGAGTTCTGATAATGGGCTGTACAAATAATATAAAATAGAAGTTTTATTGAATGTACACATAAACATAAAGGTTTGTATTGGAATTAACATCCTTATTCAGAGCATGACTATCAACCTTGAACAGGACAAGAAACCCTGTAAAATTGTATTACAATTTTTTTGTAGCTCCACATTTAATTAATTTATTATGTAAACGACATACACACATGCATCATAAGCAGATAAGAAAAACAAAAATGTCTTTAGCTCTTTGTGTCAATCTGTCAAATGGTTGAAATACTTTGTGCGGGTTAAGCATTAGGATTCTGGGGTAATTTCTGTGTGGTTTTTTTGCTGCCTATCAATCTGATTTTCTGCTTCACAGTCATATTTCTGATGCTAATCCAGTTCACACTACTCAGTAGTAAAGACCGACTATTCCACTGCTGGCTCCTCCTGACTATATCTCTGAGATTATTATTCATGATGATAAGGTACAGTGCTGGTTAGCCAGTGCTAATTGGGACGATGCCCTGCAGAGCTCTTAAGAAGCACACAGAGCAGCAGTCAGCTGAAGAACCTTTATCAGAGGAAAATTTCTTACAACTGATTTATCATTTCTCAACTATTTGACTCACATTTTTAGTGCCTGCATCTCTACTAGTAGGCTACATTGTAGGGATTTCTGCTGACATACATCTGCAGGTTTATTGGAAATCAGCAACAACATAATGTTCTGAGATAATGCAGACAGAGACTCTAGGATTTAAGGCATTCGTCACCGATGAGGTGTCTCTCAGTCTTGACACTTCCGCTTTACCAGGAAAGTACACATCTGACCTCATAATCAGTTATAATCATAAATGAGATGACAGAACATTTACTTAACTTTGTGTTTTTTTTACTTGGGCTCCGGTAACTCACAATGTTATTCTTGACATTTTGTATATTTAATGATGACTCAACACGACATACAGGAGAGCCGTGCTAGCAGCACTGTGAGGCTGCACTTACTGCAGGCAGGGCGGTGTTTTGAACTAAATGCTAACGCCAGCATGCTAACTTACTTATAATGACATGCCAATATTTGCACTAATTATAAAGTACAGCTGAGGCTGATGGGAATGTCAATAGTTTTTGCAGGTATTATTCAAAAGTCAGTGGGCATCATCCTCTAGAAACAAAATTACATCCCTCCAATAATAGCACTGCCACCCCTGGAGCCATGCTGCTAAAAAAAGTGCTCAATAGATCAACTGACGGAGTAGTCATTAGCTGTAGCCCTAACATAAATATATATAGGCCCCTCTTGCAAGAACAAGTTGGACAGTTACTACGGGGCAGTGGCAGATGGATCTCAAAGAATGATTGCTAAAAAATGGTGCAAATATAAGATTGAAAAAACTGTTATTAACCATGGGAAAGAACGCAGATTAATTTAGTGTCAAATATAAGTAGACAGTATAAGAGGACTAACTCCTGGAGGTGGACGTGGAAACTCAGCACTCCACTTAGGATCCCCTTAAGCTGCACTCCACAAGTCAGGCTCTCAACTTCTAGTGAGAGAGTGACCTTGGCTAATCTCACACACACACACACACACATACATGCGCACACGCACACGCACACGCACGCACGCACGCACGCACACACACACACACACACACACACCACGTCTATTATGTTCGTAACCACTTGTTGATGGAGGAATGCAGAAGGCGGAAGTCAACGGCCGAGTCACATGAGAGGTCTTATCCTTTTGTAAACATTATATTAGTGAACAACAACGAAGAAACCGGAGTACAGACAGAAACTCAAGAGAGCCAGAGAAGAAAATGAAAACGAGACAGAAAAAAGTTGTCCGATTGAGAGAGGTTCAACTGAAACAATTACTCGGTTGATTAGTTGATTGTCAGACAATGAATTGGCAACTACAATGATAATTAATCATTATATGATTATCAATAAAGTAATGTTTCTACCAAACACTATCTGATTCCAGCTTCTCAATTGTGAGGATTTGCTGCTTTTCTTTGTCTCGTGTGAAAATAAAACTGAATGTCTTTCAGAACACTGCGAAAACATTTTTAAATGTTTCTGACATTTTAAACACCGGACAATAAATTAGTTGAGAAAATAATCGGAAGATGAATCGATAATGCAACTAATCGGTTGTTGCAGCCCTAGAGAGAGGTGATGAGTACAAGCTTTTACACAGGCTAGTTATTGTCCTCTTCCTCCTGTTGAAGAAGAAACGTAGACACACAGCCAAAGTAAAAGGTGTCTGGCCTGATTCCAAACTCAAAGTCACTCGGCGTTCTCTAATCAGTCTGTTTCTTTTACTGGTCTTTCAAATTACAAATTCAAATTACTCAAGTTCTTAAAAATCAAGACTGGAAGCAAGAACTAGAAACACAATGTATTCAACAGAATCAAATTAACTACCCTACACTTAAACTGAAGCAGTGCCAGAACACAGTACATCAATCATTCTCCCGGTTAAAAGCAGGAGGTATGAGGGTGTTCTCTCTTTGGAGAGGTGCCAAACTCTCTTTACTTCATGAATGCAGTGTTGGTTTTAAATGACTGACACACACACAAAGCTTTGTATTGCTGCCTTTTCACAAATATGTAAGGACTTCTTCTAATCCAGCCCAACGACTTTAAGCTTGCTAAACTGGCTCAACGTTTCACAATGCACCTTTGAACATACATGTCGTTCTGAAGGGGTGAATATGCAGGGCCACAGCTGAGCATGTGTAAGCTCTGTACATAAGTGTACGTATGTGAGTGTGTGTATGTGTGTATGTGTGTGTGTGCACTCACGGCATGTTTGACAGAGTAGTTCATGATGATGTAATCTTTGCCCATTGGCAGCCAGGAGCGAAGCGTGATGACATCGCGGTTGCGAAGAGGACTTGGACACTTCCCTGTTAATGTACGAGATAAATCTGATGAATAAAACATTGAACTGTAGATCAATGTGCACTTTTTGTGTGTCTCTGCTTCCATTCACAGCCCCATATCATATTAGTGACAAATGAACGCTTTCTGTGAACAGCTTATGTTTACACTCGAGTGTGGGACATACACGAGTAGTAACCGACATCCGCATTGACTGTAAGTTTCCCGATATCGAAGGTCTCAATGACGTTTGTGTCCCATTTCCTTCTGTATTCAATGTCATGGAGAACGTCATACATGGTCTCAGCTGACACGTCCTTACACACCATCCGACACTGAGAGAAAGAGACAGACAGAAAGAGACGGAGTGATTATTTTTAGGCAATAAAGAAAATGTACAGAGTTGACACGACTGAACCATAGACTAATTCAGATTTATTGAGTTTACAATACATAACGCATGCAATTGCGCTGATCATGCATAACATTTCAGAGCTCTATCCAATGCAAGGTATGACGTAAGAAAAACAAGATTTTATTGAAGCTGCATTCCATAAATGCGCAGTAAAACAGTACAGTACAGTGCGATTGTTGAGAGCTGCAGAGTGTCGCTACTCACGCCAACAAAGGTGGGTGTGAAACAAATACAAAACTCTGGTGAACACAACAAAGACGAGCACATAAGTCCACATTCATATTAATCTGAAGTGCAAACAGAACTAATAAATACAGACACACTCAGTTTGAAAGTAACACGTACACACATGCACACCTAACTGTGTGCATAACTGTCGTGTAAATTATTAGACATAAGATGGTCAGAGTATATCAGTGTCAGAGGGCAGCGATAGACACGGTGTGTGTGCGTGTGTGTGTGTGTGTGTGTGTGTGTGTGAGTGTGTGTGTGTGTGTGTGTGTGTGTGTGTGTGTGCGTGTGTGTGTGTCTGTGTGTGTGTGAGAGAGACAGAGAGAGAAATAAACAAATTAGGATTAGCATTAAAAGAAAAGCCACTGACGACCGATGAGTCATTACTTGATCTAAACTCTTCGATGGAAAACAACACAATCACTACAGGATAGAGACAGACACACAGACACAGTCTGTCAAATGGTTTGTGAAGATGACAGGGCAGCAGGGAGGGATTGTTAGAGGCCATTCACGTCCTAGAATCTACTTTAAAAAGCCTTCACATAAATGATATGGATACATTTCAAAGCAGAATGTAAGAGGGATCAATTGTTTATACAGCCTTACTTGTTGATTTGAAACAAGTATGATGTAGTGTGTCACGGCTTATAATGAAACCATAAGGGAGTCCTGCCTATGTCAGCTTTGAAGGAGATGGCACTGTACATACACCCTGTGTAAAGAGAGGTCTGCAGCCCTTGAGTAAAGCCGTTACTGCAGTTACAATTGCCAGGGGGAATTAGTCTTAATAATAACAAGAAAGAAGGACAGAACAATGGAGGATGAGAGACACAAAGAGCAAGTGTGAGAGGCTAAAAGGGCCCAAAAGAAAAACAGAGCAAGAGGAGAGAAGAGTAAATGAGAACGCAATGGACTGCGGGTGGTTGTTTGTCCCAGGCGATTTTAACTCCCATTACGAATCAGCCCCGGAGGGTTCAAACTAAAATCTGCACTATCTTCTTCCCCTTGATCCCTGAGGGCTTAATTAAAGAAAATGATCACCAACCTTAGTCCACATTTGGCTGTGGAGCTCTCTTTGGTGTAACAGCATAAAATATGCGCTTGCCTTTTTAAAAATTGTTATCTGAAGTGCTCATTCAGATATGGATCTACAAAACCCTTCAATTCAATTACATTCTGATATGAAAGAGTAAAATAACATGGCTCGTGGTTTAGAGCCACGCTGGCAGCTGTGAGGCTGTGTTTAACCACAGCGGTGCCAACATCAGCTGTTTAACTGGTATAATGTTTACCATCTTAGTTTAGCATATTAGCATTTGCTTATTAACTAAACACACTGAAAAGGCACCATTTCAGAAAGACCCAAATTAAGTGACGGTATCATTTTAAATCTCAACATCCCATTTTGGCTTCCAACCCACTTATTCAAGAAATTTGATTTATTACCTCTAAATCCAAATTGGAAATGCACGACAATATGGGAGCTATGCCCACTTGTTGCTGCTGTCAAATTTAATTTAATTTACGTAGCCATGGGCACAATCTCACAGCGCTTCACAACCAGCCACACTGTAAAATAAAAGAAATCGAAAGGGCTAAGTGAACTTCTGACTCAGTCTCTGAACCCAGTCTACATTTCCTTGTTCTGATACATGATTTTGAAGTCAGATACTGGTAACCATAATATGGTCAGAAATAAAATAGAAATATACTTCTACTCAATTTATCTGACAACTAAAGCTGCATGTGATCAACTAATATACTGTTAGAGATTAATTTATCCAAGAGTGTACACTCAGTGGCCACGAGGTACACCTGTACAATCCTATACAGTTGTTAGGCCATAAAGTATATTTTTATGATGCCTTTAATGTCTAGAATAATAGAAAGTCCAGAACAACACCACCACTAAATGTGGCCTTGATGCTAAAACATACAGTATAGTTGAATTAACAGCTCCATATGACAGCGTAAAAAAGAAATTGTCACGCAAAGTCTCCAGAGTGATCTCCACAAACTGTATCAGCACTAAAAATAAAACTGGTCGAGCTGCACACACTATTATTCTGCTATAGGGGAAATAACACCCTGGCTTTTTTTTCTTTCTTTAAAGCAATCACAATCTTGTTGGGCGGCACTAAGCACAAGATGCAGCGACGGTGCTCTCGCAAAATAGATATCTATAGCGGAAGGGAAGGAGAATGCAGCGTAAAACATGCGACCGATAGCAGGCTTATATCTGCCAAAGACCAGACTAATAAACACTGACATGGCTTTATACACCAAATGTATATAAATGAAGTCATTCAAATTAAGTGAATCTTGACCAGGTACAAAATGAGAACGTGGCCTACACACAGTAGCGGGCCGTCAGGGCCAGCAAGGCCTTCTCTGCTGGCCTAAACATCATCAGAATATAAATTTAATTTTTAGATATTTTTTCCACAAATATGTATTAAATTATTCCCCATAGTCTATTCTCTTCATTTCATAGCTTTTCTCTTGGTTGCGCTGCTTCCAGCCTCAGGTCGAGAGCGGAGGGCTGGCCTTTACGTTAGAGCTTTTATCCAATCATATTTCAGCCGTCATGTGTTGCTAGGGTCCAAGAAATCTGCCCTGAGGCCTTCAGAATCAACAGTGCTGGCGTCTGTAGCTTAAAGCTAACGGAATCTAAACTGTGGTGTTAACCAATCAGATTTCGAGTTGGCGACACCGGGGCCAGCATACAGGCGTACAGTGACGTCAGCACGGGCACGTCTTTTGATTGGATGCGCACTGGTGAGAGGCGGAGCTAGCAACCTGATCCTGATGACCCTGTGGCGACCTGAACGAGCTAGCGTTAATTCGTGTAGATAGATAGAGAAGCGTTGTTTTTGTGTTATTTTTTTAACCCACAATGGCTGATGGAGGAGAAGAGATAGATTTGGTCGCCGAAATACAAACAGCGCCATTTTCAAGACGGACTACGCTATGTTAAGGTGATGCAACACCTAGTTGTAATGCGTTTCTGTCTAAATGTATAGTTTCTAGAGCCATGGCGTCATAATGATGGTATTAAGAGGTGGATTCATTCAGGGAGGACTGTGTAGGACATCACTGAAGGCCTAGGGGGGAAATGCACGGCCCGCTACTGCCTACACATACATGCATAAATTGTTCTTATACTACTTCTAAATGAGTACTTTTAAGTGTGATTTGTTGTTAATACTTTACTTAAGTATCCCTTTGAATGCAGGACTTTGTAGTATAAAAACTTGTAATTCAGTAAAGTTTCCAGCACTGTGATTAAGAAACCAGAACATGGAGGAGGAAGATTACAAAGACGAGTTTATTGACTGTTCAAATGTCATTAATGACCGTAAAGTCATCTGATACTGATGTGCCTAAACTAATTCATTGCCAGTCTATTTAAGACAACAGTTAAAACTTCTCACAGATATTCTGTTATTACCCAGAGATGACTGAGTGTGAAGAGAGGGTCTGTGGGCTTCAGAATGAGGGGATGACTGCAGATTGACTTTACAGGTAAACAATAATGCATTAGGAGTCCTGCTCGCGCTTTGCTTGTTTCTTACTCTCCAGCAAGAACTCTCCATACTGTAAGTACAAAGACACATACAGTATATACAGCATGATGGGATTTTCAAAATAGACTGTGCCAAAGCCATGTTTGTTGCCTCAGCAGAAGAAAAAAAACGCCAGACACTGCAATGGATTATATCTACCGAAGGCAACCATACGTAAATGATCGTATATTTGATATGAGTGTGTAGACAGATTGGAGAAGACTTGTAGGTCAGAAAAGACCGGGGAGAATAATGAATGTTTTGTGTCCACAGGCAAACTGAAACAGGAGTAGGAGGAACAAGGAAAACCGAATGAAAAGGAAAGAAGAAGAGAATTATAGGGAGACATTCTGTGCAGAACGAAGACTTACAGCCAGCGCAGTACATGTGTGCTTAATTGTATTATACACTAATTCAGTGAAGTCAACAGATGAAGCAAGGAGACGGAGATAGAGGCGAGTGAAAGGGAGTTCAGAGAGATAAAGCAGAGACGGAGGGAGAGAAAAAGGCCGACAAGTAGGTACAGAAACAATACGTGTGCGTATGGTTTGGTGAGTCTTTTCCGCATGCCAGGTCCGAGTCCACACTGCGCCCACTGCCATCTCAGAACACCCATGACCTCTGACCTTTGCACATCCAACCCACACCACCTACTACTCATTTTCTTCCTTATTCCCTGTCTCACCAACTCTTCTTCTCTCCCCGCCACTGTCTTCCGTCCCTCGCTCTGCACTCTCATCGTTTGCTCCTCTGGGTGCTGATTCATGATTGCAGGAGACAATTATGAGCACCGAAAAAAAGAAGATGGAAGAGTGCGTAGCGTGTGATTCAGAGCCGGGCTTCCCTGTGTGTCAGTAGTGAGAAAGCAATCCCGGGAGTCTCCATTATATGTGTGCGTGTGTGTGTGCGTGTGTGCGTGTGTGTGTGTGTGCGTGTGTGTGTGTGTGTGTGTGTGTGTGTGCATGACAGACAGGCAGTCTGACGGTGTGTCAAACTATCACAGTAACCAAAAACCACCTACACACTGACGCACACACACGCATTGTGTGTGGAGTCATGTGCTGACAAATGATATGATGTGGACGGTTACAGCTGGGATTACACTGTGAAACCAAACGTTATTATTGATGAACATGGCAGAGGCAAGGATTATGACGATTATGTGGCTGATGATAATTAGGTTGCTAATGATAATGATGATTGCCAGACTGTTCTCTCTCTCTCTCTCTCTCTCTCTCTTGTTGGATATATCTTCTTTTTTACTGCTACTAATGCTCAACATTCAACAAGCATCAGCAAAGATGCATGCTTTTATTATGTCTATAAATAGAAGAGCAGTATCTGTGCAAGCGCTGCATGCCCCTACCCTTACCCACACACACATACACACAGACACACATCTATAAGCATGATCTATACACACCATCTGCCTTATTAGCACACTACTACAATTACGTCATCATTTTGTGAGGAGGAATAAATAAACTTGTGCAATGTCAGAGTTTGGTTGAAAACTCGTACTGTGTCTGAGACTGAAAGACCACACGAGATAAAGAATGACGTAACAATGCAAAATAAAGCTCCTGTAACTGTCGTATTTACATAAAGATAAAGTGGCAGGTAGTGATAGGAGCCCCATTTAAACTCCTAATGTGTGTCTGTGTGCGCTTTCTGCTTTTCTCTGTTTGCAGAGCTGTCCCGAGGAAACACACCTGTCCTTAACCACTGCACGCACGCACGCACGCACACACACAAAAACACACACGTATTACCCAGCTGATGCAGGCATGATACACCTCTCCTTCTGCACACATGGGACATACCCACGGGACATACCCCGCACGCGCGCACACACACACACACACACGCACACACACATGAGAGACCCCACTTCACAGGAACAGATACAGTAGATAGATGGGGGTTGGGAAGATCCCTCTGCTGCTGTGGTCCCTGCACACCCATATGAACACAGACACACACCCATTCATGCACGCACTCCACTTTATTTAACAAAGTAAACACCTGGAGGCTCCCTCGTGCTCTTCGGACCCGGATATATCAGCAGGAAGACACACACACACACACACACACACACAGACACTTGTTTACACAGAGGGCAATGTATCGCAGTGTAAAATTAAAGTAATCAGAATTTTATGTCAGATCAGAAAGTACTGTACTTTGCAACTTTGGGATCCAAGGGACCCCTGAAGATTTAAGTGCACAATATTCATTAATATTTAATTGTTAGAGCAGGTTCAATATGGAGGCTGATGATTGATGTCTCTGTTGTTTTCTTGTATGTTTTCTGTCAGAGTCTGATTGTTCGTATAGTTGGTCGTTATGCTATGTTATCTATTACTATTATTTTGATTTTGATTTATTTTTTGTCTAGTTTGAGTTAGTGTGTAACCTGTATAAAGTGAAAATAAAATTATTGAAAGAAAGTACTGTAGTGGTCAGAAAAGTGGCGGCAACCTCCCAAAAACTGTCAGCTGTGAAGCACAATCTGTCTTAAAGTGACGACACTTTAAGAGCTTTTGAACCCGTTAAGCTTGCATTGCCAGTCAGTCAGGTCTGAGGCTAAGCTGAGACTGTAGTGGGTACTGGAAATGTGAATTTAAAGTATAACAGAGATATAATGCTCAACTCCAGGGAGCTGTCGACCCCAATTGCTAATAGATTTGGTGGCTAGATGCAGATCACTCACACTGTCCACGTTGTTTGGATGGAAATCTTTCACTTTTTATTCAAGTAGTTATACATGACCTAAGTATATATGTATAAATGGAATCTAAGTAGGTTTTTATACGTTTATACACTATACATCCCCTCAATTTTCTTCAAATAACTAATGATCTTAATGATAAAGGAGCTGAACATTGCATTACACAGTCACTTTTTAACATGTGTGCTGTGCAAACTTCTTTTATCATCTATTCCTATTCATGTATGTTTGTGCCACAAATGTGCTGAATTAGTTTTGTTCCTCTGGCTCTCTGTAGAGGAACACCAACAAATCATCATTAATGACAAGATCGAGTACAATGTGTTGGATGGTACACAGCAGTTTTTCCATGTCTTAAAGTGACAACCCATTCCTGATGACGCCTCCACATCGACTCCCAACACAAACATTCACGTTTGAGACAAACTGCCACGACTGCTGTTTGAGTATATAACCAAGTACTTTCACATTGGTACATACAGAAGGGAGGAACTACCTTCCACCTACTGCAACTTGTGTTACCGTATTAATGTCAAACTGTACTGGAGTGCAGTTCTCGGGCTGGTTCATCATTTAGTTAATAAAATACCAACAAAATAATGAGTTAGTTATTAGAGTTATCAGAGCCCAAAATAATGTCTTTAACCTTCATATTTTGTCATTAAACCCAAAGATGTTTTGAATGAATTTGAAACTGAGAAAAGCAGCAAACCCTTAAACTCACAGAAGCTGTAACCACTGAATAAACTTCAATTCGTAACTGAACTCATTGATTTATTTTCTATTGACAAACAGCTTATTGACTATTCTTTCCAGCCATTGTCAGTTGTATTGTTCACTGCACTATATCAGCTTTTGTTCACATTTCCTTTGCTGTGTTAAACAAATGACAAATTGTATACAAAACCAACTCCAAGTCAACACAGTAAGCTGAAATATTATACTCAACGCTACCTACTGTGCTTTTGGGTAGAGACTTGAAAATAGTTTCACTGGCAGAGGATAATGGCGTCTAGTCTCCAGAGAAGAAAACTTGACTCCTGAGGCTCTCACTTCTCTAAAGTACAGGGGATTTCTTAGTGTACATCAGGCATCAATTCACCACCAAGCCACTATACACATGTATAAATAGATGAGCGGATCTAACACAGGATGTGTTCACTAAATAGTGATATTAAAAAAAAAAAAAAAAGTTGCAGGCTGCATCCTTTTACAGTTGCAGTGTGAGCATCATATCGGGACTATTAACTCAACCCATTTCTTTGTGTGACTATAAAAAGGTACAGCATATAATGTGCCACGTCATCTGAATACATTTCGTTGAAATGCAACGAGCTGTTAGTGGGTCGTGGAAGCCTCTGCAACTACCATGCAGCAAAAAAAAAAAAAAAGCAGTTAAAGCATGTCAGCAGTTTTAATCACATGGGAATTTAGAAAAGGCAGTCCAATGCAACCTGGATTATACAGCACGGTTCATTCATTTCCCCTCCCAATATAGAAAATACAGATCCAGATCAAATGTACACTTTGTTTGAACATATGCTAAGGACTTGCCCCTCTCTCCCTGTGCGGCGGTCAAACAGTCTCACCTTAATTTTGTGGATGGACTTCCCCTCCTCCAGACCCTGGGTCCACACCGTGATGCCCCCCTTGTTGTGGTTCACGCTCCAGCCTTCCTCGCACAGACACTCCGCCTTGAAGCTGGCGAACGCCCGGTCGTCCGGGATGGTCACAGTCTGTCCAGACATGGCTTGTTACTGGGGGGAAAGGGGATGAGGGGAGGGGGGGAGGAGAAGAGCGAGAGAGAGAGAGACAGGGGGTCTATGAGACTCCTGTTGGGCCCGGAGGAGACACGGCGAGCCGGGGGGTGGGGGGGGTGATGAAGGGACGCAGAGAGCCAGTCGCTCTTGTACTCCTCTTCTGTGGGAATAATTTGTCTAATTCAATTTCCTCCTCGCAAGAAGCTTTCTTTCTTTTTTTTTGTGAGCTGCACCGCGTCTTGTGATGACCCGTGTGCGTGTGTGTGCGTGCGTGCGCGTGCAGGGAGGCGCAACCACCGCAATCCACCCTGTGCAAACTAATGAAAACAGAGGTGAACAGGCGCAGTCTCGCGCAGGTGAGAGGACACAAGAGAAAATGATGCAAAGAAGTGTCCAAAAACGGAAGGAACAAATGTGCCTCCTTAGTTGATCCCGGTGGTTGAATAAGTTTCAGCTCGGCGAGGCAGTCCTCAGAAACAACCGCTCTCCAGACGAACCATATGTTTTCTGTTTCCGCACGTCTCTCCGTCTCTCTCTCTCTCTCTCTCTCTCTCTCTCTCTCTCTCTCTATGTATCCTTCTTTTTCTCTCTACTCGTCTGTGTTTTATTCCTCTTTCCCTCTCTCAGTTGAAGTCTTGCGTGAGCTTGTAGTCATTTGCGGTTCTCCATCGCTGCGTCGCTGCTGTGGCAGGTGGTGGGGGAGATGCGGTGAGCAATAAGAGGAAGAGGAGGAGGAGGAGGAGGAGGAGGAGGAGGAGGAGGGAGGGGGAGAGAGAGGAGGAGAAACCAGGCTGAACAGGCAAGCGACGCAGTTACGGCTACAATGGAAACGCCTCCCTGTGCTGCCTTCAGGTGCTCCTCGTAAAGCTCTCAGCTATGCCTTGTCAAGATATTTTGTTCTTTAAACTTTATTTGTAAAGTTATGAGCTGAGTCAAAACTTGCAATAAAGAGTACTATCTATGCCTATATGTATTATTATTCTATTCTATTATTCTATTTATACAGATACAAGGGCTGAAATATACTGAAAACATCTGGCCATTACAACAAAGACATTCAATGCCACATCTGTATGGGCCAGGTCAGCGCTTATAACTTGTTATAAAGACTATAACTTGTTATAAAAACTATAACTTGTTATAAAGGCTATAACTTGTTATAAAGGCTATAACTTCTGCAGCTGGTCAAAACTGTTTTATACGGTCTGTGTTTATTCACTTAATAATTTAACGTGCTTCACATTGTTGTTGGTCCTGTCCGTTTTGAATCACTTGATGAAAAGTCTCGGCCTCCACTTAAAGGTCGCCTTTAAACCAGTAAAAGCGTTATGGAGCAATATGATTAGCTTGACCTCTTAATTAATCAGTTAACCAGAAACAGATGGTAACATTCCGGTAACGTCACCCTATTACTGCCTGCTACGCACCGAGTACGTTAGCCTAGCTCATGCTAAGTTTGATGAGCCTATTTTGTAAGGAAATAAGTTGGTTGTAATAACAGTAATATGACAGTGGTGTAAGAAATTCATCAAGTTAGCGTTAGAAAACGGTTTCTTCCTGTAAAAGTGATGGAAGATCTGACCATTGGAGCGGGAGAGAATATCAAACCAGCCAAAAGGTGAAAATGTAGCACAACCTTTGAGAGCAGATCTGTAATGAAAGTTCAGAAACACTTGGTACATTTTTGAATGTGAAAAAAAGGACCTATTGTTGACCCAAGAATAGCAGGAGAGAGAATGGGCCTATGGTTTCTTTCATGTCATAAGAGTTGTGTGGTCTGAAATATCCACGTTGCCTCGTGGGGACAACACTGACTGGTCGCCTCACACACTATTTTCAAGTATGACTGGATAATAAGAAACGGCCTGTTTTCTTTCTACAGTTTAACCACGCAAGAAACTCCCGTATGGTCTCCCCTGTTTGTTTTGTCGTCTTCCCATTGCCGACAGTATTTGAACGCAACCCGCGCTATCACACCACACACGCGCACCTTTTTTTTTTGTTGTGCAAACTAGTTAGTTCAGGGAGCATCGGGGGCGCGCATGGCTCCTGTTAGCTGACGTGGAGCCTCTTTGGAAGTATTCACTTTTCGCTCATACTTCCTTATGAACTGTTCATCCCTGTGTCAATTATAAACTCGCATACTGAGAACTACACACGTTTAAGTTTGTTATAATGCGATATGTCTGTGAGGTGCCTCTGTGTTATTCCCTCAGTCTGCTTGCCTGGCTGTCTCCATCTTTTTTTTTTTTTTTTTTCACTCAGTCATTTTCTGTCCCATCGCTCACCCTCCTTTCTTATTAGAGTGTGTGAACCCATTATTGGCCTCCTTCACTCAATTTGATCTGTGGGTGTTCTCGCGACATCTTGAGGCCCAAATAAGCTACAAGTTGAACACCTTACATTTTCTCAGAATCACACGTTTTTGTAAAGATAGAAAACAAGCATATAGGCCATAAAAGATGTTTATGAGAAATGTTTCATTTGGTGGTGGTAGCCTGCCCATCAACCTCTTTCAGGTGTGATCCCTTTTTGCAAGCATGGACTTTACTCTCTTTATTTGCGCAGGTGCAACACAGCTTTTTTTCTGTTACTGAAACTGTCTTTTGAATAGACATTATGAATAAAACTCTGTAATAGCAACAAGTTTTCCATTGCTGACCGTGACCTCTAACCTCCTGGTACAGGCGAGTGAGAGAGGGACGTTTCTCATGAATAGGGCATTCTATATTTATCCAAACATAAAACATCCAAACTGTTTAGTATTTGCTAAAACAGTGGTTCCCAAACTAGGGGGTCATTGCTGGGGGAGGGGGGACGAGAGGGGGTGGGAGGGGGGGGGGGGGCTCTCACGTGACCAGCAGACAACCCACATTGATATTTAAATGTAGGGAGTGCTGGTAAAAGTGCCAGTGGATTGATGCTGGCAGTGCATGCTGTCCTCTGTGATTCATGTCTGGTGAGCCACAGTAAGCTTTTTGCCAGCACTCAACATACCCATCTATTAAATTACAGCCTACGCTTGTGTATGTCAGATTGGTTTGACTTGTATTGCAGTCACACGAAAATGGCAAAACATTACGTTTTTTTCCTAGAATACACTGCATCATTAGTGGTGAACTCATCGAATGCAAGTATAGGTGTAGGCTCGATGAAAACACCACCAGTAGTACCTACCATCAGATTTCGGAACAAGCCATGCTCGCCATTCATGCTGCTAAATGAAAGGGTAGTGCTTTCATTTACTAATACACCATGGCTTTAAAAGGTTGAATGATACCTTTCTTCACTGATGTCTGCCACAGCATCACATTTCAAGAGGAGCATTTACACAAACACAAGGAGAATGCCCTTAAAAATGCAGTTTCATTGTGATTTTAAAGATAAGCAATTCTGTAAACAGTGCTGCTTTTATAGTCAGGTGTATGCGTTTCCTGATACTAGAACACTTTAAATAATTTCAAGTTTATCAGGTTTTCCACAATGACTTACCTTTTAATCTTATTTTCAATCATCTGCAGTCACAATAATGCAGATCATGTACAAACAAAACCTCACATTCCTAGCTAAGTGTGTTCACGTTGGTGAAGAAGGTGCATCTCAGGATAGTGAGAAAGATAAGCCTCCTTAAATGAGATGAAAGGACTGAGTCACACTAGAGATAAGAAAAGAAGAGTGAATTACAGAGTGATTTCATAGGTTTGTCTTGAAATGAAAGCACATTATTTCTAATGAGAATTAGTCTTAACATTACATTTCACCAACCTGTGTCCCAAACTAGTAAACTAGCATGTGGTGTTGTTACAGTACAGTGTAGCAATGTCTCTCTTTCTCTCAGTCTACAATTATGTTGTCATTTTCCTGATTGAAGTGAGAATAACCAGTTCATCCAGCCATTCTCAATATTGTGTCCCCAAACCGAGGACGTTTGAGAAAGATGATGACATTTGCCTGCAACGGCACGTGTACTTTGGCCTACGACAGCACTGTGCTTTGACGCCTCCTGGCGGCCGCGGGGGTGAACTACAAGAGGACAAGTCCACTGACAAAACAACTGCTTGTGTCATCAAATGCATGCCACTGTCTGTATGTGCTGTTATTCTCAGGTCCTTTCGTGTAGATATGAATACGAAAGGACCAGAAATCCTAAACAGCCCTTTTCTGTCTGATGCAGGAAATAAACCCCCTGCGATGTGAAACTAAAGGCCAACTGTGGGTCAGAGAAGAGCAAATATTACCTTTAATTTGTCATGTTGGCAGTGGACTGGATGAAGAAAAATATCTGGAAAGGGTTTTGAACTGAACCTGAATATTAGGATGATCTGTGCTGAACTGAATGACTTATTTGGCCATTATATCTTATATATATATATATATATTACTGATGATCCCCTGTCACTGATTTATGTAGACATCGTCTATCAAGGCAGAAATAATTTAGGCAATAAACAATAATTTTGTCTCTCTCAGCCTGGATTACAATTTACTACATTTACTTGAATTAAGAGACCATGAGTGGTTCCTCCACTGCAGTTTAATTTGATTCAAGCGAACACGGAAGCATGTGACAGGTACACATCTCGCCGCATGAGCGCCTGACGCAGAAGTTTCCAGTAAAACAACATTTCCCAGAATGCACCGCGCTTCTAGTGACATCTAACGCTACGCAACGGTGAGGCGAAGCGGTTGTTTTCGTCTCTGTGGTGTGTGAGTAGTTGCCTGGAAATCGAGGCAATAGAGCGGCTGTTGCATCGTAATCCACGCGGTGTCCCCCCCCCCCCTCCCCTGGGCCTGCAGGGTACCCGTACCTGGACTGACAGCCAGACGGAGAGATTCACCCCCCCACGCGTGTTATTTACAGGTGAGTTCACCGCCATGTTATCGTCTGTTCCCACCAGGCTGATCGCGCGAAGGTCGCGCAGCCTGTCGCCGTGCAGCCGCGTGCTCCAGACCAGCGCGGCCGGCGCCGCGTGCCGTGGCGTCCGCGAGACACGGACGGAGGTCAACCGCAACCCCATCGTGTCCACGTCCCGGGTCTCCAGGAGGGGGATTTTAGCTGAAGAGACCGCCGTCACCGGTGTGAACCCCGTGGTGCAGTACCACCATCTCGCCCCTAGATGGCTGTCCAGCCTGGAGAACCGCCGCGGCTCGTGGGCGGCGCTGGCCAGCAGAGGGCGCAACAACAACCGGTACTGGGAGGAGAGCGGTGGTGGTGGAGGTGGAGGCCAGGGGACAGGTGGAGGAGCCAGCCGGGCAGGAGCAGCCTCTGTCGGGGTGCTGTCTGCTGCAGCAGTGGCCTTCTGCCTGAAGAAAGATTCTGATAACAAAGGTAGGCTTTATCAACTGTCAGTCATTGTGTGGTCTGACTTAGTATTATTGTTTAGTGTATTTGTGATTAATCGCTTTGTATAGAAAATATTGTTAATTGAAAACATTATTGAGGGCCAAGTGTCATAGTGGTCAATTGAGTTAAGAAAATATTTGGGGAATTGGATTCGGGCTTCGAATAACAGGACTGGCACATTCTAAATTATGTGTACTCGAGTTCTCTGTATTCTTCTTGTTTTAATGTTTTCTTTATCTGCTTTTTGCAATAACAAGGCGATGCTCTTCTGGAGGCAGCGAGGACCAATAACTCTCAAGATGTGGCCAGGTAACACACACACACACACACACACACTGAATCTTAATGAATACACATTTCTCTTCTTGTGCGCACACTATGCAGTATGTATACAAATTGTATGTTTCAAATACATATTTGACAGATCTCTATACACTACACACTTTGCACATGCACATCCTAACACCATAGCATGTAGAAGCGTCCTTGTAAAGCACATGATCAAGGAGGCTACCAAGAGTATTAAGGGGCTTGTAGATGTTAAAGAGATTATGAATACATTAAATAATTAATGATAAATCATGTGACATAGCCATGTTTTGCATTTTAATAGTGTAGTGTTCATGCCAGAGAAGAGCAAATATTACCTTTAATTTGTCATGTTGGCAGTGGACTGGATGAGGAAAATACCTGGAAAGGGTTTTGAACTGAACCTGAATATGAGGATGATCTGTGCTAAACTATATTACTTATATTATGCCATTATTTATATATATATTCCTGATGATCCCCTGTCACATATCATCTATTAAGGCAGAAATAATTTAGGCAATAAACAATAATTTTTGTCTCTCTCAGCCTGGACTATAATTAACTACATTTACTTGAATTAGGGGACCATGAGTGGTTCCTTCTATCCAAAGTGGTCTTTTCTGTATAATGTAACTGTCGACCTGTAATGGGCTCTCTGGTCAGTAGAAAGAAGAGAGCATGCCTTTTTTTTTTTTTTTTCAACACACACTATTATTGTAAATGATCCTTAATCTTCTGCTCGTTAGTGTCGTTCAGATCTCATAGCCTCGAATAAATCATAACTCATCTGCTGTGTCCAGGTTGTAGAGCAGCTACGACCATCCGCAGTTGTGAAAACACAGTTATGTCATCTGTGGTTGTAGTCCCACCAGTAACCACCAGGTGGAAGAAGAGGACCATCGGTGTGTTTGCAGGCCGGAGGTGGCACTCGGCCACTCAGAGATCCATTCCAACACTGTCCCTGTTTTCTTCCCCCGGATTTGGAGCTTTTTTTTTTTTTTTTTTTTTTTTTTCACACTTTGCATTACCTTTATTTCTTTTTTTCTAACACGCATATTAAAACGCCCCCTTGCTCTGAGTCTTACAGAATTCCCCTGCGTAGTCGGAGACGATCAACCAGAGCGAACTAAAAAGGGAGAACAACCGGTCTTAAAGTACTTCCTGGTCCCGTCTGTTCAGCTGACAATATTGCATTACAAATCTTAAGTAACTACGAAAACAGACAGAACACACTGTAGTCACAGGCCATCATCCTAACATTTGACGTGGAAGGTCTGCTCGTGACGCAGTACGAGCCCACAATGTGCCATTACAGTGGTACCTTTCACATAAAGTACAGATAAACGCATCGTGCATCTTATTGGTGGATGGTGGGATTTCCTGCCAGTCGTGTTGCTCACCTCCGGGCCATAACCATGCGAGTGTGCGTTAAATCACTTGCGTGAGTGTACGGTGTGTCTTTGGGCATGATATGAGCACAGGCGTTCATGTGTTTATCCATGTGTGTCTCCATTGGGCTGGCTTGGGTTACCTGTGCCCGTGTGGCAGATGGCGTAGGTGAGAGTGCAGCGAGCCAGTCGGCAGGTCACAGATGTGTTAAGTGCTTTGGTTTAGTTCGTAGGAGTGGTAGAGTGTCAGGGTGTGTCTGCTGAGAGGCGGTGGGGAGGATGGACGTCTCGTTTTCACGCCGCGGTGAATCGTTCCATCATCCTGAGATCGTGTTTGAACACCGGCGCGCGGAGTTGATGCGCTTTCGTGAGAACTAGGCTTTGTCGTGAAAAAGCAGGTTCCACTAAGAAAGGTTTAGAACGCTGAAATGTTATGCAAGCTGCTGTTCATGTGTTGTGCTTGTTTTCAATATTTTTAAGAGTTTGAAACTGTTATTGGTTTAAAGTTAGTTCATATTAACATTCACATTAATAGATTTTGTTTTGCAGTTTGGGTAAACCCATTTTTAAGGACTGATTTCATTGCAGGATTGACGGATATTCCTGACACCCCCCCCCCCACCCCCCCACACAGAGCACAGATCATCTACAAGGCTTTTCTGTCCAATTCTGCCATTTACGCATGTGAAATACAAACGCTGACTCCACACGATGTCCCTTCTTTAACTTTACCGTCTGGTGAAATGAAGGCCCTAAGAGCTGCTCAGTTCCCTGAAAAGCTCGGATGTATGGTGGTGAACTCCACGCAGACCAGGCAGTGAAAACAGAGCATCAGAGCTGAGTGCCGAGCAGACAGAGGCCACCGTGTTGACTGTAAACACACACACTGTCTGCCTGCTCAGCACACGAGACGACAGACCGATCACTTACACACACACACACACACACACACACACACACACACACACACACGTATAAGGGCTGTGCCACTCCAGTACCTGATGTCATACCCTCGGGCAGAGAACTCAACACACACCTGGCTTAAACACACAGACACATTAACTGGTCAAGGAGCAAGTGTGTGGCTTCAGATGAAGACAAAGATATCGTGCTGGTTTCGTGCTGGAGTGTCTAACAAGGCAGGTCTTTGAGACACACACAAGCAGCTGGTCTGCCGCCTCTCTCCTTTTCACATTTGTGCTTCTTCACGTGTATTCTTTCCATTTTTTTAGAAGTATGAAAAAAAAAAAAAATCTCTATTCTAGCATCATTATATATAAGATACTGTGCTAACAATACACTCCAACAAACATGTTGACACCTCTACGATATGGACACTTGTTTTAGACGCTCTCTACAATATGCCGACGTTATTGGTGATGTTAATTTACAGCCACTTTTTCGTTTTGTTTCTCCCCATCAGGCTGGTAGAAGAGGGGGTCGACCCGAACCACCGCCACCGTCTGGGTTGGACCGCTCTCATGGTGGCTGTGATGAACCGACAGCACAGGTGTGTGTGTGTGTGTGTGTGTGTGTGTCATCCGACTAAACCCACTGAGCCCATCATGTGTTTCTCCGCTCTGAGAAGTCCTCCCCGGTGAACATATGTAACAGTAATGCAGCTGCCTGCATGAGTTAGTGTGTGAGCATATGTCGTCCACGTCCCCGCTCTAGTTGTTACAGTAGGTCTTCAGAAGTGCAAAGTGCGACTTTCAGACTGACAGACGGTCCCCCCCCCCACCCCATCTCTCTGTCCAACAAATTAAATTAGCCTCCTGGCCCCCAGAGCACACACACAGCACAGAGAGGGGCCGAGGTTAAGGCCGGGCCAAATCCAATTTACAGGGCTTTTTCTTTTCTTTTCAGGACTGTGTGGTCACTTTTTTTTTGTTTAAGGGCCTCATGTGCCCGTGAGAAGCATTATGTGAAATTTCAAGATGAAAATAGCCCTAAAATGAGCTTACTTTAAATCTCAGGGTTACAGTTGCTGCCTCCTCAAGTTGGTAAGATAGTTTAAATTAATAATGCAGCTTAGATGGAAACATCTGCTCCATTCAGATTGAGAACTGTGAGGAGGATTGCGACACTTTGCTCGAATCAGACTCTGACTGAGTAATGTAGTTACTAAGTTTCTGCATCGCAGCGTCTTAGTTGTATTTCATTTCACAGTTTAGATTGTTTATTTTCTGCATTTTGTATTCATGTGTTTCAGATACTTAAATATTTCTATGAAGTTATGGAAGAGTTGAGGCGCTTAATCGATTAGTTGATTGACAATAGTTTTGATATTCGGTTCATCGGTCATTCATCAAGAAAAAAAGCCAAACATTCGCTGGTTCCGGCTCCTCAAATGTTAGAATCTGCTGCTTCTACGCGGTAAATTGGATCTATTAAAATAAGACGTCGCATTGGGCACCCGGACATTTTGATGAACTTTGTTCGCAATTGTTTGCCATTTTATAGCCGATAATCAATTCTAAAAAAATATATATATTTTAATATTAATTGTTAATGAAAATAATTGTTTGTTTCACTCCTTTCTACTCACTGTCTGGTCTGTAACTCCTTCTCAGAGACAAATCTGATCATAAGCTTTGATTATGTCACTTTGTGGTGATGTTTGAGCTCCAGTACGTCTTTATATTTACATGACGTGTGCTGAGTGATGGTTGGCTTGTAACATATTGATGTATGTAATGTGTTTTGGATACAAATTTGGTTGTGAGTCTATATTGTGTGTGTGTGTGTGTGTGTGTGTGTGTGTGTGTGTGTGTGTGTGTGTGTGTGTGTGTGTGTGTGTGTGTGTGTGTGTGTGTGTGTGATGAGTGCTATAACTCAGCACGGCAGTGACACTCCTCTGTGTTTAATCCCGTCTTCCAACCCCCCAGTGAGCCGTCACTGCTGCAGGGAAGACAGAACATCGGTTCACACACATCCGTCACACATGTCTCTCTCTCACACACACACCCACACACACAAGTGAGGATGCATGTGTTAACGCACGCACACAGACAACGGGAGTTTATACCAAATATCTTACAAGCCAACTGCCTATTACTCAGTCGCACACAACTTTATTTGCAGCCGTTAAGTGAAAACACCGGGATCATTACTCACGGACAAGGTCTAGCCTGTAGCTAGAATGTCAGCATGGATCTTATTGTTAAATAACTTCACCCCCTCCCTCACATTGTATTTATATTTTTCCTGGACCAGAAGTGATAACTGTGTTTCAAGAACACTTCGCCGCGGTGGAGGCCACTGACTGCTTTCAGTGTGTCGCGTCCACCGGGCCGCCTCGCTGGCGTTTAGAGGTCGAGGTGCGGCTGTGTGAGAGAATCAGAGGTGGAGTAGTGGGGTGTGTGTGTGTGTAAGAATGAAAGGGTGAGACATCGGGGCCGAGGTGGGGGGCGTGTGTTTGCTTAGCTTTGATGTGGGGCTAAATCAGGGAGGCGCAGGGCCTGGCCCACTGTTTGCACTCTTTAACACACAATACCCATCTCCATCTCTCTTTCTCTCCCTCTATCCCTCCCTCGCCGCATTCACGTGCACAATGAGCGCTCAGCCGAGTGTAACGCCTGTTGACCGTTCCGACCTGTCGGCCGAGTGACTCCACGGCAGGGTGGGGTGGGGTGGGGGGGGGGGGGGGACGAAACCAGGGAAAGCGGAGGGATGATGGAGCGAGAGGATGAGTGGCTCGTTGGGAAAGAAGAGAATAGTTTTGATGTGGAGAGAGAGAGTGATGTGGAGTGGGATTATGGGTTTGGGAACGGGATTAGCTGGATTGAATAGTGGTGGAAATCGGAGGGAGCTCCCAGTGAAATATTCTCATCATTTGGTCACGATACAAAATGATTGTGATGGTAAGCAGCCCGGTTCAGTGACAGAACCAGTTAATCATCGTGTCTTACGCGTACCCTCCTCAGTACACCGAAACAATATTCCCTCAGGTGAGCACTGGTAATATACATAAAGAAATACTTGGAAGGGTATTCTAACCTGTGCCACATTAAAACCACATTAATGGGTTTTCGTGCAATGATTTTCAACAAGTGTACTGTACACTACTTAAGTTTTCTACAAAGTAGTAATTTTCATGAGAAAACTTCTGGAAATATTTAATCTCTAACAACCTTTTTTGATTTTAAAGCTAAATGGCAACAATGGAGTAATACATTTCAGAGTAATGGCTGTAGAAAGTTGGACTTGAACTTTAATTTAACAGAGAAATAGTGACAGGGTTTAAATAAGCTGAATTTAATTATTAACATTCCCAAATGCTTAAACGGAGCATCGATCTTTCAATTTTCTAAATTATTTTCTAATTATGATCTAATTCTGTAATTGTTCTGTTGGCTTCAAACTTTGAGCTGTAGACAAAAGAAATTCACGTAATAATGTTGAATAGTCTTCCTGATGACCATACACCATGATGGGCACCTTTGTGTACAGTATATTATTACTTTCTGTAGTAGGAATGGTGGAAAAACACACTGAGCAAGTAACCAGTCATGGCATGATACTTTGGTGTAAATGGCTACACACCAAAACATGGCAACATATCAATTTTATTTATATAGTCCAACATCCCAAATATCCTCTGTCCTCAGACCCTCGACCCGAAGGAAACACCATTAAAAATCTTAAACAGGGAACAAATGGAAGAAACCTCAGGTAGAACAACAGAGGAGGGATCCCTTGGGAAAAAAATAAATGTATAAAGAAAACACAGCTTAATAATTTAACATTGTGACCAATCAGGTCATTTGGCTGGACTAAAAAAAAAAAAAAAAAAAAGGTGCAGTAAACCTCTCTTCCTGGCATCTATCTGACCCCAGGTGTGCACCAGGTGAGAAGAGGTCAAGTGAGGTCCAGCGTCTGGGCCAGGTGGTCAGAGACATGGATGGTCAGTTCGGCTCGGGTGTCTATTATAGCACGGGACAGACGGAAGTGTCCATTTCCTGTCTTCCCTCCGGGGCAGGATGGGAAACTAACACCTGCCCCCGGCAGCAACACCAGTCACCTGGTGGCCAACCTCAGCGAGTTGGTGGGTTAAGTCTACCCGCCTCAGCACCGGTCGCCATTTCAAGCTTTCTCTCTTTTCCCTCCTTCTTCCCCCCTCTCTCTCTCTCTCTCTCTCTCTCTCTCTCTCTCTCTCTCTCTCTCTCTCTCTCTCTCTCTCTCTCTCTCTCTCTCTCTCTCTCTCTCTCTCAGCTCAAGGGGTTATGCTTCGCCATTATAACATGAATGTAATTTTCCCAAAAAAAATTGAACAAAGACGAAAAAGCGGGAACGAGATGACTTGAGAGAAAAAACTAAATGCTGCTGTGCCTCTCGGACAGCCACACGGGGTCAAGACGATGGACACAAGACTGGCAGATAAACGTCGGCGATAAAGGCGTTAAGTCGGCAGCTAGACCTCCTCGTTTTACTGACGCACTTTTAGTCTCAGTTTAGCCGTGGAAGTAAAATAATGTTGTCATTTACAGATAACGTCGTTTCGGTAGTTAAACGATTGTATTGGGAAGTCTGAAATCTTAACTTTGGCCCACTCCTCGACAATGTGAGTTTAACCTAATTAACCTCTGCATGCCTTCAGTTTGGCCTCAAATTAGTGCCGCAACTCTCCTCCTAAATGTCCCAAATAAAGTTAGCCACTCGATCATCAGTTGATTAGTAAAACTATCAACCGTTTTCAAAAGCTCATTAGTTTTAGCGCTATCCTGTATAATTAAATCTCCCTCTTTCATCTTTTTTTAGCGACACTTCCCTCCTTTCACCCACTCCTCCTCCTCCTCCTCCTCTCTGCCGTTTTCCCCTCTTTATCCCCTCGTGTTTACCTTTCTGATGCCATTAACCCTTTTCAGGCCGTCTCATTTCTTCACACAGTCCTGCCCAGCCTCGTGTGACCAGCCATAGCTCGAGTTTGTGTGTGTGTGTCTGTGTGTGTGTGTGTGTGTGTGTGTGTGTGTGTGTGTGTCTGCATGTGTCTCGGAGGATGCATCGATGTGTTTGTAGAAGTGCTTGCAAGGGTGAGAGGAGAGCCCTCTGTGGGTCACGGCCCCCCTGCCGCCCCCAGCCACAGTGATACAGTAACAAAGGGGGACCCCCCGATAGTCCTTTATACCCCCTCAGCAAGGTCAGACACAAAGACCTGGCCAGGCTGTTCTCAGCCTCGCTCTCCCACAGGAACACGCTTGTTCTGCAGCGACGACGCAAACTACCAAAGTCTGCTCGAGTTTGAGTTATGTTCGTGTTGATGAGGGAACGTTTTGTCTCGTTCCTATTATTTTTTTTTCTCATTTGTTTGGATGGTATTCTGTACTGTTATTTTTGAGACTGTACTGGTACCCCAAACAGATTCCATTCAGAGCTGAAATAATTATTATATTATAAATTAGTCACTGACTAGTTTGATCATCCATTGACAATTTCAGTTGTTTTTAAGCTCAAAAAGTCAGAGTTTTGCTGGTTCCAGGTTCCCAAATGTGAAGATGTGATGCTTTTCTTTAACATATATAATAGTAGATTAAGTATCTTTGGGTTCACATTGTTGGGGCGAATGAAACAAGCGATTTGAATAAAACACCTCAGGCTCTGGGATATTACAATAGGCATTTTTCACTATTTTCTGCTAAATATTTTATAGCGAAGTTATTCTCTGAAGAAATTACAGATTCATCTTTAGTAAAAATCAAACGTTGGTTGGATTTATTAAAACATGCTTCAAATATTTTTACTGCCTCTGTCTATTGTCAAATGTTTAATGTTTTCAATAAATGTTTGTCCTGTTTAAATATCTTCCGATTTTCCTTTTCAAACCAGCACTTTACCGTTTTGTTGCGGTGACTTCTCACACCTCACCTTTTAAATTGACTGTGTGCTCCTAAAGGGAAGCTGTAGCCTGTTACGTGGTCAAGTGTGGTTAGCTTAAAAAAAAAAAAAAAGAAAAGAAGTCCACCTCATCCTCCTGTGAATAATCATTTTGCACCATTTAAACCCTCTCAGGCCTCCTGCCATAACCATTTAGCCGGAGATGATCCATCACTCCCTCCCAGGCTGCATTACATAGTCACAGGTTTAATGGCAGCCGGCAGCGTACTGGCAGGGTTCATGTTTCGGCCATCGCCCCCGTTCTCGCTCTCAGTGGGCAGACACTAGCTGACATGTTTTTTTTTTTTTTTTGTCCGTCTTCGTGTCTGTGTCTCAATGTCAAAGCCATTGCACACGTTCACGGTGGTAAATGTAAAGCGAGTGTGTTCTGTAGACGGAGAGACGGTACCTGGAATGTCCGTTGGGGTCACAGTGAGTGGTGTTGCCGAGGTACTGGCGTTTTGTTGTGTAAGGCGGTACGCTCCAATGAAGGGTGGTACGCTCCAATGAAGGGTGGTACGCTCCAACGGCGCCGGAAACAGGCCCGACCCTTGCCCCTTCAATGTACACACATGTACATGTTACAAAGCAGACTGCTGCGTCGTGAAGGAGGGAAGCGGCCATTGGAGTGTATCCACCGCAACGGGACGGACTAGAAGTGGAAGTAAATCGGGTGGAATAGTCACGGTTAATTGAGTTTACATCTGCATCCAGCGTGTTTGTTTTCAAGCTGCGGAGATGGGAGAAACTTTGTTAAAGGGTCAAGGTTGTGTTTGATGACGTGAAGGAAGCGAGCCTCATCCCAGTCTTTAATCCAGTCTGCGCCCTACTTCCTGTAACCCGACATACATATTTAGGTACTGTGACACATGCTTGCATGTGTTTTTGAGCAATTCGATTGAGCAATTTGACAATGCATACTGTGAGATGATCGTACCGAGGTATCTTTGCTTATATTAGGCCATTGTGGGCACTGTTGTAAAAAAGGATCGCTGCTTTTATGAAAATATCGGATTTGCAAAATGTTTGCATAAATGTGATGAAGAACTTTTATTTGTTTTTAATTCACCAGAAACATGGAGACCCTTAAATACTTCATCTAAAAAAAAAAAGGTTTCTTAATTGACCTCCCAGAACATTTGCTATATCATGATAAATGTTGATATAACAATATAAATGTACATATTTTGTGAGAGAAGATTTTATCCGTATCGCCGACTCCTAGACTCGATTATATATTTAAGCAGTGCTGGCTGTAAACAAAGAATTATTACTGCTGAAAGGCTTGGTCTGTGTACACATGGGCATTTATTTATTACAAGTTCTTGGCCGGATTATTGCATGTTTTTAAATCTGTGTCTTTTGTTGTTTTCCAGCGTGGTGAAGGTTCTGCTGGAAGCCGGCGCCGACCCAAACGCTGGCGATCACTTCAACAACGTTTACGACACCTCACGAGAGAAAGGCATCCACTCACTGGAAGGTAAAAGAGGGGGAAAAAGTGTGTGTGTGTGTGTGTGTGTGTGTGTGTGTGTGTGTGTGTGTGTGTGTGTGTGTGTGTGTGTGTGTGTGTGTGTGTGTGTGTGTGTGTGTGTGTGTGTGTGTGTGTGTGTGTGTGGTTGCTATATTACACATATGAATCCTAAGTGTTGAACCAGATATTATGAGACATTATAATTTGCATAAATATTTGCATATATGTACATGTTTCATTTCTTCCGTGTTATTTGTTTTATATGTTCTGTGACAAGTAGTGTGTGTTTTATTTGTTTTTCTTCCGAGCTGCGCAGACAAGATATACACACGCACACACTATACCCCCCCAGTCTGTGTTGGGTTTCTGCAGACATATTTATATGGGATATGTATATTGCAGACATTTATATGGCTGTCAGGTTTGGGTCCACGTGGGGCCGGTGTAGCGTGGGGAAGCGTTTCCCAGACGCACGCTGATGGATGGGCTAGGGGGGCCTGTGCGACGCTTTATTGGGTTAGCTATGATTATCCCGCCCTGTCTCTCTCTCTCTCTCTCTCTCTCTCTCTCTCTCTCACTCTCTCTCTCTCACTCACACACACACACACACAGAGAGAGAGAGAGACACTGCAGGGAGAGATGGTCGGAGAGATGGAGAAAAAGAGTGGGATGGATGGAGGAAGGGTAAGACTGATGAAGGAAGGAAAAAATAAGGGAGGGAGGAAGGCAGGGAAAGAAAGGAAGGGGAAGGAAAGAAGGTAGAGAGCAGCGATGGATGGAGTGAGGGGGAGGCTAAAGATGGAGGAGAAGGAAGAAGATGTGGATGTTTGGAGGGAGGGAGGGATTGGAGGAAATGGGTGGTATGATGAGGGAGGGAGAGGCGAGGAAGTCAGGAAATGGATGAGACAAAGTTATTGGGATAGAGGGAGTGGGGAGGGAGGAAGAGGGTGCAAGTGATGAAAATAATTGATGGATACCAAGGAGGAGAGGAAGGAGGCGGAAAAAATAAAAATGGATGATAGAGGAGTGGCACGAGATGAGTGCTCTTATGAAAAAGAGAAGTAAGGAGAGAATGATAGACTATCTCTGTTATTAGTAAGGAGCACAGCAACGGAGACCCTAAAAGACAACTCACATTATTCCTATCACGTCGGACAGTTGAGCTTAAATCTGTGAAAATGAACAACGCTGGAAACAGGAGAGACAATCTTGTAGTCTGCAGCGTTATCCTTGTCACAATTTCCGGGGCCTTACCATTGACTGTAAATAGATTAAAGAAAGTTATTCCGGATTTAAAGACTCAAAACCATTTCAGTCAAAATTGTTGATTCATCATACTCGTCTTTTCAGCTCCACAAAGTTTACTGCCTCCATATATCAGATTGGAGTTGGGCCTATCCGATTTCCATCTTTGTCTCTTTTGTCTATTTTTCCTCGTTAAAAGAACGTGCTCGAATCAGAAATTCAGTAACCCAGCAGCCTTTTTTTTCTTTCTTTCTTTCTTCTGTGAAAGCAATGCATGTTCCTTTTCTTCTAATCGTTCTCGTCTCTCCGTGTATCGCTCTCTGTCGCTCCCCACAGTTCTTGTGTCCAGAGAGGATGAATTCAGCAGCAGGCTCAGCAGCAGGGCTGGCTTCCGTGGTTGCACAGCCCTTCACTACGCCACGCTGGCTGACGACCCACGCACTGTCCGCATGCTGCTGGAGGCCGGTACGTTACACCCCAACCACCCCTAACCCCACTTCAGAGTCCACTAGGGACCTCTGAGGGTCGTGGGCCAAATATCCCCTGTCTGTGTTCTTGACTTTCCTACAGCTCACATTGATGTTTCTAATTTGATTGTATAGTATGGAGGTGCTCCATCCTCGGACAAAAGGATAAGGAGGTTGGAGGATCTTTGCATCCACTGCTTAGATAAACCAAGTCTCTCAGGAAAGAAAACTGAACTCTGTCGGTCTCAACTAAAACTCAACTAAAACAAACTGACAGAACTCAATTATATTGTTCACCGGAAGGGAAACGTCCCAGTGGTATAACACAATATCTTTATCTGTTGTTAGGCTGGATAGTGCTCAAGCTATATTTAATTGACAAGTTACTTACCTTGTTTAGGTTATGTTTTAAAATTTCAGTGATATTTGGTGAAAAGTTTGGCCATATAGGCCAAGCAAGACCTTTTTTTTTTTTTATTATTATTTTTTTATTTTAAGAACCTCATTACATTTTCACTTACAAATTTGAACTTTAACAGATATAAGTAAAATTTAGGCCTCTGCCCATTTTCCTCCTGAGTTTCTGGTAAAAAAAAAAAAATGTTTTTTTTGCCACTCTAACAGAATGGCCAAATAGCTTTCATATGGTCTGACATTCTGCTTTTTTAGGATAGGATGGTTTCTGTATTGTTAAAAAATTCCCCAAAATAACTAATTCTAGGGTGTGATTTATTTATTTGAGGAAACAAATGACAAGAGTACCCGTTGCATAAGGACCCACGCCAGGCTCCTTACCTTAATCTTTGCTATCCAAACTAAATGGTTCTCATTCTGCCTTCAGCTTTAAAAAGCTTTCCATGTATCATCATCTTATCGCTTCCACCCCCCGAGTAATATAAACAGTATTACAAAGCTCATTTGAAATTGATCACTTGTTCATACCCCCTCTCCATTCACCCCCCATTACACTCGCACCTGTCGTTGACTCAGCTCCACCGACACACACTCACACACACACACACACACACACACTCACTCATGGACCCTCGGGGCAGAAAGCCCCCTCAGTATCCAGGCGAGCGGCTCTTAAACAAGCTAGTCCTAGTTGAACTGTGACCTCCACACAGAACGTGCCCTTGGGGTAACTCCACAATCACAGGATGTGTCTTTGTGAGTGTGTATATGCATGTACATGTCTTTGTGAGTGCATCTTTGTGCGTTTCTCCATTTCATGAATTAAAATATTCATATATTCATGTATGCTTTTATCCTTTTGATATGTTTAAGTTCGCACAGTTGTTGCGTTTTTATGTCGTTTTTAATCAAAAAAACATTTTTCAATTTTTTTTGGACCAAACGCCCCAACCTCCATCACTAGGCGCGCGCGCGCACACACACACACACACACACACAGGCTAATATTAATGTCTTGTTTATGTTTATGATGGATGGTGCATCCAAAGCTCTGTCTGCCTGTCTCTCCCGTCTCACCCCTGCGTCAGTAAGCACTCTGTAGGCTTAAACAAATCACTTCGTCTAACCCAATCAAATGTTCTGCAGACGCATTTTTGAATTAAAAAGGTAAGAAATTTCACAAAGCAGGGACATTTGTTTTAAGTCAATCAGATTAAAGATGGGGTGGGTTTTTGCTCGCCCGACTGGGACCGTTGCCGGTTTGGCGCCACCATCACAGCCAATAACAATCACGACGTCACACACTCTCAATCACCAACACATTGCTGTCCGTGTGCATGTGTGACTCTGTGTGAATGGGAGAATAATTAAAGACTTTTATACACATTTTTAATGCATTTGATTATTCCTGACAAAGCTTGTGTCCCTTGTACCGTCTTTTTTCTGTAATCCAATTCCTCTTTGTCGCTTCCAATCAATCTTTTTTTACATCATCACAAAAAAACATATAAACTGCCACAGCTTCAGGACATTTGTGTGGATTTTGGGTTTGTGTGTGTGTGTGTGTGTCCGTCCTCTGATGGAGGGTCATCTTCCCTTCATGTATGTGCCCAGTGCGTGTGGATCTGTATGGAGTTGCGTGTATCCCATACTTTGTTATTTCCCTTGTGTTTGTGTGCGTCCACGTTACTCTACTAGCCGCGGGTTTGCTCTTTTGGCCTTAGCCGGCCCTAGACTCACATCTCCATCCATCACAGTCTCCAGGCCCACCCTCGGGCCTCTCTTCGCCCCACAGTCCCTCACCCTACCTGCGGAGGCTCTCTAGCTCCTCCCCAGGCTCCACATCAGGCCCGTGGCCACAGGCACTCAGTAATGGGCAGCTCCGTAGGTGGTAGGAGGCCAGAAGAGACACACATGTTCACAGACGCACACAATGCAGATACAAGGACACACACACACACACACACACACACACACGCACACACAAGACCAGCAGGGGCTCTCTCCCACCAGCTGCAGTGAAAGAGAGGGAGGAGGAAATAGGAAAGAGGAGGGGACTCCTAATAGGCATAACTAAAGCACTCCTAATGAAGGGATCCTGTGTATGCGAGAGTCTGTGTGTGTGTGTGTGTGTGTGTGTGTGTGTGTGTGTGTGTGTGTGTGTGTGTGTGTGTGTGTGTGTGTGTGTGTGTGTGTGTGTGTGTGTGTGTGTGTGTGTGTCAGTGTTGATCCTGTTATAAAGGGCTATGGCCCAGAGGGTTAGCCTGATATTAAAGCCCTAAATGATGCTATTTATTATGTCCAATGTCTGTCTGTGTGTGTGTGTGTGTGTGTGTGTGGTGGGGGGCGTCGGGGGGAGGGCAGGGTACTTTATTGCTTTCCTCCCTCATGTTTTTGTGTGTGTGTGGGGGGGGCATGTGGGGTGGGGGCAGTGTTGTATAGTTGTCAGGATCGATAGCTTCGTGAGCAGGTCACAAAATTTAGGGCTTTATCGATAATCATCACAGTGATTATTAGTCTCTGCGGTCGGTGCTCAGAGCAATAGGATCATCCAGCACCTGTAATGATTACATACTCTGTTTCAGTCTTCCTGTCTGTAGCTCACTAACTTCAGATGGGTCATCTGGTTCTTAATGCAGCATTCAACATCCTGAACATTCACTACAGTGGCCATTAATGGGGTTTTATGCATCACTTTCAGATTTGGTACAAATATCTGCACTCATCAGCTAAAAGGCTACAGTGGTGACCTTAATAGACCCAAATTTAATATATTTTCAAGGAGTATTGTCACAATTTGTCAGTAATTTATTTTAATCATCATGTATTCGCTCAACAAAGATATTTAAATGTATTCCCAGCCAACTATAGTTAAAATGACCCGTTTAATGTCACTCCAGTGAGTTTACACTCTTTCATGAGTGTCAGTAGGGTCTCAAGGCCCCGTCACACCCATATTGAGAGAGAGAGAGAGAGAGAGAGAGAGAGAGAGAGAGAGAGAGAGAGAGAGAGAGAGAGACTATATTTTATTATACTCCGGAACCAGAGCGTCATAAAACAAAGATGCACTCCAGTTTCAGTCCATGAAAGTTTTTGATAGTTTGCGCTATGGATGCATTTTGGTCGCTACCAGAAAAGTCTTGAGGTTTAAAGCCATGGCCTGGCTTTTGAGAATCTAATGTTATGTAAGTGTAACATTTGCATGTGTATTTAGTGTCACTTTAGTTTTCATTTTATTCCATTATCTATTGTATTTTGATTTTGTCTTCGGTGTAGCTGATGCGATGGAAACATTCACTTGTTCATGTAGAGGCCCGTGTGGTGTAGGTCAGGGCAGAAGCCACTGCTAACCATCCTCACTGACAAGTCCCGGCACACTTATGACAATATGGCTCTTCCTCATTTATACTACGACGCCTTAAAGATCTGTTTAACAACGTTTTTCCTCCGTTTGACCCCTCAAGCTGTGTGAAGTGTGTGTGTGTGTGTGTGTGTGTGTGTGCTTGTGTGCCTCAATGGGCCCCAACCTGCAACAACCTGCAGAGTGTATAGATTGCATAATAATCCAGGGTGTTGGTGTGCGGGTGTAGGGGTCAAAGCATGTGTTTTTGGCACGCGTTGCAGATATGAAACCCCCTGCAGGGTCATTGCATCGCGCTTCTGCTTCACTGCACATAGTCTCGGTGACCCCTGAACCCACGTGACCTCTCACCCTAACCTCACTCTCTCCATCGACGTGTTGACCCTCCTGCTGAGGTGGTGTGCGCTTGTTCTTCTAGCACTTGCAGCTAAAAAGATACAGGACATTTTTCTAAAAAAGAAAAAAAAAAATTGTCATTATGTTGAAAGTGTCAAACCATTTTTTGTGTCGCTACAATGATTTTTTTTTTTCTAATGTATGACTTGTATGTGTTTGTGTGTGTGTGTGTTTTGCATGCTTGCATACAGGTGCCAACCCCCTGCAGAGCAATGGTTTGGGACACACAGCGCGGGCCTATGCTAAAGAGGGAGAAGCGAGCACAGTCCTGCAGGAGTTTGAGGGCAAGGTACGACGTCCTCCTCCACACACACACCGGTCATTTAGATCTCCCGCACCAGCTGTGCAGAAAGAGCCAGCGATTAGTACGTCATTAGTTTCCATGCACACAAATGTTTTGATACTGTAGTCGCCTGTTGTGGCCTGTGTGTGTGTGTGTGTGTGTGTGTGAATGACTCGACACTATGGCTCACACTCAGAAGACATCTGTGTGATTTACTTGCCTTCACGCACACAGACACTCTCTCCTCGGGAGGTCCGTGTCAGTCTGCTGACTGAGTGACAGGTGCTACTGAGTATTGGAGTGGTGAAAGCTGGTAGAGGTTAACTGGGGTTAAAAACGTGCTGAAGAAAAGTTGGGTTATATATTAACTTCATATTTATATTGCTATATGGGACTAGATATAACGCACAAACTTGCAGTAGTCAAATGTCTTGAAATATTGTATCTTCTGAAAGCACAGTCAGAAAACGGTCATCTCCAAAATATTACACATTATTGAGATATATTTGGTCTAAAATATATGAATTCAATAATGTATTTATACATACCCTGAAATACATATCAGTTGGAAATGGTGAACCGACATCGAGATTCAGTACTTTTTGCACATGTAAAAGTATTAACATCATCGAAAATGCTTTACCAACAGAATGCTATCGGTAAACTGTAAAAGAAATAAGTTCTTCTTTGTGGGAGATTTTGTTGGATAATGTTTTTTTTCCGATCGTTAAAATGTGATTCAAATAGGGGACTGAGGGTGATCTTGAGGCTTAAGTTTTAACTGGATAATGAGTGCAGGGACCTCTCACTGCTCAGTGCTTGGTATTTCACAGGTCTGTAGTAGTAAAGGTGGGATCAGCTGTTTTCTTAAATAAAACTTGAGTTACCCGTAGTTATCTCCCAGCTTGACAGCAGGCCGGAGCTAAGCAAGATGGAGAGAGAGAATAAACAGCCTGCCTCCACTGCAGGGTGAAAACCTGGAGTCTGAGAGGACAAAGAGGAGAGGATGAATGAGTCATGGGGTGGGCTGCAAGAAAGAAAGGAGAGAAACTGAAAAAAAAAAAAAAAAAACTAAACGTGGAAATAAAGGGAAAGAGAGAGAAGAGCGATCAAATCGGCAGAAAAGAAGAAATGTGTGTCAGAGAAATGAAGGCAAAGACGGATGGAGAGGTAGAGTCTGTTAAAGAGGGGGAAGTTGAAGGGAGGGAGAGAGTAGTAGTAGAGACTGAAAAACACCCTACAAACCCTTTTGTAGGGAGAAGCTTCCAGAAGGGATTCAGAGTTCGATGCTTTCGGTCATAGCTTCTTACAATGATCTTGTGTTTGTCCATTCACTCTTAAGCTGTGAAGGTGGAAAGAGTGGTGAAGAAGGAAAGACGATGAGAAAGAGACAGAGGAATAAAGAGGGGCAGACGCGCAAACTCGTCAATGTCCTCGCGTTTACTTTCCCTTTTGATTGTTCACACGTCTCCCTTCTCTTCCTGATTCATTGACTGTCTCATCTGCTTTCTGTATGTTCTTTACCTCCATCTAGTTCCAGGAGGTGCAGGCTCGGCGGGAGGCGGAGGAGAGGCGGAGGTTCCCCCTGGAGAGGAGGCTGAAGGAGCACATCATCGGACAGGAGGGGGCCATCAATACTGTGGCCTCAGGTAAACACACACACACACACACACACACACACACAACATTATATATGCAGCTAATACACATTGATACAACACAATGATAACAAGTGCACATACATGCATAGCCTTGTTTCCACACTGCTTTTCTTTCTTTCTTTTCAGCATGTCTCTGTTTTGCACTCTCCTCCTTTTCCTCTCTTTTGCTGTCCTCCCCTCCCTCCCACAGTAGGCGGGTTCAGACAGACCGGCGGAGGCTGTAATTGGTTAATTGTGATGAATGAGCTGTCTGTCAGGCATACACAGGTGGTGTGTGTGTGTGTGTGTGTGTGTGTGTGTATGTGTGTGTGTGTGTGTGTGTGTGTGTGTGTGTGTGTGTGTGTGTGTGTGTGTGTGTGTGTGTGTGTGTGTGTGTGTGTCAGCTGAAGAGGCCAGGCTTGGAGCCGCCAGTTAACACGATTACAGAGAGAGGAGACATACTACAGACCTCTCTCCCCCCCCCTCTCTCTCTCTCTCTTTTCTCCCCCTTTTTGCCCTCCCCCCTTTGTCTCTCATCCCTTTTCTCTCCTCAGTGTCTCCCTCCATCTCTCTCTCTCTTTCCCCCTCGATCTTCCATCACACCCACTCTTTCTCCTTCACCCTTTCCGTCCTTTCCTACTTCCACTCTGCGTTCTCCGCCCTCTGCATCTTTCCATCACCGTTCCTTCCTGCTGTGCCGTCCATCTCCCTTCCTGGAAACACGGAGTCGGGGATGGACAGGTGGAAGGCAAAGTGATTGAGACCGGAAGAGAAAAACAGATGAGACTGGGGTAAAACTAATGGAGGCAATGGGAGACAAAAAACAAAGAGACAGGAGAGCTGATGGGAGGAGAAGGGGCTGAGAAGCAGAAAGCTTGTAGCATTGAAAGAAAGACAAAGAGAGCGAGTGTAATGCATAGAGAAGAGGAGGGAGGATGAGTTAGAGCACAATAACACAGCCGACAGTAAAGAGCTGATATTACACCAGGCATCCATGGAGGCCATGTATTGATCCGCAGATGAGAGAGAGAAAGAGAGAGAGAAAGAGAGAGAGAGAGAGAGAGAGAGTGTGTGTGTGTGTGTGTGTGTGTGTGTGTGTGTGTGTGTGTGTGTGTGTGTGTGTGTGTGTGTGTGTGTGTGTGTGTGTGTGTGTGTTCGTGTTCAGAAAGGGTTCTGCAGCGTAGGAAGAGGCCGTGTATTATTTTTATGATCTCAGACAGATTTGTGAAAATAATCAACTTGCTCCCAAAGCTAGAAACGGATATTATAATCTGTAATGTTTTGATGAGAGCAAATACTCCAGAGTTTATAACCAACAGGAGAACAACTTGGATTTTTGCCTTCCAGACTTCATTAAAAAAACAATGCATAACTACAAATACAAACTATAATTGTCCATAAAGCCAAATACAAATGGTGATGCCATTTGAGCGTTAAGTGTCAGTCTGTTTTGCTGGGAGTCAGTGACGGAAGAGGGAATCGTGGGACTTGTAGTCTTTGGCAAGGTGATGAATGATTGTTGTTATCAAGGCAAATAGTCCTGAAAGCCATAGAAGACGTCGCCACAGTGATAAAGAAACGGCTTATTGATTTCTGAGAAGTATTACAGTGAATATATCACACACACACACACGCACGCGCGCACACACACACACACACACACACACACACACACACACACACACACACACACTGAAAGCGAGCAAGAGAACATGTGGGATGCCTAAAAGAGGCCAAGAGGCAGACAGGGGACCCATCTGCAAATATATTTTCAAAAACACACGTTATCTACTGTACATGTTTACTGCAAAGATGAGCCGAGCAGGAATGAGCCGAACTCTGGCGGAGTCAGAGAGGGGAAGTAGAGATGAGGAGATGAGGAGATGAGGAGATGGACCAGGAAAGAGCGGAAGGAATATACTGGAGATAAGGAGACAACAAATGAGAATGTAATAAAGAGAGAGCTGCACATGACCAGATTATGTAATCGCAGAAGCAACACATGCAATAATATATTTTACTACATATGATGAGTTTTTTAAATAATAATATAGTGAAAAATGAGCGTGACAGGGGAAGAAACCTTTGTCGAATGTCAGCACTTTTACTTTCTCCCTATATGTCCTTCAAAGCAAAAATTACATGAAAAATGTATAAATGAATATTTACTTAACAATGACATAAATCAGGAAAATAGCAAATATTTGGCTTTTTTTTCTTGATAAATTACTTACAGAAACTTTTAATTGTAGATATGCTAAATGTTGATGACCAAATTTATATCGATCCGCCATTGATGACTAAACTAATTGATTGAACATTTAGTGATCTCTATTTATATAGTCTTTATATCTACAGTTGTGTATTTTGTGGAGCAGAATTTGAGAGAAGAAAATAGCTTCTTCTCTTTATTTTTTTCATATTTTGCATTTGGTGTGTTGTCATGACTCTAAAACGGCTGTTTCCACCCGAACTCCTCATGACGAACAGCTGGCCGGCAGCAAGATACACAACCACACACCAAGTACAAATACACTAACTTATATACACACACACACACACACACACACACACACACACACACAGGAAGGAGGTTAGATTGATCCAGGTTTAGCTCTCAGGGCTAAGAGTTATTGAGGAGAATCATCCCTCTGTAATCATGTTAGAGCCAACCAGACCTGCCCAATACACACTGCTGTGTGTGTGTGTGTGTGTGTGTGTGTGTGTGTGTGTGTGTGTGTGTGTGTGTGTGTGTGTGTGTGTGTGTGTGTGTGTGTGTGTGTGTGATTTTGTGTGTGTGTGAGAGAGAGAGAGAGAGAGAGAGAGAGCGCTTTCATTTGTTTTGTGTCTCCTTCCTTTCCTTGTTGTTGTCGTCAGGGTCCTCTGAGAAATGTCAATGTGCCCTTCTGTCAAAGTCGGTCTCAATCAGCTAAAACACAAACAGAAGGTTACGCTGTCATTCACACAGCCATAGATAAAGCAGACAGAGCTTTGGAGCCCCTCTTGTCACTATTCATCTCTGTGTCCATCTCTGACACACTCGTTTGTTTCTCTGTCTCCTTATCTCCATCACTCCTCTCTCTTTCCCCTCTTTATCTCCTTCTACATCCTCCTCTTTCCTCTCCTTATCTCCGCTCCTCCTGCTGTTTTCCCCTCCACCGTGTCATCTCTCTGCCTCCCTCATTCTGCCGCTCCTCATCTTCTCCCTGCCAAGCATCTGTTCTTTATGATTATCAGCTATTAGTAGCCAGTTTAACACTCAGATCTGGTGTCTGTCGTGAGGTATTTCAGCGTCACTGCATCACACACAGACATGTTGGTAAACGATTAACAGGATGCATGCTGCGGCTTTGGCGGCTGCAGGACTGAATTGAAGTTTGGGTTCCTCTGTATTCTCTTTCGCAACTTGGCCACACTGTTCTCCAGCCACTTGTTGACATCTCTCAGGCGCATTATTTAAGCTTGTGATCACCAACTGTGTTGCTAACTATAATACATGCTTTGGATGAGAACTCGTGTGTCTTTGGGGACAGCTGGCCAGACGCCGTAAAGGCAATGACAAGTAGAGAAGAACACGCGGCAGGTGTATAAAGACAAGCCTGACAACCCTTCAGTGCTTTTGAGTTGAGGCTGTTACAAGGCTGTGTTTTCACCTGTGGTTCAAACAGACAGGGTTTTAAGATGTGAAAGACGTGAAAGGACCAATGTTTTAACTTCTTTAGATTTACAATCCAGAGGTGAAGTTGTCAATTAGAAGCTGAAGACAGTCCTGGTGTGTTGTGGCTCTATCAGGCTAAAAGAAGTTGACCTGAGGTGGCAGTATCACAGTTGTCAACATTGAAAATTGTACTTATTAATTGCAGACATATATTAAAGTTTCTCTCTACGGAATTCATCCATTGCCTCCACACGGCTCTCAACATGGCGACAGCTGAGCCGGCGGCTAGCAGCTAACGGTGTTAACAGTGCAAACGACTGCATTCTTTTCTCAGATAGACAATACTCCTCATTGCCATAAAGTTGTTTCCTGCTATATTAATGCTCTAAATATCAAATTAGCATGTTAATAAATTAACAATAATATATTAACAATTGCATGAGACATTTGGCTGTACTTAACAGCTCCTAGTATTTATGTTTAATGAAAATTAACATTGGTTTGATGCGGTTTGGGTCCGATGGATATTGTAGAAACAGTATGATTCTATTGAATATTTTGTGTTTTACAAATTTCAAATCTAAAGCAAAACCATGCAGAGCATGTTGTGTTTCCAGTGGAGCTGATACAAGTTTATATATTTACATTAGGATACCGACTCTGATGCACCTCAAGCGGCAAGAGTGAAAGGTAACATCGTGTATTACCTAAACAAAGTAAAGTGAAATGAAGAAAAGCTTCATTTATTTGTTACACAGGATCATGTTGACTCCCCTCCGCACTGTAAGAATGATCGCACATCATGCAAAAGTGGGAACGAAATAGTTGTGTTGATATACCAGCATGTCTGCCAGCATCAGTGCTACTGAGAGGTCTTGAGGTGGATCGGCAGCTCTTAAAGGGAACTGTGGTCACTTTTGTGTCTTTATTTATTTATTTCAATGCTGACTTTACCTGAATGACACAATCAGGATACATCCACCCACTTTATATACCCGCTCATCGATTTAGGGGCTGGGGGCTGGGGCCTCTCCGCTCCTAAAGGTGGGGCACATGGTGCCGCTGTGAACAGAGGGCCAGTCTATCTCAAGGCAAACACGGAACAAACAATGACAGACATAGCTATGAGCGATTTAGAGAAGCTGGAAGAAAGCCACACCATAACACAGCGAGAACTCTACTCATTAAGGCCCCGGACTGCCAGTGGATTCAAACCCAGGGCTTTTTTTTTTTTTGCTGAAAGCAACCAATAAGCCACCGTTTGCTTTGATCCTGTTGGCAAAACCCTTCTCATCTATGGCTCTGGTTTCGGCCCCGGGCCTTCTCAACAACTTCAGATTTGGATGAGTTTGTGCTAGTGTCTGCTTCTTCGTCGAGAGGCTGAAACCACGGGCCAAATACACTCTTTACTACCCTCCGATCCACCTCATCATCTTGTCTTTGTGTATGTGTGTGAGTGTGGTTGCTGGGGTGATGGCAGGGTTGGGTAGGCACTCCTCTTTAAGCAAGCGCGTGTGTGTGTGTGTGTGTGTGCGTGTGCGTGCGTGTGTGTGTGTGTGTGTGTGTGCGTGTGTGTGTATGTGTGTGAGGCTGCAATCCATGCTAAACTGATTTCGCCATGGCCGCGCCAGGGAGGCTAACACAATTACGGCTGGCTAATGGCCCCACTGACTGAGGGGGGAAGAGAGGCAGCGTGGGTAGCTTTCTGGAGGTCTCTCATCTTGCTCTCTTGCTCTGTTTTCTCTCTTCTGTCTCCTTCCACCCCCCCCTCCCCCCCCCTCCTCTCCAACAAATGTCTTGACCCTTTTCTCATCCCTGCTCTCTCGCTCTTTTATCATAGTTTCTGGGATACCCGTCGCCCTCGGGTCAACTCGGTTCAGACGGGTGAAACTTAGAATACTCAGTGCAAAAGCAAAGTCAACAAATGCAAATGGCTGAAATAATAGTCCTCCTTTTCTTTCTCCTCTCTATCTGTCTCTGTGCTCTGTAGCCATCAGGAGGAAGGAGAACGGTTGGTACGACGAAGAGCATCCTCTTGTATTCCTCTTCCTCGGCTCATCAGGAATCGGTAAATCACTCTCTCATCTTTCACACCAAACACCCCCCCCCCCCCTTCCTCCCTCTCTCTCTCTTTCATTTGATCTCATGAAACAATGGCAAAACCAACAAAGAAAACCTCTTCAGTGTCTTGAAAGTATCGGCCAAAATAAACAGAACACTTGAGTGAGATAAGTTTCTGAAGTTCGTGCGGAGTGTATTTTCCTCCTGCCAGTCTGCTGATTTCAAAAGAAACAGAAAACACAAGACAACAAAAGCGCGTGTCACACTGTAAAATGTAAACACAAACTGGGGAAACTAAGTAGTCACCGAAGGAGTTTGTCTCCAAGGTGTCATTAGTTACCGTGTGCAGTAAAAGAAGACTTTAAACCAGCATTTTGGACTGTTTCGCACATCTACCTATTGAATTGATTCATTGCAAGCATATTGATTTTATAAATATTTGAATTCAAACTTAAAAAGAGGGTCTGTATTTGAGTAATTAAAGACAAAAATTTGCAGGGGGAAAACTGCCTCCTTAATCTAGCTAGTGTATTATTCCTACAGCCAGCACAGTAAGAGGCTGGCTAACGCTAACGTTTACAAGTTAGCTGGTTTAGTAAACAACTAAACAACCTCAGTCAGCTATTTTCTTTAAGGGATAGTTTGGTGATTTCAACCAGCTATGTATCATTACAATGTGGGTAGTATTTGCAAATGAACAATGGTTGTCCTGTTACAATAAACAATCAATTTTGTGAGTGAAAATTGTTTGGATTGGAAAAGAATGAGATCACTCATTTTATTATGGATCTGTGGTTACATGCCTTTTTATGAGCAGTTACTAACAACAGCTTCTGTAAATATTTTAGATGTCACAACCTGTCTGACTCGGGAACAGCTTGGCAGTGTTACCGGATTTAGTCCCGCCCACACGGGCTCTGATTGGCTTGCTCGTTTCTCAATCAATTTTCCTGAAGGGGATAATAAAGATAATCGTCCATCAATTTCCAACCAGGGAAACTACAGACGATCTGAAATCACTGACAAAATTTGTGATGTGGGCGGCAAATCTGAGGTCATGAACCAGTATCTGGTGTTTAGTAAGCACTAGTGTGTAAATGAATACACAGTAATATAAAACACACAAAATCTATAAAGAAACAGTTGGTGTACAGCGTGTCAAGTCCAGTTAAGATGATACAAAAACATTTATGAAAGTAGTTCATTATGCATAGAAGTTCAGAACTACGATGTGTGTGTATGACTCAGGACCAATTACATTCAAACCAATCATTTTTTGAATTGATCAGTATTGGCTTTATAAAGCGACATCCCTTTCTAATCCGTAGTTTATTGCAGCTCATAGAGCTCCGGGTGCACCAGCTGTCAAAAACAGCTCATTGCACTTTAAAACACCGGAGAAAACCTTTAGCTGGTGCACGCCGTTGAGAGTCTCAGACCAACACTACAGCGGTTTCAATTAAAGATATCCACTGGGGATGGTGGGGATGAATTGAGACTGTCTAAATTCTGTCTGGACTTTTCTGCGACAACAGATCCACACTGACACTCCTCCCGTCTCAAAAAAGTGGATTGTTTTTAGTCGCTTTAAAGAGGGAAATTGTGCATTGTGTAAGAAGAAAAGCTCACATGTCCTCAAACAGCTGCAAGACGAAGAAGTGTGAGTGTATGTGTGTGTGTGTGTGTTAGTGAAGGAAAGAGGGAGACGGAGGGATATTAAGGGCCAGATAGATGGCTAAAAAAGAGCGAGATGGTGAGATGACAGGCCAGAGAGATGGATGAAGGAGAGACGGTGTTCATATTCTCTGTTGCCTTTAGCGACAAACAGTGGCCATGAGACATCAATATTAAACACAGCAACAAGACACACAGCCTTTCACACACACACACACACACACACACACACACACACACGATCATCATACCCATACGCATACCAAACACAAGACATCAATATCGTATATGAGCATTTATATGCAGAATATTTTAGCGACAAACATAATGTGTGCTTCTGGAGAGCAGGATATGATTGAAAGCTTCGTAGGGGGAGACACTGGGACTTAGGCCAGCACTTAGAGAAGGAGAGAGATCGTCTTCCTGTCTGAAATGAATAAGCTTGTTTTCCTAAAATCTCTGCATACTGATGTCTTCCAAAAAAAAAAAAACAGTGACTGTTGTTTAAATATACATATATATATTTAAAAAAATATTTAAATGGAGGCAGGGTTTGATCCTGTTTTGAAGCTGAATAATTACACCATGTTTCTGTTCTGGTTGGTGGCGGGTGACACAGGAAAGACAGAGTTGGCCAAACAGGTGGCTCGCTACATGCACAAGGACGTCAAGAAGGTATGTTATGAAGCATCAGACACACATACACATTTATATATATACACACACACACACACACACTTATACACAAGTGTCAAAAGGTGGGGAAAAACCAGGTCCTCTCATAGATATAAAACAGACATTTAATTTAGCGGCTCTTCCCGCCTTGAAGAAATGACCGAGAATTCAATTTGTGTTGGTTTCCATGGTAACTATTAGTAGCACATGTTCAACGCACACACTGAGGCAGCATGTTGTGGTTAACCCATCGTGTGATTGCAGGGTTTCATCCGCATGGACATGTCCGAGTTCCAGGAAAAACACGAGGTGAGACACTTTCTACCTCCTCCACATACACGAGTGTGAAGTCAGGAAGTGGCCAAAGTGTGCGATTTGTTTCGAGGCTGACTCACACTTACTGTGTGGAATATGTCGCTCTAAGAGAGGTTCGTTTATTTCAAGAGAGAGTGTTACAGTTGCATCACTGCTGCAGATGAATGGTACTGATGCATTGGATTAATCCCGTTTATGTTCTCATAATGGACGCATAAACCCAAATTAATGCTGTTTTTTGCTCTATTTTGTGAAGCTTTGGTGATGAATACATTTAATCAGTGAATCAGAGTTATGTTACGATGCTCATGAACCACATCTAATCATTTCCCCTCAGTATTTTTTATCCAGTGGTTAGTTTTTGAGGATGTCAGCCTTTTAGGTTAAGTGTGGTCCTGGCAAAATCCTATTTTTATGAGACTTATTTTGTGCACCCTCTCGCCCTCATCTCTCAGGTGGCGAAGTTCATTGGCTCCCCGCCGGGATACGTGGGACATGAGGAAGGGGGTCAGCTGACCAAGCTTTTGAAGGCGTGTCCCAACGCTGTTGTCCTGTTTGACGAAGTAGACAAAGCCCACCCGGATGTTCTGACTATCATGCTGCAGCTCTTTGATGAGGTGTGCATACAAACACAGATGAGCGCAGATATCATCCCTTTGCCCTGAAGTTACGATCATCCTGCGTTTCTGTTTCATAAGACATTTTTGCAAACGTAACATTCGTGAATTGATCGATCGTGCCTGCTGTTCCCCTCTCAGGGTCGCCTCACAGATGGTAAGGGGAAGACCATTGAATGTAAAGACGCCCTCTTCATCATGACATCGAACATTGCAAGCGATGAAATCGCCCAGCATGCACTGCAGCTCCGCGAGGAAGCCGAGGTGGTCAGCCGCAGAAAGCTGGCCGAAAACCTCGGTGAGAGAAGCGCACTAACACACACGTACTTGAAAATGCAATCACAAACTCCGTGATGCACAGCAGCCGTCACACTGACTTGCATTTGTACGTACATCATACGCTACTGCTGCAAAATACATTCTACATCGTGATTCCCTCCCACTTTGGGAACCCATCAAAGCCCATTCTGACACCACCATTTTCATCCAGTTTGTATCAGTTGCTGTAGTTTAGAATCAGCGTGATGTATGGTCAAATAATTTAGTTAGTCAGATAATCCAAACCTAAAGTCGGGATTTATCACAGCGTCATGCAAAACTATTTGGATCAACATTTTAGAAATGTTCACACAAACTGTAGTGATTTGGCGCAACACTGTAATATAGAGCCGTCTGGTGACTAAAGTCAAAACTGAAATGAATGTTGACGTCGTGCTTTCCCCCAGAGGAAGTACAGAAAACTGATGACGTCCAAATCTCCCGACAGTTTAAAGAATCTGTGATTCGACCGATCCTGAAGGTAACTCGGTTACACAAACACACACAGGGAAAAAAAAAACACACTTTGTTTTGCTGTAATTTCTGAGAAATGTTGCAGTTGAACTATTTGTTGCTCTACAGCAGAGTACTGTAATTGGCCCGAGAGGCTTCAGTTTTGATTGTTGATTCTTTGGTTCCTCGCCAGGCTCATTATCGGAGGGACGAGTTTCTGGGTCGGATCAATGAAATTGTATACTTCCTGCCGTTCTGTCACTCAGAGCTCCTCCAGCTGGTCAGCAAGGAGCTCAACTTCTGGGCCAAGAAGGTGCGTAGCAATGTGCAGAGACGGGATTTTCACCCAACATTTTAGGGTTGGGCCATATTGAAATTCCCCCACCGACGATATTGCTTTAAGAAAAACAACGATATCCGAAATTATAAAAAAAAAAAGAGAGAGAGAGACTGGATACGCATGTTTTGCAATACCCTCAATCTGCCACAAAGTATCGGCAGTAAGTGCTATTTTACACAAGAGCATTCTGGGATCAATAAATCCGATCAATGGAGTAACTGCCCTCGTAGTCTCGCCACCATTGACGGTCATGTTTATATTTGGTTGCCTTTGCAAAAGCCCCGATGATTGAGGGTTGATTGAGCACCGTGATAGGACTCGCTATTCTGTGAGATAGCGAGTTTTGAAATGGGAGCAGAGATTTGTGGTGGTGTTTATCGCACAGCTTCAACATCACTCTGCTCACGTCCTCTGACTCTCCTTTCCCGTTTGGTTGAAAACCAAAGAATTGCCAAATAGCTGCATTTGCATTACTTTTGCTGCTGAAGTAAGGGCCACATGGGTAATTACTATGGCAATACCAAATAGTTTAAAGCTTCATTCATAATGCTTACATTCAAATTATCATTATTATTTATAACTCAGAGACCTTTGCTAGCATGTTTTTTTTTTTTGTTGTTGTTGATGCGCTACGTCAATGCGGTGAAGCAGAGAGAAAGCAAGAAACAAAAGAGAGACTGTATATAGCGCAAAATTCATAATAGGCTTTGCGTAATTGAAACTCATTCTGTTATCGTGGACACATGAGGACCATTATCGTGGCCAACCAATATCGTCATATCGCCCAAGCCAACTTCATTTATATCATGGGTGTCCTCCAGTGGGGCTGGAGGCCCCACCCACTTCATCCTGCAGCCTCTGAGCTCTGAGCTCTGAGCTCTGCAGCAACACACGCAGATCAATATTATGTGCCGCTACTACTCACTATAATGTGATTACAGTATTTAACATGTGGAGCCTTCATCAATATTTAATTATTAATATTACATCTGGTGTCCTGACAGCCAGCATGGACCCTGCAGGCAGCTCATAGGAACCTGACTCATGACTCTGTACATTTATCTTTTGTGTGCGTGCGTGCGTACGCGTGTGCGTGCGTGCGCGTGTGTGCGCGCGTGTGTGTGCGCGCGTGTTCTTGTGCATCTATTTGTTATTGTTTCCGTTATTTAAATTTTTTAAGTGTTCATGTCTCATAATAACTGGTCTCTGTCTGAATGTGGCAGCGGAGCTCACAGCAGAAATCTCATTATTACAGAATCCCCACGAGCCATTTGTTTGTCACTCACTTATATTAAATAAATTAAATGTTTAGTGCCATCATTATTGCCTTTAATATGGTATGTGTAATGTTGTAATATTAGCGGTTATATCTCTGGAGTAAAACATGGCACCGTATTTATTGAATGAAGTGTTAACATCGGGAGCTAAACGAGCCGCTCTGATCGCTACTATTGACTGGTGTTTGATTAAAGCGCATTAAGGGCTTGTTGATTAGCACTGGCAGACACGCCGCTTGACAGTATCTCCTCTCTGGCTCTGATTTATTTATTTTTTTCTCCTTCTCCCATATCCACTCTTCCTGATTTGACTGTTTATGACGCTCTTATCTCCTGAAGGCCAACATCGGCACACACAATTAACCTCTCCTCCTCCCTGTCAATAGGCCAAACAGCGCCATGGCATAAATCTTCAGTGGGAGCGCCCGGTTCTGGACCTGTTGGCGGGCGGGTACAACATGCATTACGGCGCACGCTCCATCAAACACGAGGTATGCGGGGGCTGCAACGCGCTCACTGCCACGCCAGGTTGTCTGCAAAGTTTTTAAGGGCTTGAAATTATTGTATATAGATCCGGGGGAAACATCACCTCTGCCTGACGCGCTTTGCAGCAGAGTAAGCAGGGGGTGAAGTTTACAGTTTACAGTTTGGGTTGTCAATTTAATGTGAGCGTGCACTTTCAAATAAGTGGTTAAGATGATGTGTTCAAACTGGTCAGGTTTGGTGTGAAGCCTGATTATGGGATTGGCAGAGCCGCCACATCCTTAGATCTCAGCAATGACGTTATTAAAATGTTATATAACTGGTCGGAGTGTTTGCCATTTCATGGGCTTTAAGAAAGTGTGACGGGCATTTTTTCCCCTTTTTTCCAGACATTTTATAGATTAAACGATCAGTCAGTTAATCGGAGAAGAGAGAGCCTCCTATCAGCAGAGAACAATGACTAGTTTTCCGTAAAATATCCTACGTCAGCATTATGTCGTTTGAGCAGCAAAGCTCCAGAACAAGCAATAATAGACCATTTCATTTATGTCTGTGATATGAATAAAGTCACAAATTATTCCCAACGCAAAAACTAAGGGGAAATAATCTTGAGACTTCGCAGGCGGCAAACCAGTCGGTCCACTGGTTCAAACATATTTTTTTCGAAACTAACTCCCCTCGTCACCGATCACTCAGGTTGAGCGGCGGGTCGTGAACCAGTTGGCGGCCGCGTACGAGCAGGAGCTGCTGCCCAAAGGCTGCACCCTGCGTCTGTCCGTCCACTCTGAGGACCCGGAGGAGCGCAGCGCGCCCAGCCTGCGCCTTGAGGTGGTGGGAGAGGACAGCTCATCGAGAACCCTGGACATCCGTCCAGCGCTCAGCCCGGATCCCTAGCACACAAACACAGAGGAGTCATCCAGGAGTGTATGCACACATGTAAACTTTCATCACACACACACACATTATCATCATCATCATCATCGTCGTCGTCATCATCTTCATCATAGTGTCAGGAGGAAGGTTGGTTCTTGATGGATGTTACCAATAAAAGTACCTCTGATAAAAACACATCACTGCCTCTCTGTTTCAGTACACACATGCAGTAATTACACGGCAACTTTTTTTTCCGCGATATGCAGTTCAATATCTGCCATAACAGTGTGTGCTGTAAACGGTATATTAAGTCGGCCTACTTGGCCATTGAAGTTTATGTTACAACAGACTTTGGTATCAGCTGGGACTGATATCAGGAGCCGTGCACACAGCCTCAAGTGTCGGGGAGTCAGGGTGAGGTAGCAAAGAGGCTTCATCATCAAACATCTCATCCTCAGTGGAGGGAAGCCGTCGCATTAGCTGAAAGAAAAGCATCATTACGTTTGTAATAGCCTTCTGTTGATCAACTTAGCTGTGACGTAGTGGTGAAGTTATCGTCCACTTCATAGTGTAGAACACTGAAAACAGACATTATTTAATATTTATTAAAGATATATATATATATATTATTTAAGTTAATGGCAATGAACAGTGGTATATGTGAAAGGATGAATGGCAGTTTTGTTTTGTCAAATGGTAAAAAAAAAAAAAAGAATTATGGATATTGAAAAAAGAATTTTAATGATTAGCAAAACGTAAAACTTTGGTTTAAGAACGACAATGTTTTGCCAAAATTGGACAAATAACAGCCACTTTGAGTTTGTCCGTTTGCTGTGTAGGAGAGGGGAATATTAATGACCAAAGATAGTTTGACGTTGCCTCAGATTGTTGCCTGTGTTCACTTTCATGCACATTTCACTCGCCAGCAGAGCTTCACTGATAAATGTTGGTAAACACAACCTGCTTATTCATTTCATTTTAGTAAAGAATGCATAAGTGGAGAAATACCAAATGTATAGCAGCCCAATTGAATGATGGGTAATAAAACTGCCTTGTGAATTGTTTCTGTTGATGCATGTTGATGTAAAAAAAAAGTCTCGTCTGTCACGACCGTGTGCTCTGGTGTTGTACAGTGTGTGTCTGCACAGGCAAGTCTAGAAATTAAGAGTCATAGAGGAATATTCAAAGTCTTGTTTCATAAATGTTTAAACAGCATGTTGATGAGGCGCCAAATGTAATCGAGCTACATTTCTAATTCTTGTTTCCCAACCGCCACCGTGTAAATAAAGTCATCACAACAAAAAGGGAATTCCTCTGTTTTTTGTTCTGTTTGTGTTGCCCTGACACTCCTGATGGATTTGTGTGTGTGTGAGTGTGTGTGTGTGTGTGTGTGTGTGTGTGTGTGTGTGTGTGACACTAGTGCCTGGGTGGGAATTCTGCAACAATAACGCTTGTCCACCTTCTGAAACAACATGACAGGGGAATTTCCTTGGAATTCTGCTCCGTGTGGGGGTCTGTGTCGGACGCTGGGAGGGAATGCAGCGTGCTAAATGCTACAGAAATGAGGAACACATCTCACACACACACACACACACACACACACACACCCTGCAGGAATGTCTTCCCTATAGGGAGGAATTAACATGCAGGAAAAAAACACATTTCCTCTTACTGTGCTCCTCCTGGACCCCCCAACAACACACACACACACACACATACACACACACGTTTAGCCGGCTTTACACACATCTGCAGTCACAGCTGTCATTGCTTGTTGATTTGCAATATTAATACCGGGATCTTTTTCTGTGGGTTTGAAATGATCGATCAGCCAATTAGTCAGAACAAAATTTATAGCCAACAATTTTGATGATCAATTAATCATTAATTTTCATGAAGAAATTGCCAAATATTTGCTGTTTCCAACGTATAAACATTTTTGTGTTTTCAACTGTTGCTATTCTTCAAATTTTCATTTCATCTCATCTCATTTCATTTTGAGCTCTGGCAACTTGCAGTGGGTACTTTTTTAATATGTTCTGATATTTTAGTATCTAAAAGATAATAGTTGAATCAATAATGAAAAAATAATAATAGTTAGTTGCACCCCCAGTTTTCTTCCAATAAAACTTTTTAGTCACATCTCAATTGTCTCAAAGCTAAAACAAAACAAATGAAATCCTGCTTCATTAATTCTCCTCTATGATTGGTATAGTTTTAATTATGGAAATCGAGAACGGATGGTGGCTTTTACCTCGACCCAGTGCACCTCAGCAGTACAGTTATATTGTGAGCATTCATAATGCCCACGGCTTGGTCCTCAAAAGGTCTGTAATGTGTTGTACTTCCTGGTAACTGAGAAGAGGGGAAAGTATGTTTTTATATTTGTCGGCCAACCACTCGGAATCGAAGCTTACTTTGTGGTTGTATTAATTCTAAATTGCACTGTAAACAAATTGTCAAATACTATGAAAATGTTATCCGCATTTTGGTGAAGCTGATCAAGGGAGCAACACACCACCAGCGGACGTTTTCAAAAGAGGAACTCTTAAAGTGGCTGCATCTGGACAGTAGATCAGGTTTTGCTGTGATACCGCAAGGCTTTTTTTCCCCATATCTTATACCCTCGAACACATCTGCACTTTATGGTTTTAGGAAGTCAAGCTGGCGTGTATGTGTGTGTAAGTGTGTGTGTGTGTGTGTGTGTGTGTGTATCCATTTACCTTCCCCGAGGAAGAAGACAAGAATAAGAGGAGGAGGGGAGAGAGAAGAGGCTCTTAGTCTGTCCGTCAGGCTATTTCTGACTGCTGCCATTTCTCTGATTAGATTATGGAGAAACAGAAACCTGGCCCTCCATCGTCCTAACCTCCCTCTCACTCTATCTCGCTACATTTTGCTCAACCCCCCCATCCTCAGCTTCTCTCTCTCTCTCTCTCTCTCTCTCTCTCTCTCTCTCTCTCCTCCACCTTTTCCTCTGCTGTCCATCCGTCTGTCTGTGTCTGTCCCTCTCTGTCCTGGTGTGTCTCCTCCACCTTCTGCTGCTGATGCAAATGATGGAGGAGAGTTCATGGAGCATGGGAGAAGCAAAACAGAGAAGTGAACGAGATGGTAAAGGTCAACGATATGGGAGGAGGAAGATGGGAGAAAAGATGGGAGACATTTTTTATTCGTACAAAAACATATTGAAGTCAAGACTGTATATTCTGTTACTTTAAATGTATTTCCTTGGGCCTAAGCAGCAGCAACCCATGACCACAGATTATCTGATAATGCATGGCCTTCGTTGGCATCGCATGTTAGTGGCGCAACTTCTCTAAGCAAACTGTAATCAACCAAATTATAAAACAGCATTTGGGGCTCCCCGGGGGCCTCTGGGTTCAAGGTGCTGACCGTGAACGGCGACATCCCCAGTTTTTCATTCCCCATCTCTTTGTCCTCTCGCATCCTCTCATCTCTGTGCTGCCGACTATCTAGTAAATGCAAACAATGCTCAGAGTAATAAAAATAGCAGCAGAGGGCACTTGACTTTCTTAAGTAATCATGATGACTTTGCAGAGTCAACCCGTTCCATTTACATCCGCCCAGATTTGAGCCAGCACTGTGTCTATTGGCATTTATTTTGAATCTAACTTTTTGTGACAGAGTTTCCAGCGTGTGTTTGAATGTGTTACATTCTGCAGTTATGTGTGAGATCAGGCCCATGTGCTGAATGCTATGCTCTGTTATGTTCATAAAAAGATAGGCAAAGAAGTTTGGGTGTGTTTGATTTTGGTTGCTGTGCAGCAGCAGCAGCAGCAGCAGCAGCAGCAGCAGCTCCGAGAGGTGCAGCAGCCAGGTGGAGGTGGTGAATGATGAACGACGACTGGAGGCTCTCCCATTATCATATCTGTCCTGCTCTTAACGGCGGATTTTCATCCGTGTCCCTCCGCACTCCTCTCATCTCTCCCTCTCCTTCTCATTGTGCTCCCCCAGGAAAGCGATCGATTTCACCTCCATTACCTCAATCCTCTCAGCTTTAAAGACGCTCCTCATTCATGCAGCTGTAAAGCAGCGCAGTTATCACACAGCCCGCTCGGGGCTTTTATTTTTGGTTTTACATAATTTGCCCAAATGAGACTCCGGTGCTCTTGTTGGTTAACGCGCGGGTTTCTGGTGCGGCTTTGTTGTGGTTCCGGGACGGACCGACGGACAGGGATTGCGCACACCGGATGCCGTCCGGTTACCGCAAGGCAATCACGTGACAGTCCCCTGGGAGAATTAGCATAAAAGACAAATAAAGGACCCCACCAAAAACACACCAGTCTGCCATCCTTTCTTTTAAAGAAAAGGAAAGAATCCATTCCGCCTAATTCGAACCTTGCTCAGGGACAGCTCGCGTGGCAGATTGCAGCCTAATTAGTTTAGAGGGAATTTAATTCAATTAACTTTCCACAGCTCCGCGCGCCCCGCCGCTGGGCTGCTTTCAGAGCGCGGGGCCAGAGCTCGAGATCTAATTAGCGTGTTTGGAGAAGCTCTCCTGCGCGCGGCCATCCCTCGCCGCTCCAGCTGTGGTGTGTGTGGGTGTGTGTGTGTGTGTGTGTGTGTGTGTGTGTGTGTGTGTGTGTGTGTGTGTGTGTGTGTGTACCGTGGTCTCCCGGGACCTGTTTTTTTTTTTTTTTTTTTTTTTATCCTAAAAAGCTTCTTTTTTAAGTAACATGCCGTTATCCATTAGGGTAATACAGGTCTGGTGCCGCAGTGGAGAGATGTACGCAGCATGTGAATAACCGCAGCTGCTCTGCGTCATATTCCGGCTGACGAGTGCATGTTGAATTGATGTTAGAGTGGACTTAAATTAGTGTGAGTGTAATTTGGTGGGTTAAAATGAATGGCCACATGTTGTGGCCACTGACAAAACATCCGCCCGACGAGCCTTTGTGCTGGACCATTATTCCGTCTCATTAGACTGTGTTGCACTTCTGCTCATAACTATAGTGGCTCTTTGACTCTTTGGCCCATGTGGACTTGAGCTAAACTCATTTGAGTATTCGGGCAGATATCATGCTCTTCTGTGCCACAGTGGGTTATACGGTCGCTTTTATTGGTCCCAATGATGATATTTTGAACATGACAAATTGGCGCAATATGATGAGATTTTACATCCTAAAAAGAGCGATTTCCCTCCAGGCCTTTCTTCCCACTGTTCTGCTGGTTTTGGGGATGTCTCTGTGCCATTTCAGGCTGTTTTTATTATTCATAACGCCTTTAACAACTTCTATTTGATGCCCTTTGTCCCAGATTACGACTATGACCCACATAAAGGGCACATTGTGGCCGAGACTGAAGATCATTTGATTAAGAAAAAGAAGAAAAAAAATGTCCTGCCTCTTGCCAATATTTGTATCAGTGTTTTATTTCATTTTCCTCCAGTAAAGAAGGCTTCGCGCTGATTTTGATTATGTGCATCAACACCACCTGAGTGAGGAGTTGAATGTAACTCCTTCACTGGGTGCTGTCGCTCCCGTCTCTAACCCGGTTAGATGCGCGCCGTCGTCTCGAGCCGGAGCGTCACGGTACATTCCGGTAATTGGGGATTGAAATGCGGGGACAGGCACACCGACGGGACCCCCCGGCCGCTGGCCCACCAGCCCCCTCCCTCCTGCGCCGTCTCTCATCCATCACCGGGCAAATCAAATGCACCGCCAGCCTCTGCTGCTGGAAGAAAGACGCAGGCTGATGTTAACGGCAAGCTCTGTGATTTTTGATTTTATTTTATGCGCAATCAAATTCACCTCCGGGAGAAGAGGATCTTAAGAGGGGCGATGACACGACACATTTTAGTGACACTGCAGGTGGAGAGCCAGCTGCTCGGCTGCGCACACGGGCCTGATGGCTTTAGTCAGCAGAGTGGAGGAGGAAGTTGCAGCAAATATAAAAAGAAGTGGGGTCCTAATAATTAAATTATAGAATAATTCATCTTTGCAAATATTTAAGACTATGCGTCAATAATATATCCTATATTTGTACGAGGAGATTACCAATTAATTAATCTAAAGTATATTATGATTAAAAAAAATATATATAAATCAAAATAAAAAAAATGTTGTAAAGACGAAATTAATACCTATGAGGCTGTGTGTGTGTCAGTAAGAGAGATAATTCAATCAGTTATTTATTTTTTGCGTATTTTGCACACAAGCAAAATAGATACAGGTAGCAAAGAAATGATCATTAGGGGATTCATTTGATACACTGCAACGAAAACAGACTCCTGTTCTATTCATACTATCCACATCGTGATTGGTTATAGGTTTGATAATTCAATAGGCATAACAACAACAACAACAACATCATCCAAGAAGGAGACGTTAGGCCAGATATGGGTTACAAATAATGTTAATGGTCAATTTAAATTATGGATTACTAAAGTCATAATAACTGACAGCATAAACTACATTAAAATCTGATTTTAATTTATTGATAACATAAGCTCACACTGCAACTGATCACAACAACTTTTAAAGTGATTTTAAACGACAGAAATGTGGATATTTGTTCAAATGATTGCAGCTGTTTTAATGATTTTTATAATAAAGCTTTATCAAATTAACTCAAATGTAATCTCAGAAGGAATCAAGCAACTGTGGAGGGTTAATTCTGTACACAGGGTGTACACTACAGGCTCACCACAACACTCAACATAGGTCAATGTACCTTTCTCTCTTTCCTTTTGTTGTTTTTGTCCCCCCTGTGCATTTGATTGCAGCAGCAACCATCACAGTTTGACTCTATGTGGACACGATCGGACCAGTGGCACCGACTTCAACCAACGCTACATAAAATCTAAATATAATAAAGTAAATTAATAGCAAGCTAATTTACGCATCTCGACAAAGGGGAGGGTTTCTATCCAGACCCGAGGATCAATAGCTGCCTCGGTTTACAGAAGCAGGAAAACGGCTTTCGGCACATGTTGTTCTTTGAGCTTTCATGATGGATCTCTCTCTCTCTCTCTCTCTCTCTCTCTCTCTCTCTCTCTCTCTCTCTCTCTCTCTCTCCCCTGACTGACAGGTTTTCAGACCACCACCGCGTGTCACGGGGACAGATACCGGACTGGGGCCTCCCGCGCAGCTTTTCTTCACACCAGTGTCGCCGCTGTCCCATCTTTCACTCATCCCTTATCCCCCTGTCTCTATCCATACACCTCTCCATCTCTCCATCAAGACCATCCAGCCATCCATCACAGGGACCAGTCCCTCCACCCACACCACCCTGACACACACACACACACACACACACACACACGCACACAAGTTGTCCTATAGACTACTTGCGTCGATAAGGCCACATCTGCATGCAGCCCCGCGGATCTGCAGTCGCCGTCTTAGGGGTGGAAGACCATCACAAACAATTACAGGGGCAGGGGAGACGGGAGCAGAGGAGGGAACAAATGTTGGGGGAATTTAATGAGGATTTTTCTATAGATCGTGCCCCTTTCGTGTTTGAAATAAACTAGGACAGACAGGACAATTACGGGTGTGTGAATACACGCGGCCTAGAGCGTTTTTTTTTTTTTTTTTTTTTTTTTTTTTAAATAATACATTTTGCAACCACAGCGCAGAAAAGAGTGTCTCTCAGCAAAAAATGTTTCGGTCAGGCTTTCCACCCTATAGTTATTTATGATGCATCAGGATCGTTAAACAAGGCAGATTGACGTCGAACAGAGAGCCCAGTAATCAAGGGAAACATCACGACAAATCACAGAGAATACGATGAGTTTTATTGTAATAATATATTATATAGTCTTCATAGTGTTAGATCTATGTTTTCCTTCGTTATTCCCATTCATGAACTTGTGGTTAATTTCTTAATGGCCTATTGCTTTAATATTGGATCATGTTTTTTTAATTCAAGGACAAACGCTGATCACAGTAAAAGCGAACTGATCCTTTAATGTTAACTCAATCATAACTTTGATTAGAAACGGACAGCCTATGTTAAGTGCGTCCGTAAGATTTCCCCCCTAATACACCCAGTCCTCCATGGGCCCATAATCCCTATAGTCGGGGTTCCTCTCTCAGGGGCCCTCAGGAGCCTCTCGGGGACCATTGTGTCCCCCTCTGTTGACTCAGACGTCATGAATGCCAAAGATCCCCGCAACTGTTTCCGTCAAATCGCCCCATGAATGTAAAAGTCCAAAGTTAAAGCCTCCCCAGAGGAGAAGTCTCCCCCTGAGCTGGAGCACTATAGGGCGGATTAGCGGCCTGGAAGAGACCGGTCCCGTCTTTGAAGGGATTAAAGTTGAAATGCCTAAATGCAGGAGAACCAGGGTCGCTCATGGCTGCTCTTTTTTTTGGGGAGGCAGAAACAGCCTGGAGAGTTTAACTTTGAAACTGTTTAAGTTTCTCGGTAAACTCACCTCTGAACCCACCAGAGCTGGACGCTGATTGGCTGAATCACCAGGCTTATGAAACGTATATTCATTTAAGTTGCTTATCGGGATCGCACGGAACTCTGTATCGGTGTTGCAGCACAGCCTTATGTATCGGAGTTCATATGTTTAGAAAGGGACACTTATTTTTTTATTTTATTTTTTACTGCAACGGTATATTGGTGTGTTAAGGGCTGGTCACTTGTGTGCACATGGCACATGACAAACTAAAGGCGAGTTAAGTCGGTGGTGTTTAGACCTGCTTCACCCACAGTATTCTATAACATGTTGGGTCTCAAGCATCGAGGCCTATTGTCCTATCTCTGGGGAGGCTGGTGCACAAAATCAGAAAATATCTGCAGACGTTGTGCATTCACGTGCAAAAAAAAAAAAAAAAACAACAATTCATCTAAATTGGAGCACAACATTTGGGTTGTAATTTTGCATAAATAATGATATATTATTTTGAACACTGTGACGATACACATTCGACCAGTGCAACTCGGATGGCACCATCATGAGAACACGTATGGCCCTACGCATGTCCGGCTACTCACCCATACGTGTTGTATTCTACTCTATTCAGCGAGGTGCGTCGTTACATTCAGACTGAATTACGCGAGGAGGCTGGGAGACGTGTCCTCTGAAACTCGGAGAGCTCCCGTGTCGTGGCCTCGATGAGCCTCGGACTCGTTCAATCAGCACTGCAACTGTATCAACAGGAGCTCCGCGTGCCGCCCCGCCCCAAACATCCAGCAGCTCTCAGCGACCACACAATGAACGCTTTAAACAAATCGTATTATTTCTACTTATTTGTCGTTTATAAACGAGTACAGCACGGCGAAAACACGCATGCGCGCGCCCGTGTGTGTGTGTGTGTGTGTGTGTTTACTGGGTTAATGACATCAAGGAGCATCATGTTGCCTCTGGTCAAAGCAGAGATAAAAGCGCGCGCACACTAGCCAAACTTAATTAATTTCTCGCGTGCACGTAAAACTTAATTTTTGGTTTTGTGGGTTGTATTATTTGGTGAAATTTATCCACTGATAAAACGCCTGTTAATTTAACGAACAGAGCCGGCAAAATGCAGCCGTGCCGATTTGGAAACTGCGTGGAGCGCGCGCCCTGCGGTTTCAAAGTCCTTTCTGTGTGCGTGCGCACGCGTGTGTGTGTGTGTGGTGTGGGCCGTGTGGGATATGACTTATCACATTGTATGACACCGAACAATAAACTTAAACCAATTTATGAAGCGTCAATGCGTTTATGGTTAGCCTGTCGTGGTGGCTCAGTTGTCTCCGCGCAGCCAATTCCCCCTCTCGTCCTATACATCAAAGTGACGCGCACTCTGGTGACATCTCCGTAAAAGTGATCGGAATCAAATCAAAGCTTTTAATCTCACCAATCACCGTCACATCTGGACGTTTTCCACCACATAAAGACTTCTGTGGCTGAGCTGCAGTTTGTTTCCACGAGCCGTTTGCGGGTCAGTGAAACTCCACTGACCCGCTGCACGGAGCATTATTTGGGGCTCGAGCTGCACCTGCTCATATGAGATGCATTTTAGTCACATCCAGATAAGATACTAATTACACTGTTTCGGCATAAACTAATCGTATAGCGTCAATCGCAAAAAAAAAAAATTCAGATATTAGACTCTCGCAGAACAGTGAAATGATGTGTCTCTCCTGAGTGGAAGGTTTTCTTGTTTATGCGTTCAATATCGGACAGAATTCAATCCCTAACCGAGCGAATATTGCTCCTTTATATTCAGTTTTTTATGCCTATCTTGTGATGTTGGACCAAATACTGCATTCATATTCCGGTGTTCCATCCTCATATGTCCCAATCAGTCAGTCTTCTGTCATGAATGCAAAGAGGAACTATTGTACAACCGGTTTGTGATGATACTTTTAGAGGCTGCTTTCCAGGCTGAATTATAGCTCGAGCGTTCCTTCAATAGAGAGGGAAATAGTACAAGTACACATAGTTTAGGCTAATATCAGAAGGGGATAATAAGTATATAAGTGCCTGTCTTGGCTTGACATTGCTCCTTAGCCCACATCTCTTCCTGGAGAGTTAACTCATAAAAACGCAGTTTATAACTCCTTCCAAAGGAAATTGGAAGAAATTGACGCCTGTTTTTTGGTCGCTGAGAAAACTTGACTCACCAGCATTTAGAAAACGTCCGTTAAAGGAATCACCAACATTTCAACATTTTTTTTTTTTATAATGAAGAAGCCGTTGTTTTTTTTCCATTTTTTTTTTTTTTTTTTTAGATGATTTAACTCCGCTGACACCTGCGAGCTCGCGACGTTCTGGAGCGCGTGGGCGGTGCAGCGAGCGGTGGGAGGAGGAGGAGGAGGAGGAGGAAGAGGAGGAGAGAGGAGGAGGAGGCGGAGGAGGAGGGGGGAGGAGATAGGGGGGGGGCTGTCCGTGTCCACGCTCACTCGCTGGTGGCATTGTCATGGAAACTAGACCACCGCCTCGCTATTGTCTCGCTGCTCTGCCAAGTTTATTATAAACAGCGCGCGCGCCGCAGCGCACTGTCAAAACGGAGCGCGAGAGCAGAGAGCGAGCTGCAGTGCAGGGAAGAAAAACCCCGGAGCAGGAGAGAAAGTGAAGGAGGACGGCGAAGAGCTGCAGAGAACAAGACAAAATAAGGGGGGAGAAAAAAAAACCCAACATCTGGATTATTTACCGAGAAACAAGAAAAGAACAGCCCGCGTGACAGTGAGATATAAAAGCTGACGGGAGTTTTGAAGAGACGAAGCGACAGTCCCGGGAGATACCGGGGACACGAGAGCAACTCGGACTGCTTTGAACAATATAGCCGCTCTTATCTCCTGAACATATAAAACAGGCGGCGGCTGAAGACACACCAGCACCAGTCTCTCTCTCTCTCTCTCTCTCTCTCTCTCTCTGTCTCTCTCTCTCTCTCTCTGTCTCCCTCTCCCTCTCCCCCTCTGCTCAGAGTTCACCTCGCCGGGTTCTGCTCGCAGACCGCTGGTGTTTTTGCACCGGCTCCTCTCCATGTATAAAATGGATTACTCCTACCTGAACTCCTATGACTCCTGCATGGCGGCCATGGAAGCGTCGGCCTACGCGGACTTCAGCTCGTGCAGCCAGGCCAGCTCCTTCCAGTACAACCCGATCCGGAGCGGACCCTTCTCCAACCCGGGCTGCACCCCGCTCAGCACGGCCAGCTGCACCCTGGGGGCCCTGCGGGAGCACCAGCCCACGCCGTACTCCTCAGGTACAGGGGCCGATTGTAATCCTCCCAAAGGTCCGCGGGGACGTAGAGACAGGTTATGGGATGTTGTTCATTAGAGGATAATATTCGGTTTTAAAAGTAAAAAAAAAAAGAAGCTATAGGGCCGAGATTTAGTCGACTCATCGTTTTCTCGGGCTTGACACACGCAGCTTACGTTTCAAAAACAAGGGGAAAAGGAAAAATATCTGATGTTCAACTCTTATTTTTCGTTTTTGATGACCTAACCATCTACAGATTAAGGCCTAAATGGTTTTACATGGATTTTTATCTTAACAGACTTCATTCCTGATTCATAATGAAATCACTGCAACAAAAAAAGACATTTGCATGTAAAATCAATGTAATGATTTACAGGTAGTGTGTTTTAATGATGACGAGACATTTTTAAAAGGTAAAACATTGCATTTATATGGTAATTAAACAATAGCTTTTATAACACACATGTACAATAGCCTAAATAACAACACTTTTATATAGGCTCATATAATACTACTACTACTAGTAATAATAATAGTAATACAAATAATATTAATAATAAATACATAATTTAAAAAAACGAAATCAACCTTGACAAATATACACACACACACACACACACACACACACACACACACACACACACACACACACACACACACACACACACACACTTGTTGGCAATAGGCCTGCCTAAGAAATAATGTTTGGGTGTGGAATTATTCACTTGCCTGCAACCATAGGCTAATTGTGTCCAATTTATGAATTTAAATACGATGTTAAGCTCAATATCTATGTTGTCCTTTTCTTTTCTTGAAGCAGTTAAGATTCGTTCCTTTCTAATTGAGATTCGGTTTTGACAATTAACAATAAAGCCTATTGTGTCCAAATTAACCAATAAATTTTAGTTGCAAACTGACCACATATTTTTACTGATTAAGGTGCACTTGCTGTATTTGTAAAACATTTTATAAATGCAATACTTGAATAAAAAAAACAATATAAACATCTAATATAATAATAAATAAACAGCCTAATTAGTTTTAAACCTTAACCGTCTTCAAAGGCCCATTACGTATAAGGCAACGTTACAAAACAGAAACAAGTTTTAGGCCAAATAGAATACAAAAGTAAAATATTGGATTGTGTATTCAACAAATTTGTGAAGCCGATATTGCCTTTTCAGCGATTTGTTATAATTTGGCCGATGAAATAATGCGATCAATGTATCAATAAATTAATCCGCCTTCCACAAACCACAGGCCTTTGTACAAACACAGTCGGTGGTTGAATAACGGAAAACAGTTGATTATGGCAGATTTCCTGAAGACGTCGTTTAAAAGTTTATTTTTATTTTTATTTTGAATAGTAATAATTTTTTTAATTGTTTTTTTTTTTTTTTTTTAACCCGCCGAGTCCTGGTCCATCTCCGGCCTCTCCGCCTCATGGTAACCCGGGGCCTCTGCTGTGTTCAGGCGCCGGTCAGACCATTTTTAAAACGTTGCTTTTCGACCACTAAACAGATATCATTGTTCCCTCCCTCACAGTCCCTTACAAGTTTTTCTCGGACCCCTCCGGGCTGAACGAGAAGCGAAAGCAGCGCCGCATCAGGACCACCTTCACCAGCTCCCAGCTGAAGGAGCTGGAGCGGGTCTTTGCCGAGACGCACTATCCGGACATCTACACCCGCGAGGAGCTGGCGCTGAAGATAGACCTGACGGAGGCGCGCGTACAGGTGAGAGGACCGGGCTCTTCAACTGCTGCTTTCTAAAAACCTGTATCGAGCTTCAGGTGCAGCACACCAAAAAGGCCACTTCAGCAAAAGGAAAAACCTTGAGCCCATTTACTTCATTATGGTTGTTGTCTGACATCTATCCAAGTCTCCCATTCCATGTCTTCACTCGCATATTAATTTGACCTTTGTCTGGTGTCCAACAGGTGTGGTTTCAGAACAGGCGTGCCAAGTTCCGTAAGCAGGAGCGTGCAGCCAACGCCAAAGCCAACAACTCTGGCGGCACCACGGGCAGCAGCTCCGGCAGCAGTTCTGGAGGGAAGAAGGGCGGAGAGATGAGGTCTTCATCTGACGATGACGAGTCCAAAGAATCCACCTGCAGCCCCACGCCTGACAGCACGGCCTCCCTGCCGGGCTCGGCCAACGGGAACTTGGGCAGCCCTGCCAGCCTGAGCCCCAGCCCGGCTCCGGTCAACAGCGGCTACATCAACACCTCCAGCTCTCCGGTCCTCCAGGGCCTGAAGCCGCCCAGCTGGTCCAACCTGGGGCCGTCCAACCCGGCCGTGGCCCAGCCGGCTGCCCAGACTCAGGAGATTCTGAAGGCCTGGCAGCCGGCGGACAGTATGACCGGGCCCTTTGCTGGAGTCCTGTCCTCCTTCCACAGAAAACCCAACCCATCCATCAAGACGAACCTGTTCTGAAGCACAGGGAGAGAAGATGAGAAACAAACATTGTGCTGTCTCCTGGAACAGTGAAGAGTTTCTAGCTTTTGTTGAGAGTCAGGACTTACCCATTATAACACTGAGTTCACCGGTGTAGTCGGCTGTAGTTCAGGGAGGCCCTCGGTCCTTCTCCAAAAAAAAAAAAACTCACCATCCTGTCAAACTGATTCAAAGCTCGGACAATAAAGTCAAAGGTTTGATCACCATCTATCTCTCAACCCTCAAAATATTATGCAACTGCACCTGCAAAAACTCTGGACACGGTCAGTTTTCCTACCTGCAATGACTGTAAAACTCTTCACTTTCACCCTCAAATCTATTCAGTTTGACAAGAAATCCCTCCTCCGCAGACGTACAACACTAAAAGGACGTTTGTGTGTAGCCGACTCACAACCGCTTTTGACTGACAAACACATCAGATATGCGTACCCACATTCACACAGTCTCTTTTCAGTCCCTCCTCGCCCACTTATAAACTCAACATTCCCACACTCTCTGCTTTGCATCGGACCCTCGGACAGCCACATGCCCTGATGAGCATGGCGGTCAGGTACGGGGGGGGATTAAAGCAGCAATCCAAACATCACGCTCCAGTCTCTGCTGGGGAAACAAAACAAACTTTTACCCCCTCAAGCACAACTTCCTCTCAGCTCCCCTGACACACAGACTCCCACCAGAAGGGAACAGGGTCCCGCCCCACCCCCTGCCCCTAAGTCTCTTTGCCGAGCAGCCCAAAATCCAATTAGAGCAGCCGGGTCCAGACCAGACACCTCCCCAGTTCATCCCTTTCTCCTCCTTCTTTACTGTATCAAGTCCTGACTCCCTGCACTCTCATCCTCAATGTGACCCCCCCCCCCTCCCTCCCTCCCTCCCTCCCTCAGGCTCTATGGTCCCATCATGCCTTTCTCCATCAAACAGTGGGCACTTTGTTCAAACTCAGCGAGGGGAAGTCGAGGTAGAACTTGAGGCTCCTGCAGTGTCCTGCCCTGTTCTTTGGGTGGAGAGAGGTGTACAGATGTAGTTCTACAAAGAGCAGAGCGTAACCTACACGCGTCAATCTAATTATTACTGACTTGTACTGTTTGGTTCCATGGTACTACAACCGGTTTATCCCTTTTGCCACTGACTGAGGAGTTGCTCGATGATTCTCCTGCTGGACTGATGGGAACGGATGAGTTCGTTGCTTCCGCCTGTGGGATGAACTCTAGTGGACGAACAACTCATCACCCACTGCGGCTCTCAGCAGTGTTTTCTATTAACTCTCCCACAGCCGACACATATGGGCCTTTGTCAGAAATGCAACACAAGCTGGTTAAATGTTGGCAATATATATATATATATATATATATATATATATATAGAGAGAGAGAGAGAGAGAGAGAGAGAGAGAGAGAGAGAGAGAGAGAGAGAGAGAGAGATGCAGGCAGTTGCTGGAGTTTTTTTCTACTGTATGTCCATAAATATCCCAATTCTCTTCCTGTTGACCTCCATGTTTCTTTTGCAGAAATGAAGAAAAAAGCAGCTGTTTGTACTTTCTCTCAACTTGTGTATCATCTCTATTTCATTTTGTATCAAACCACTGAAACAAGACTGATTTCAGAGCTGACTTTTTAAAGAGGGTTTACTCCAGAGATCTACTCAAAAAGGTGGGGTGGGGGGGGAAACATGTATTTATTAATATTCTTTATTATGTCAGTGAGGAAACCCACACATTTCTTTGAACTGCTCCTGAAATTTTGTGACTGTAAATTCCGTAATTAGTAATATAAATATTAGGTAGCCCTTTGTTTATTTCCCTCATGTTGCTTTACAGATTTATTTCATTGCGGAGCATCTGTCTCACAGACCAACACGTCCATGAAAACTATGAATCGACGGAAGCTCTAGTGAATGAGAAGTTATAGCACTACTCTGAATATTCTAATAAATCTACATTATGGAAGCACTACGTGACGCGTTCAATGATCTGGTTTCTTGTGTGTGAGACGATGTGTGGCGAACAGAGTGATGAGTGACGAGTGTTGTGTGTTATGTGCAGACCTCAGACACCAACAGAGCTGTTTTCATGAACACCTGGACGCACAAGCTCCTTAAACCATGCACGGTCAAATAAAAACCAAAATGATTGTCACTTATTTTCATTTTACCGTAGACACTCCCCCCCGCCCCCTCTCCTTAAATGAGGCAGGTCTACAGCTCACGGACCATAACCGTTTCATCCTCTCAGCTTTCCCTTGCAGACGACAACAAAAAGAAGAGAATGAGCGAATGTAGAAAATAAGGAAAGATATTAGATTTTAATAATAATAAAAAAAAAAAAAAAATAATTACATGGACAACTTACATTAACTTAACATAACCAAAAAGAGGCGACTACACGAAGGAACGAGATAAAATGGAGTGTGTCAGAGAAAACAACAACGGCGCGTCTCTTTTTCACTCATGCACACAAACACACAAAAAACACACACACACACACACACAACCACACACACACACACACACACACAACCAAGAACACAGAGGCTAAACGACAGATCCACATTCTCTGCATTGTAGCCGTTTGGCTGTTAGAAAATTAGACAACTTGTATGACACACAACACAAGCAAACATGGCGTCGGTTGCATGTGAGCAACATAATTCAAGGACGTTTTTTGTGTCACGAGGAGATTTAGGAGAGAAAGACATGAATGAAACTGCTACAAACACATATTTAGTCCCAATTATGAAACAACACATTCACTGACATTTTAGAGATCTCCACATCGGCATCTCTCAACACAACTATTAACTGGCTTATAGGTTTGGCTTCTAGTCTTACAGGCAGAAGAGGGAGGCAGGATTTAAATTAAGAACAAATGAAGACATTGTGAACACTAACAGGTAAGTTAACTGCTCACGAACAATATTTAAACAAACCAACTTCTTTCACTGAACATGACTTGGCTGCATCTTGTTTTCCACAAAGTTTGCACAGTCAGCATCAAACCTACGGATGAGGTTTATGGAGAAGCAGCACCACCTGCTGGTTACACGAGGGAACAACATCCACCTTAAAACCGTCCAAGTCCTGCAGAAACCTGGCCTTTTTTGTTTTTAATGAATCATGAGAGGTGACATGTTCTCCCACGAGTACAACATATATGCCGTGTCTCTAGTGACGCAACAAAATAACCAAATAAAATAAGCAAAATCTCCAGACAGTATTACAGGAAAAATAAATGTTTTGGAGACAAATGGTTTCTCCAAGACAATGACAGTAAGATGGCTAAGTAAATAATTGTCTGTAGAACATTATAGTTAATCTATTTAGCTATGTTAACCAATTCAGTGAACACTTAAAACATTTTAAATAGAAATGATTGAAAGATGTGACATGAAGCCCATCAAACCTCGGTTCTATTATGTTAAATAAGATTTGCCTTCTTCTATGAATGTTAATTGAATGTCCTCACAGACAATTAAAGTGTGAAAATGATAAATGTGCTAGATAAAACCTTCAGAATTTACCTCATGTACAATTATGATATTATTGCCTTCTGTACTTCCGTACTCATTTGTCAGTGTTTACAGATTCCTGAAAAATAACTTCTCATCTTCTAAGAAGAATCAACTTGTCACGATCTGCAAGAGTCAAAAAAAAAGAAAAAAAGAAGCTGAAATGTGAGTGTTGAGTGTGAACAGATCACACACCAGGGGTGCTGATGGCTAGCAGTTAAATATTGTACCACGGCGAAATATGCACTTTTAGCTTCACCGGGACTGGTTTGGTTGGTTTGCTCCATATTCCCTTTATCCTTAAAGAAAAAAAAAACATAAAACCATAAATATGTGCAGAGACACTGAGACAATGATTGCCACCATTTAAAGAACAGTGGCCCAAACATCATCACAAAAGTACATTTGAGAATTGCAAGTTGACCTCGTTTTAGCCTGACATGAGCCCGGGCTAACTCCTCTCCCGTCACCACTTCCTGTCAGCCTCCATCACAGAAGCGAGGGTGTTCCTCTCCCCAGTTGTGTGCTGACATTACCCTTGAGTGCTCTTTAACAATCCCCATATAGTTTCCCCAAATGTGACCATTAGTCGGGGGGGGGGGGAGGCTCCGCTTTCCCTCAAAAATCCCTCTTTTCATTTTTGCTTTAAATGTGAAAATCTCCTCTTCTGAGGAGTATCAAAATCACTCTTGAGTTACAGAAAAACAAAACAAGCTGTAAAGCTAGCTTGAAGCTGCAGGGCAGAAGTGATGGTACAACATCAAGGCATCAGCTGCTCTACACGCAAGTCATATTTCCAATTCTGTGTGCATATTATCTCATCCTGCATCTTCTCACTCGGTTTCAATGCTGAGGGACATGTAGTGTCACTTGAAGGACTGAAATGATTCTCTTTAAATAAGGCCACTTCTGCGACAACACAACGCACATACAGTACATCTGAAAAACATGGTGGTTCTAAGTGTTTTTTTTGAAAGAACAAATGGGAGTGCAATTTCTCTCTGAAGGCACAGTCTGGCATCAATTGGCACGTTCCAGCTCAGTTCAGTTCAGTTCAGTTCAGCTGAGATTTGGCCTCTTGGGACCCGGTGTGGTACCAGGCCAGTTTGGACCAGTCATTGACCAGTTTTAAAGAGTTTATTTCGGCTGCTGCTGCTGCTGCTGCTGCTTGAGGCTCTCCAGCAGGATTCGCTTGTGAGCGGAGTCGAGCACTCCCGCCTCCTCCAGGTCCTCCTCAGTGATATCACTGAAAAAAAAAAAAAAAAAACCAATTATTATTATTATTTAACAACAATGATTTATTTAAAAGAATAACAGTAGTGATTAGAGTAGAGCAGTTGACAGCGAAAGCTTTTATTTTGCACCAGAACATGGATGTCAAGTGTCTTAATGTGTGTGATGAGTGTATGTACCTGAGGAACTCCAGGTCGTCCCAGCCGTTGTGGAGAAGGCCCTGCTCATATCTCTCCAGTCCCAGTCTCTGCAGCCACTCCCCCACTGACGACTCCCCAACAGACAAAGATGAACTACTGCTGCCCCAAAGTGCCTGTTCAGGGGAAATGAAACACAGGATCAGCTTAAAAACTGCTGTATGAACAGCGCAGCGCCTCACAGCTTCCACGCGCCTAAAAAAAAAAAATATACCCACACGACCCAAACAAGTCACAACTTCACTCCCCGTAGAAGTCAAAGTATTACATTTCTCCCTTCGCCACTGAGTGTTAATTTAAATGGACTGCTCACCTCCTCAGGCATGTCCTCTGCAATACTCTCTGTGATGGCATTTCTGGGTGGGAAGGTGCGGCAGGCGTCCAGACCTAAACCCATCGGCTGCCCTCTAAGAGGCGGCGGCGCAGACGGAGCGCGTGGAGGCTGCCCGGGAAACTCACTCTCACTCAGCGTCTTTGCCATCTGGAGCACAGAACACGACTGGTCGTCCAACGCCCCTCCTCCTCCTCCTCCTCCCCCTCCCCCTCCTCGTCTGAAACCCTCTCCGAGGGCCGGTGGGGCAGCAGGACTGGCTGCTGGGATCCTGACCTCAGCTAGGTCTGGGTAAAGAGGGCGAGGTTTGGAGAAGGGCGCTTCTGCAACCATCTCCAGGGCTCCCTTAGGGAGAGGAGGAGGGGGGAAGTCAGGAGGAGGTCGATTCAGTGTGCTTGCAACTGTTGCTCCAACACCGCCCCCCTGCGCTCCTGCCACACACACGCCTCCATCGTCCTCTGAGGAGCCCTCCTCGCTAATAGCGCGGACCGGGTGCCCCATCATGGCTCTGCGAGGGTGAGAGGGCCCTGAGGCAACATAGGGCGGTTTGGTTCGAGCTCCAGCTGAGGGAGGAGGGGCTTTAGATACCTGGGCGTTTGGGGAGGTAGGAGATGGAAGAAGCTCAGGCGAAAGAGCAGCTGCCGACTGGTTGGGAACGCCCTCCAGGCAGTAGTAAGCAGGATTATTGTAGCTGTTCTTGCAGATGGATGGATCACTGTCTGGTGCCTCCTGCTTAGGCCTTAAAAATATACAGAAAAAAACAGAACAGCTGGTTGATAGCTTGCCTTTTATGTGTCATGGTTTTCACCTTATGTCGTATCAAAAATGCTTTGTTGATATTTCAAAATCAAAAATGTGTCAAAGCGGTTGCCTCTTTTGCGTGGTTATCTTGAACATGTGTATTTGTCGGTCAGTGTGTATAACCCGTATAAATGGGGCGGTACCTTGCAGCAGTTTCCTCCTTGATGGTCCTTTCTCCCTCCTCACTCACTTTTCCCAGCTCTCCAAGCTGTTTACGAACGACAGATGGCCTGCACAGAGAGAACATCATAACAAGTCAGCTGGCGTGACATTCACAGGGAGGATTCAGTCAGTAACGTCAGTCAGGACTCGGAAAGGTCTTTTTGAGCACATCCCTGGTGAAAGGTGCACGATATCAGATTCAATAAAAAGGTAAAAATGGAGAGTCCCAAAATTTAACATTTCAACCATACTGGGTCTTTATCAGGCAAATGGCCAACATCATCAATTATTTTTTTTCCACTACAACATTGTGATTATTTCTTAAATGCAACTTGATGAGGTGTATAGAATAATGTCCTCTGAAAGATGTGTGCAGATGTTATGAAAATATTCTGCTTTTAGCGTTTTAATATAGATTATAAAACTACTTTACAAAATTAGATTATAAAACTAGTTTACAAAACTAAAGAAGTATAGAGTACTGACTTGACGTATTCATGTCCCACTCTGGATACCAAAGTGGATTTCCCTTTAGGTCCACCCGTCTCATCCTTGTCCACACTGATCCACTCTGAAATACAACCATAAAAATAGCAGTTAACGTCACTCAAACGTCATACTGCATCATTTGGGCAATTCACGCCTGAAAAAAAACCTTAAAAGTCCTTTCATTTGTCTCAACTGCTTCATTTACATATTTCCTCTTCTCTGGATAGGTTTACCGATTCCTTTCCTTTGGTGTCCGTTGAAGTTCCTTGTGTGTCTGCACAACACAACGGACCATCAGCATGCATTTACATATACAGAGCATTACCGTAGAGTCTCTCCCTGGTTCCCATTCTTTCGGAAGGGACGCGGACCCTCATGGAGCCCCTGATATTTCCTGTTTCCTCTCCCCGGTGGGACAGGTAGGTGTGAAACTGCTGTGATGTGCTGCCAATCATAGACTTCAGAGCCAACACACACTCTCCTAGCAGGGAAACACACACACACACGTTTGTTTGTCAGACTAAAAGTCCACTTCAAGAATTGCACGGCCTCATCACAAACACAAACACTCTCTGTGATACCGTAGGACTCGTATCCATCCAGGGATTTCACGGTCAGCAGCAGATGTTGGTCCTGCAGGTACTCGATCTCTGAGAGAAGAGGTTTGAGCGTCGTCAGCTGCTTGTTGGACCAGCCCACACGCAGGAAGTTGACGTTGTCGCTGCTCTGACTGTCGTTCTCATAACTCTTCTTAAACTCTACAGATGAGAGATGACAGACAGAGAAATGCAAGGCAGGAGGAGTGGGGGGGGAGAGGACAAAGGGGAAAAGGTTGGAAGGAGAAGTGGGAAGGAGAGAAGGAAGATGTTTCTATTGCATTTCATTCAAAAGTACGTGGCGGACAAGAGGTGGGGATGCGGCACAGGTCAAAAATGGATTCAAGCTTAAAGGTATACTGACTGCCTGAGAAAGGGAGGGAGGGAGAGAGGTACGAAAAGAAGAAACAGATGGAATCTTTATTGCATCCACTAGGTGTTACAGAAACCCTGTCTGTACTGTAACACAGCCATGTTCTTCTCACCTTCCAGACAAGTGGAGTAGAATTCGATGAAAAACTTGGTTCTGCTCGCCGTCTTCACTATGGCCTCGATGCTCTCAAACTCGATGTAGGCCTGCTCTGAAGACTTTGGTAGACCTAGAGAGAAAACAGGTGGCGGGGAGGGACGGGGGATTGGAGGAAGACAGGGAAGATCTAAGTAGGTGGCGCAGAATAGTGTATTCAGAGGACAAGAACAGATTTAGTCATTTACTTGTAAATGTGACATTTTGTTCATTGAAAAGGAAAAACCCCAGTGAGCCAGAAACATAACACAGACCATGAATGTGAAAATATGAAACATTATGCACTTAATAACTGACATTCAGTTGCATTACATTAACTTAAAACAGAAGCTGTGATGCTGCACAGTATGAATGAGAATGAGCACCAGGGTGCTGCATTATTTCCCCTTCTGTTCAGATCAACTCATTGTCTCTTTCTGGTCTCAGCTCAGCTCATTGACCAGACTACAGACACACAAGCTGTCCAGATTTGAGCTGGAAAACAAACAAATCATCATTGAGTTCCTAAAACGTGCATGGAGTCCGCTTTATTTAGAAAATCAGATGTTATGGCCAAATCGTGTCTTAAAGCCTTAAAAAGAGCAAGAACAGAAGTAAAAGAAACAGAGTACAGCCAGGGGGGAGAGCGATGGCCAGAAAGCGAAAATAAAGAGAGGAGACTAAATAAGTATTTAACTTAATTCACTTGTACCTTTTTTGGAGACAAACTGGGAGGTCACCCCCACCTCGAAGGTAGCAAACACAGGGGAATGATCACTGGTCACTATATCATCTGTACAGCCTGACAAACAAAGGAACATATTCGTCTCATTATCATGTATAAGCCATATATAGAGGTTTACAATGTTTAGGTGAAATTAACAACTACACCCAGTTGCTAAAAATGCAACAAAAAAAAAAACTACTTCTGTTACACAGAATTGAAATTGTTGCTGATAGTCTCACCATAGGAGTTACAGACAATGTGCGTTTCTGGGTATGACTTCCACAGGATCCGGTCACACCAGGACGGAACATTCGTCCTCATCTGGGACAGACAGAACAGTAGAAGACACAGCAGAGTCATCAGTTGTCCGAAACGGCTGGGAAGACGTCCATCTGTGATGTTGTTTGGGTTAGTAAACTTACCCCCGTGGCCTTCTGCTTCTGCCAGACATACGTGTCCCTTGAGCCACGTTCATAACGGTAGGTGGGTGGGAACGAGATCTCTTCCTCCCCTGCAAACAAGTAGACACACATTCTTTTGTGAGAACTCCTTTGCAGGCGGGGTGGAAAGGTGAAAAGCGTAGCACTTTATAAATTAAATAAATCTAAATACCACATTCATTTGAGATGTTAATATAATAGAAGTATAATTCTAAAACAAACGGGGGATTGCTGAGGCGATAGACAGCCTCTGTCTCTTCCTTTGAATTTTACAATGCCTGACACAACACCAGGTGTATTTACGGCATTTGTGCCACAGAAAGAAGACACTTTTTATAAGCAGTGCTGACTGATTGGTTGTATTAAAACATGAACATTCACAGACTGCAGTATTTACAGTATTTATGATACACAGGGGCAGATGAGAGCAATTTTCAATATCAGCGGGTTGTATTTGAAGTAAATCTCACATGAAGTCAGTGCAAGAAAAAGCTCTCGCAGTTTCTCGCAATGGCATAAGGCCGAGACACTCAGAGACTGATGTTGAGTCAATATCTATACCATTACACATAGGGAGAGGAGGTAAACATAAATCTGTGTTTGTACTCTCATGGTTGAATGCACTTATTGTAAGTCGCTTTGGATAAAAGCGTCAGCTAAATGAAATGTAATGCAAACAGTACTGTAGGCCAGAAGTCTGGTAGGTAGAAACACAGGCATACTAACCAAAGCGTAGAAAGACTTTGTTCTTCTCTCTCTCTAGGTTGAGCTGGTCCACCTTCAGCAGAGGCTCAAACTCCTTCCTGTTAATGTAGTTTAAAATCTCCTGCACACAGACACGAAAGAGATGAGGTGTCAAGCACATCTGCCGCATTTCATCGCTCTGCGCATGCGGGTCTGTGTTCTGCTTCACCTGTATGTCCATATCCAGCCTGTAGTTGAGGTCTCCCAGCCAGAAGAGGTGTGTGAAGCGCAGCGAGATGTCGAAGGAGCTCAGCTGTTTGTCTCCTAGCGACAGCAGGCGGAGGATATCTAGGTAGTTCTGGTTCCTCCTGAAGGAGTCAAAGGTCACGTGTGTCACAGGTAATGAGACGTAAATGAGTAATCAGTAATGTGTGTCATGTATGTGATGTTTTATGACGCACTCTAAAAGTAAATGAACCACAAAGTAAAACTGCAATGTTAAGGGTGTAAGGTACAATAAATAAAATAGCCATGAATAATGTGTGTGCAGGACTGTGGTAGATACCTGGCAATCTTCTCATTCCCTGATGTCAAGTGACAGTTCACAAAGCCGAAAGAAGTCCCGTTGAACATAAAGGACACGCCCACAGCTCCTTTGTTACCTTTAACAAACAAACGTAAAAAAACAAACATTGAAAATAGATCTATTACAGTTATTAGCTGTAATTGACTAATGACAAGCATTACGTTATTAAACAAAACAAAAAACTAAAAAATCCTGCTGAGAAAATGAATCACATTAAAATGTCAAGACACAACGCTATGGGAATCTTTAGTTTGAGACAAATAAATATCTAGTTTCATTTTCTTAGATTTAAAATTTAGAGAGAATTTAAATAAATGTCATTGCATTTTAACTAGATGTTTTCTTAGGTCATATTTTTTAGAAGTCAGTATCAAAGTCAGTGTTTGATAGTGCTGTTCTTCTATTGTTCATATCTCCCTCTATATTGTGACCAGAAAGTAAAGCCTGTGAAGAAAAATAAAGACTGAATACTGAGTGCTGTTGTTACCCAGCGTGTTGGCGATGCCCGTCTTCACACTGGACATTCCCACGTGGCTGATCCGGTTCTCGTGTTCCGGTTTCACCAACACAGCAATTTTTATGTTCCACAGAGTTTGCACTGCAATCTACAACCAATGACAACAACAGAGAGTTGGGAACCAATTCATCATCGCTTCTTTCTTCATCTTCAGCTTTGCCCTTCTCAAACATATCACCTCCACTTTTTATTCCCAATACAATTGATAGGTGAGCTCAAATAACACTATAATCAAAAGAATGTGATATCTAAATAAAATCTTTGTTTCCGCCAGCTTTCCTCACCGGTTTATAATCCAGTTCTGTCTGTTCTTTCAACATGGCACGTAGTGACTCCACCCACTCCCGATCACACACAGAGTTTTCTTGGCTTCCAAACACGTAAAGGTCATGAGGGATGGTGACCGTAATCTCGTCTAGAGTCTTCCCGAGGCCCCGACACAACACCCATGAGGCCTGAGACTTAGGCGCAGGCACTGAGCCTAGAGACCACGACCAAAATATTACATTCTTCTCTCCAAAAATAATAATTGTCAAGCTCTGGAAATACACACATTGTTATTGTTGAATGCACGATATGAAAGTAAATGATAATTTAGTGTGTGTTGCTACTAACGCGGATCATGTTGAGAAGAAAAATGTATCTAAAGATATTAAGAATGATGTGTGTCTAACCCATATTCCAGGTGCCTATGAAGATGGAAATCATGTCTGGCTCGTCCTGGTTGGAATGTTTGTTCTTCATCAGCTGCAGCAGCTGGCAAAATGCCTCCCGCTTCTGAAAGACACACACACATCATTGAGTGGAAGTTGCCACAAAAGGGAACCTTGTTCTTAAGTAGCAGCACTTAGAAGCTGACTAACAGTCAGTGTAATGTAATGTAATGTGCTTTAGCTCAACTTTGAAACATTTTCAAATGCACATGAGTTTATTTCTTAACAGCTTTCTCATTGACAGCTCTGAGGGAAGACAATTATTTTTGGTATTTTCCACGATATTTTCCTCATTAACAGAGAAAAGATGTGAGGAGAATCACATTCCAGGAAGAGTGTCAGTGGAAACTGAATTCATAGATGAGAATATATTCCTTGTTAGTTTGAATATGAATGTGTTTGTATATTTTAATGATTGAGTAACTGTAAAAGATTGTGCTTTCTTATATTTACACATTTTTGTTTGAGGCAGTGTGTGAGTGTGAGAGAGAGAGAGAGAGAGAGAGAGAGAGAGAGAGAGAGAGAGAGAGAGAGAGAGAGAGAGAGAGAGAGAGAGAGAGAGAGTGTGTGTGTGTGTGTGTGTGTGTGTGTGTGTGCGCAGACCTTGGCACTAGCAAAGATGAAGTCTTTCCTCTGGTTCTTTTCCTTCTCCTTCTCAAAAACAATGCCCAGTTTATTCTGCACCCGCTGAGACTTGATCAGCTGACGGACTGAGACAAGCAAAAAGACAGAAGGTCAAAGATGGGGAGAGAGTAAGGCCAGGAGGAAAAGCAATATCAAGTAATAGATTGACAGGTTAAAGACGGTTAAAGTAAAGGAAGGAGAACAATGAAAAGGCAGGACAAAAGAAATAGGCTCGAAAAAAGGTTGCTCAATTTGACATTCAAATCATCATATATTGTTTATGTCTTTACCTCGACTGCATCTCCAACAGATACCATGAAGAAAATGAAGTTATTACACTCTTGGATCCATAAATACATTGCATCTCTTGCCCAGGAGTCCAGAGACATTTCAACAGTTTTCATGGAGCAGCTAAAACTGACACATTACTCGGAGTTTCCCACAGTGTTTTGAAGCAGAGGACGGCCACTTCACTCGAAATACAGACCACATCCAATACCATCATATACAATGAATATAACCGTAGGACGTAAAACATTAACAAGCAGGGAAAAGAGTAGAGGAGGCACAGAAATGATCACATATGCAATGAATGTGGCCATTGTTCAGTCGGTCTAAAAACCCAATTGATCACAAGTTATGTCACTCTGTTGAAAAGAGTTCTGCTAATTTATTTCCTGGGGGAAATACAGACTACTCCTCTCACAGTTGAGAAAAATACTGGGGACATTGTACATGGAGTGTTTGTGCCATTCTCACTTTTGTCATGTGTGAAGGTGGTCCAGTCCTCTTGGCTGTCCTTCACCTTCTTCATCACTACCAGTCGCCCCCCCTCCACGTCCACAGACAGAGTGTACTTCTGACTCTTTCCTATCTTTGTCAGCTCTGCTAGGTAAACATCCAGCTTGACCTGAAGTGGATCACATAAGGAGAATTAAAAACACACACACACACACACACACACACACACACACACACACACACACACACACACACACACACACACACACACACACACACACACACACACACACACACACACAGACAGACAGAAACCAGAAGTGATTGTGGTGCATTTCTAAAAGCGTATGTGTCCACAGAACTGCCTGCTTGCAAGTCCTGTAAAAATCCTCATACCACCAGAGGTCTCCAAAATGAAAGTAGTGGACTCATCTGCAGTCTCTCCCTCGACTGTTATCACATACAAAACAAGCTTGTTGCTTCTATGGCATTAACAGAGTGTTACACTTAAGTCAGTTATCTGTAGCCAGCTAGATTAGAAATCTGAAAAACAGCAAGCAGGAATTTGGATGATCACTGACAATGTCCTGATCCTCTCAATAGTAGTTAGATAACAGTTCACATATTTCGGTTCATCACATACTTATTCTACGTATCCTGTTAAGCCATGATAGGTTCTGTTTCAGAATCAGGTGCCACGCCTGAACTCTTTCTCCTCATTTTACTCACTCACTTCTGTTCCTGTGCAACAGGAAACTGCTGAAAGGAGGTCACCACAGAGGATGCGGACTTGGCTGACAGCTAATATTTTAAATCATTCACCTCTTCCTCCTTCTCTGTCTCACCCTTTACTCCACGTTTTCTTACTGATAACCCCTCTTTACCTCTACACCCCTATTAGGAAGCTCTTTCTTATTATTCTGACTTTTACTTTTTTCCCTACATGTCTATACGTTATGCTGTCGGCACACTTTCAAAATAAAACAACTCTAATCTTGTGACCAATAGACAAAACATCAGTTGTACACATTCACTTGCAAACTCATTTTGCGTTGGACTATGATACCAAAAGAGATAAATACTATATACTATGATTAAACCACTGATTATGTCACAGGAAGTGCATTACACACATTCCTGTGGTCTCACATCAGCTCTGCTGACAAACTTCCTGCAGTAGTGTTGAGGAACATATGACTTCACACCCTGTTTTACTGTAAATCAGGTTCAGTCTGTCCTCTGTGAAACCAAACCACCAGTCCTCTATTATGACACTTAATAAATCAAACCCAGAGGAGTTTTAGCGCTGTACAAAAGATCTCAGGTTTGCTTCCAGACTAAAATAAAATAATGAGAAAATAATATTTTCCTGAGCTTCCTATTCCTGTCATAAAACAGGCGATGTGAATGATTTAAGATCAAATTAAATTCACTAAAGACTAGAGTAGCGCTTGAATGTCCAATAGGGGCAATTTGGAAGCCATTGAGTATCTTAGAAAGTATGGGTTCACCTTGATAATTACTAAAATGCTGATATTTCTCACTTCATCCTTCCCTGATTAAATAAATGGTACATTTCATATATATATATATATATATATATATATATATATATATATATATATATTTTTTTTTTGGGTGATGCACTTCCTGGAAAGATGATTACTTGGAACAGATGATCACTCCAGCCTTAATACTGACCTCATACATATTGCCCTTCAGAGACAAACAATAACAAAATGTGTGCGTGTTTATGAGTTTGTAGGTGGTGTGTGTGCAGCCGAACCTCGAAGGCCTGCACAGGGATGGCTTTGCTGTGACGCATGGAAAGAGGAGGAAGGGAGCATGGCGATGACAAACTCATGTCCTGGAGAGCTTTCAGAGCCTGAGGGGACAAAGGGAGAGAAAGGGAGAGCAACAACAATTAAAAGAGAACAATTAAAAGAGAGAAACGAGAAAACACACAAATACACAAACGCAAGAGAAAAAGACTCACAGACACAAACAGAGACACTGTGTGGTTTTCAGCTTAAGTGTTGGTGTCAAACAATGAAACGGTTTCCCGTGTTTTCGAAGAGGAGCAGAGAAGGTAGAGTCAGTGACATCACATGAGTCAAGACATGTAGCCTGATTGCACCGAGGCTGTTTCCTTCCCAAGCAGCGAAAGCCCCTCCATACAAACAAAGTCCAAGTAGAAATGGTGTCAAATATTAACATGGCCGAGCTGGTCAAACTCTACTTCTAAATTAGGGATAAAAGCAAAAAGTTGAATAAAAGAATCCTGCTAGGCTTGACAATAATGACTCCCCTGTTATGACCCACACTCCATTTGGCTTTCCTAGTATTACACATTACGCAAATACTTCTTAAAGGGTTGCAACAACAAATTGACTGCTGTGTTAAAAACTAAAAAGGGAACAGAGGTGATCATGTGCAAGGGTGGACGCCGACACGCGACTGAATATGTGCGTGTACCTTCTTCTCAATGGAGGACAGCAGGTCTTTGAGAATTGCCAGCTTGGTCACAAGGTTCTCCAACTCCTGGTCTCCACCCTGATTCACCGACTGATGGAGGAACAAATTACAACTATTAGAACTCATGTCAACCGAGCCGTTTGAAAAGAAGAACTAGACGTGAGTAAGACAAGAGAGGATGAGATCAGTTATGTTTAGCTGCCACGCTTGCTTTTAAGGAGGAAGACTATGATTATGATTTAGTAAATTGCACACTGAAAGGATGCACTTCATTAAGACTTTCAACAACAACAAAAAAGGTGTAGCATGTACCAAACACCACAAACAGACATTTCCCAGCTTTGCAGTGTCATACAAATTGTTCTGAAGGCTGCAAAACCAGTCTACCCAAGTATGTAACAATCAGATTGTATTTAAACATAGACTGACATGTAAGTGTGCGCTTGATGACTACTGACGCTGTGAAACTGTGAAACTGAATTAACATTCGTGTGACACACGTCACGTTTAATGTGAGCAATACCGGTCGGGAATTACAACAGAGAATTGGCCGTTTTGGAAGTTGGGGGAACATTTGGGTGACGGTCTGGAGGAAGAAGATTAAAAAGGAAGCAGTTCAAGAATGACTGTCCAACTGTCCATTACTATTGTCTCACAGCTTGGATACAAATGCAGACAACTTATATTTACATTAAACAACTGGGGTATTGCCCACAGATTGTTGGTGAGGGGGGGTCTACATACATACTAACATAAGTATTACATTGTATAGAAGGAATGCAGAATAGGGCTTAAATACTGCCAGAGTCCAGTTGTTGGAGGAAGCAGGATAACAGAGACAGGAAGGCCTTCACTTGCTTATATTCTAACCAAGCGTGCGCACACACATAAAAACACACACAAAAAGAGCCACAGATGTGTACCTGTTGGATCATCTTGGAGACCATGAAAGCACTCTGCTGATCAAAAACTTTAGACAAGATCTCCAGACCTGACAGAACCTTATCCACCTCCCTATTTGGGGAAACAGAAAGAGATTTACATCTTTTTCCTTTCGATAGATAGATAGATAGATAGATAGATAGATAGATAGATAGATAGACATACATGCTGGGGTTGCACAATACATGACAGATGATTAATAACCACATGATTAAGTTAAATGTGTTACATGTATTTAATCCAAGCCTGTCTTTAGTTGACATTTATTTTCTGTGGCTCATCACAATGTTTGAATGTGCAACATGTGCCACTGTGACCAAAACAAGACACGAGGTGAAGCAGGCAGCTCTGCGGGCTGTATATTTTTATGATTTAGCGACAAGCACATACAGTATATAAAAGAATGGCTTTGTGTCGAGCATGCATGGACAAGAGAGAGTGTGTGTGTGTGTGTGTGTGTGTGTGTGTGTGTGTGTGTGTCTGTGGAATATGTGTTGTCTACAGATGTCCTGTGATGTCATTCTTACCCATTTAGTCGTTTGCAGGAGGCCACTAGTGTCTTGTTGAGGTGAGGCAGGGAGCAGGCTCCCTGTTTGACTGCCTCGAGGTCCAGAGCATAGCTGCCCTTCAGGTACTCGTGGGAGATGGTGCTTAGCCCATTAGCTGCTGGAGCACTAAAACAGATTCAAATAAAGAGTATTTATAATCCATCCTCACCACATGCACAGGCTCACTGTATTGTTACTTTTATGCTATTACTACCATAAACTTTAAACTTTTCGGGGCGACTGTGGCTTAGCGTTGAGCAGAGTCGTCCTTCAAATCGGAGGATCGGCGGTTCGATCCCCGGCTCCGCTAGTCCATGTCGATGTGTCCTTGGGCAAGACACTTAACCCTAAATTGCTCCCGTAGCTGTGCCTACGGTGTGTGAATGGGTGAATGATGTCATGTAGTGTCAAAGCGCTTTGAGTGGTCGGAAGACTGGAAAAGCACCGTACAAGTACAGGTCCATTTACCATTTACCATTTTCAGCTGATACTTAAATCAATGAGTATCAAAACTGAAGGTAAATTCCATCCCTTGTATCACCGTCATGGACTTCAGAGTAGCCATATCTGTGTGTGTGTGTGTGTGTGTCAGGATTTTTAGAATCACACACTTCCTCTTAGACAGAGCGCTGACTTATGTCTACCCGGACACCCACGGACGCACAAACCTCTGCAACTAAAACTTAAACTTTTTTATGATTACAAATCATTTAATATGGTGCAGACTGTGGCCTCCGAGTAAAATAAGTACACTTTCTTGCACTTTATTTTTAACAAGCGAAGTCTGCAAACCTGCAGACTGTTACAAGTGAAATAGAAACGGTGATGTCTTGTTCCTTCACAGTCTCTGATCTATGATGTCTTTTGAACTCATTTCGGAAAATTTAATGAATCGTACGTGGAAATATTTCCATCGTCGTTTTTACATATCTTTTCATGACAACATTGCAAATGAGGACCACTGTGACTGAAGGGAGGATGAGGCATCGTTGATTTCACCGACAATAGAAACTGTGACAAAGACACACTACTTTCTGGTACTTCTTTCTCTTTGGGAAAATTCTACCTGCGGTTAATTATTTTAAACTTTTTACTTTTAAAAACACTTTTAACTGCAACAGAAGTATCCGAATGAGTCAGCCACCTAACTCACTTCACTATAGTCCGAGTGAGGGCGCTAATCTTTGTTCAATAATATACACAGATCTGAGCAACACACACACACACACACACACACACACACACACACACACACACACACACACACACACACACACACACACACACATGTGCATGCACACACAAACACTTCATCAAAGCTGTGCATCATCTGTGACCAACGTGGTTTCAAACAGGATGTGGTTTTCCTTCTTTTGCAAACAGACGGGAGCACACCGGCAGAGCGGAGGTTATTAATATGAGTGTGTGTGTGTGTGTCTGCTAATCAACATGCGAGTGTGAGAGAGTGTTTGATATGGAACAATGTTTCTAACTCAACTCTCTCTTGCTTTGTTGCTTTGTGTACGTGTGTGTGTGTGTGTGTGTGTGTGTGTGTGTGTGTGTGTGTGTGTACATGTGTTTGTTTGTTCATATAATCTCTGATACCTCTGCTTACTAGTTTTGTGAGCGGATCCAACATAATTGCATTCACAGAGAAGCAACATCCTGCCTCTGTGTGTGTGTGTGTGTGTGTGTGTGTGTGTGTGTGTGTGTGTGTGTGTGTGTGTGTGTGTGTGTGTGTGTGTGTGTGTGTGTGTGTGTGTGTATACTACTTGGTAAGCCTATTGTTAAGAAGCTCTACAAGTGGTTTGTGATTTGATTCTCAGCTCTTACATATTAATATTGTCAACTGGACACAATAAAAAGAGTTCTCATATAGACGTTGTACCTGTCTGTTGGTGTGTCCGGTCCAGGGGGAGTGTAGGTGGAGGCAGAGCGAGGGGGCAGGGGTGGCTTCTCATCCTCCCCATCTACATCAATCACAGAAAATGAGAGTTTACATGTGCCAAAAGGATGTGCAAGTGATATGCAAGTGTGCTTGTATGGGCTCCGCCGATACCTGAATAGTCCCTGTCGTCGCTGAAAGCCGCTTCCTCTCTGTCCACAGGGTAAAGCAGGGTGGTGACCAGACCCTGGCTGGGCTGCAGGTACAACAACACCAACTCTGGTAACGTCTTAAAGCGCTTAGGCTGCACGCCCTGAGATGTCTGAGGGGAAAGGAAAGGAGAAGGACATTCAAGGAGGGATACACCAAGAGACAGAGGAAGAGAACGACAGTTCATTTCTACATGGTATGAACAGAACAATAGCATCCAAACTCCTCGGCCACAAGTAGTCATGTTATTGAAATCTCTGGTGGGCCCTATTGTTCCACATTTAATGTTGTGTAAGCAAATATGACCCAGTGGTCTAAATATAATTCAAACCAGGAAGAACTGTTTAGGTAAACATTGCTCAGACTCAGTTCCAGGATGCAAAATTAGACTCTCTTCAACGTCACAGCTAAGAACCCAAAATCATACAGCAGGGACACAGATGTCTCTGATGTGGCCACATGGATAGTCTGAATTTGAAGTGTGTGTGTGTGTGTGTGTGTGTGTGTGTGTGTGAGAGAGAGAGAGAGAGGCAGAGCATGTGTGTGGCTGGTGGTAGTGGTGGTGGGGACTTCACAGCTGTTGGGTACAACGCACAAAGAGGCTGCTGTTGGTGTGTGTGTGTGTGTGTGTGTGTGTGTGTGTGTGTGAGTGAGAGAGAGAGTGAGAGAGCTCAGAGCCAACAAAAGCATCTCTGCCTGCCAGCTGCTACTGAAGCAAATACAGTTTTTGCTGCACACATGCACACACACTTGACCTCAGTGGAGTGAGTGAGCGTGCGTGTGTGTGTGTGTGTGTGTGCGTGTGCGTGTGTGCGTATGTGTGTGCGTATATATTTTCTGTACCTGCACAGCGAGAAATCCTTCCTCGTCTGGGAGGATTCTGTATGTGTGGACATGCTTCTGAAACCTACAGAGAAAGAAACACCAAAGGAGAAAGAAATGAGGGTCAAAACGTTGGAGCAAACGGAGTGAAAAAACAGACAACGGGAGAAGTGAGAGAAAAAGAGGAGACAACTTTTAGACTACGGTTTGATTAAAAAAATAAAAAATTCTCTAGCTCTGACATGCGTACATACTCTCTTGTACTTGACCTCAGTGGATAGGGGTGTGTGTATGCACGTATGAGAGTGAAGGGGGTTTAAACGATGTAGAGAGCTTCAACCTGTTGCTGTCTGTCACAGTTGTGAGCGGGCTTTATCCTTACAGTAGCATGATGCAGTACAGCACATCAGAGTTGAACCTAGCTTTTAAACAATGTATAGTTATAGTGATGGTACAAAATAAAAAAAAAACATTATAATTTGTGAGATAGGCAGGATACAGATTAAAAGAAAAATGATCCAAGTAATTTTTTTTTTTTAGAAAACACTCACAGAATGTGTGATGCTTCTTTCAGTCCACAACTGTGTGTCACATTTCAGAGTCTGAATTACATGTTTTATTGAACCGCAAGTTTTTTTTTTTTTTTTTTTTTTTGTTTTTCCCCAATTGCAGCTCAATGCTCTGACGTTGTTATTGCACAGCCATGGCTACAACGCCTGCAGCCACGAGCTGGAGTTTAATGATTTTCATGTCCGCACTTCATGTCTGCTCGGTGGACCGGACACAGAACGTTCAATTTGCCAGGCAGATGTTGTGGTTTATGCCTGTTGGTGTGTATACTGGATGCATGTGTTATGGTTGTGTGACTGTTTGGATGTGTGGGTGGAAGCGAGGCAGCCTATGCAAAACACTCAAGTAATGCTTCTACTGCTGCAGTGTTTCTACTGTGCTTATTTACAGTACGTGTGTGTGTGTGTATACACACTGTACAAACTGAGGGAGGGATAACATCGTGACAGGAACTCATCTTGCCCTGACCTCTCAGCTGTTTTTCCGGTCTTTCCAGGTCACTGTCTCACAACTAAACGCTCAACTGAAACATGGATTGAATTTAAATGTACTACTGAAGTACCTTCATAAGAAGCGAGGCCAGTTTATGTTCGACTTGATTCAACAGAACTTTTTTTAATTGCTGATATTTCTCATACCATTCTCTGACCGACAGTGACGTGGAAGAAACCTGCATTTGTTTCTGTCTGATGGGTCAACAAAGATCATGGAACCTGGTTTCTCAACCTTGAGCCTGACCAGCGATCAACATGAGTCTGATGATCAGCTGAGTTCTGAATATCACCAGCAGCATAGTAGAAAAGGAATTCAACTTTTTGGGGGACTGGACATGGAGTTTGACATAGCACAAACTTTTGTAATTCAAAACGGTTTCCAGTGCATCTGGAAATGAATTAGGAGGAGTTTAAAAATTGCTCTCACTGTGTTTTAACCTTTGGACCATTTCCTCACTGAGGGCAATTGTGTTTTTACAGGCCGCTTATCATCAATTCCTGCTGTAGATGCTCAGATTTGTGTGTTTCTTTTTATGGTATTCTTGCCTTTATCTGCCAGCACACAGAGGGGGGCGGGGAGGGGGGGGGGTTGCTGGCACAGATTTGAACCCACAGCGTCAGAGTTAAATGATTTAGGACTTAGCCAGCTAAGCTATGAGGACACTGACATCACATTTATCAGATAGTTGCCAATAATAGTTCCATAGATCATGCCTCCAGCAGTTGCTCACACTAACGGTATAAACTTGACAAATATTTGCTCCTGCCTTTCAAGGCCCAGCAGTAAACACAAGTTGGTGAGATGAACTGCTCCTTTTGTCTGCCTGGCCTCTGAAACCATATCCCACATTTAATCCGGTCATATTATAAACACAATGCATTGTGGGTCCAGTGGCACAGAATCCATGCACAGGAGTCACTGAAGTGTACAGTGGAGCGTCTGTGTGTTTGTTTTCCTGTTGGCAGCTGATGAGATTTTCTGCGAGTCTGTGGAGTAAATACTATTGTTTCAGTAGCAGCAAAGTTATAACAGGGGGAGAGAGGCGGAGAAAGAGAGAGAGGTTCATTATGGGATGGACACAGACCCAAAGCATACAATGTGTGTGTGTGTGTATGTGTGGGGTCAACAATAGAGGGTGTTGAGGATAATGACTGCCCCACTGACTCCCCACTGTGCCCTGTTGGCTTATAGTTCCACCTCCTCTTCTTATTCTTTCTCATCCAATCTCAAACTCGAGTGCAGCAGGTCAGTTTAGTACGATATATTAAAAGCACAAAATATGAAGGAAATGCAACGCTTTGCAAAAAGTACACTGATAAGTTGAGTCCAAATTAAAGCCACAATTCTCTATTGATTACCCTTATCGATATCAATTCAATCACAAAGAAAACATTATAGTTAAAGACCAGCAGGGTTGAGTTCCAGAAGGATATTTAGCTTTAAATTATGACGGTTAAGATGAGGATGCGTAAAAGGGGCTTCGCATTTAGATCACAATAGGTTTTTAAACTACCGCAAATCTTCCTCACATTTAATATGTGATCACGCAAAAAATGTAAGGAAGGACCGAAAGGAAGAACTGTAAAAAGTGCGCTAGAAATGGTAGTGTACATCCACACACGTACCAGGAAACTGCCTATTTAAAGAAAAAGCAGACATTCCCCAACCCACTACCTCCACAGGGCAATAATATATACACCCACTCACACAAGACTTCCCGGTGAGGAATGTCCTCTCAGGAACATCTAGCTGTCAAAGACACACAGATTCACAGACGGCCATGCATGAACCCCAACATGTTTAGACGCGCTGCACTGATACTCGGCAACATCTTCCTGATAAGAAATACAGAAAACAGTCTAAAATATATGTCATTGTCACACTGATAAATTCAAAATATGGCCTCACCTACAGTAATGGCCGGCATTGCAATCATTAGATATCCCTTAGTTAGTTAGGAGGCTGTTTTTTCAAATATTTCACCATTTAATCACACCGTGGTAGTGAATGATGAAGCTCTCACATACTACACTTTATTTTGGATACTTCATCTGCTCTGTAGAACATACATAAACTTCCCTTGCACACAAATACTAAACACACACAGTAAGCTGGTCAAAGTGGTAATTTCCTGCAAAAGTCTGCATGCAGACACACAAAATCCAAATTCTGCAGACTGAAATGAAACTAAGAGGAAGTGAAAGGCAAAAGGCCGAAAGACAAACTGGCCCAGGAGTCAGTACCACTGATGGTACAGCTTCTGTAAAGTCACTCTTCCCACAAGTCTATTCTCAGACAGAATGGAAACACTTCCAAAACACACTGGTCCGTCTGAATCCCTCAAAAGGGAAGTACAAATATCTGTGTGTGTGTGTGTGTGTGTGTGTGTGTGTGTGTGTGTGCGTGTGTGTGTGTGTGCGTGCGTGCGTGCGTGCGTGCGTGCGTGCGTGGGTGTGTGTGTGTGCGTCATGAGGACAAGTTCAACAAAAGCCATGTCGAGGTGCCATGTTCAGGTCAAAATAAACATTTTGGCATGTTCGTGTGCCGGGACCTAAAAAAGGTCACCTGATTTAAGCATTTAAAATGAGCTAGTTTCACAGGATTGTAGACATTTGTCTAAAACCCTAGAAAAAGGAATAACACAATGATTATTTCAGCTTGAAGAAGATATAGTATCTCTTCACAAATACAACTTATTCATTTACAAATACATTTACAGGGCAGCTTACCAGATAATTTGACTTGTTTTGCTTCAGTAGACAGTTAAGTGAAGTTAAAGCATACGTGCCAAAGGATATGTTGGGGATGCACCGTTACCGATAGCGATATTGGGCCAATACTAACTCAAATAGCTGGATGGGATATTGGTGACAATCTATTCAATCAAATTCTATGTTTATATACTATATACTTTATGTACTGAAATTTTAATTTGTGTTTACGATTTGACCATTGTCTTGCTGCATTAAAAAAAGTTTACACTTGAACTGTAATTCCAGTAAATTTTGAAGACTTTTTACCAAGTTGCTGGTGCATAATTGATTATTTGAATAATAAATAACACAGTGCGGCATACCGCTTATTAATTACACACTGGTATCGGGTCGGTACTCGGTATCAGGACTGAAAAAGTCAGATCTGTGCATCCCTAGATATGACATTAAATATTGAGAGGACCTGGTATAGACATCAGCCCTGAGCCTCCAGAACGCCGCACTCGGAGTCATGACTTAAAATTGTGTTTTGGATGGATTCAGATTGTACTTCCTAGAAATGCTTTTTTTTTCTCAAGTTCTCAAGAATGAGTCAAATGCTTGACCATAACATTGTTTCTTTTACGGCTTCAGCGGTTGATACTGAGTCATCCCGATGCCCAAAAATATAATTTATGAAGATAGACCGCTTGTTTCTGTCATAATGATCTAATAAAACTGCTTAGTGTAACATGGCAAAAGTATTATCCCGTCGTCACAGGTCATGTGTCCACATGACCTGTGACGACGGGATAATACTTTTGCCATGTTATTTTACTGTTCGTTGTTGTTTTGTATGCAGAAGCAAAACTTGTTCGTAAAAGGCAGTAACATTATTTTCTCAAGCAAAGTTTGACAAAAGCCTGCCCATAACAAGCTTTGGGGATCATTAAGGAAACTTTCTCCGATGAAACAAAGTCTATGATGTGAAAGGTGAAAGGTGAAATGGGAGAGGGGAGAGGGGAGAGGGGAAAGGGGAGAGGGGAGAGGGGAGAGGAAGGGAGAGGTGGAGGCGGGAATAAATCCGGAAACGGATGATGCATAGATGTGAGGAATGTTGCTGGTCATAGAATGACCTACTGAATTACTATGGATCCAGCAAAGGATGAAGAATTGCTATTTGGTGTCTTCATTTATTTTAATAAGCCAGTGGCCAAAAATGGGATGCAGGCTTATATATTCTGGGTTCTTCTATGACAAGTGCAGTAATGTATTGACATGAGAGCGATCCTACTATATGGTGAGGTTAGACTGCAATATAAAAAATGATGTAATAGTGTCATCAATTACAAAGTACAGTGTACTTTGCAATTGATGACACGGTGTGTACGGCTGCTGGTGTGAATGTATACGAACACACAATGAGCACGGGCTGAACTATTCGATAGGGGATGTAGGTCGAGTCAATGTCAGAGTACCATGTCACATGGCATCAGGCTTTTATGTCCTGCATCTGCACAGTCAGTGGTCTTTGCATCTGTTTAACTTGGCTTAGGCTGGGGGGGGCTGGTGAGTAATCTTGGCCATTTGTAAGTTAAACATCCCTTTTCCACACTTCACTCGACTGAGTCACTGTCAAGTGTACACAATGGCAGTGTTGTCTGTGTATTGAAGCTTGAACGACTGCTGATCAGGTGTGCAGAGTACGGGTACAGTTTATTTTACTCCAGTCAGAGAGTGGGTGGGTTTTGCATGTTGCTTGCTGAACATGGAGGTGGTTGGTGGCAAAAAATCTCCCTCGTGGAAATGAGGGCAGGCGATTCATCACTTCATTTAGCAAAGACCAGGCCCTCTAACTCCAGCCCTGGCATACAGGTACATTTAGTAATATATATATATATATATATATATATATATATATATATATATATATATATATATATATATATATATATATATATATATATATATACATACATACATACATACATACATACATATACTATACACACATATAGACTATATATACCTATATATATATATAGATATATATGTGTGTATATATAGATATATATATATGTATATATGTATATATATATATATATATATATATACACACATATATATATATATATATACACATATATATATATACACATATGTAATATATATATATATACATATATACATATGTATATATATATATATACACATATATATATATATATATATATATATATATATATGTGTATATATATTGTATATATATATATATATATATATATATATATATATACATATATATATACATACATACATACATACACACATATGATAGTATGTGTAACTACTCAGCAAAGCCAGCTGCTTCACTGCTGCACTGATCTTATACGAGCCTTAAATTAAAACATCAGCAAGGCTTCAGCAGCCCCACAGACGATAGCTTATATTTACCTCCTCCACCACCATCCAGTTTTCGGTGCCCTGTAAAAGCGGCGCTGCAGGCGACCACACCAGACACAAGACAGACAGGGACAGCCCTAAAGTGGTGTGCCATGCTGGAGGCTCACAGTCTCTCCCTGCCACTAACTGACTTCAGGGAGAAAGTAAACAAATGTGTTTGGCTGAAAGCTTGTTGAACACGATGCAAGGAGGTTTATGTGCAACTTTAAAACAAAAGAAAAGAAAAAAGAAGCTCGTGTAGCTTGGCAGAGTAACAACAGACGAGGCACAGTGACTTAAACACACAAAAAAAAGCAAGATTCCCTGAAGGTAGCTATCTTAAATACTAACTTAAAATACCTTTAAAACGAACACGTTGGCAAAGCTACTAACATGAGGCCAAACGAGGCCCTTAGGAGCTCCTACAGGCGTCTCTTTTCTGCGGTAAAGTTACTTACAGTACACACAAAGCGTAAGCCCCGTTGACACTCTCGCTGTCCCGCACCAGGAAGCTTCCGTCTCTCCCGGCCCGGGCCAGCAGCTCCTCGGCCGCCGCTCGACTCAGGTCCCGGTGATACCACATCGGCGGTGCGGGCCCCAACGGTGAAACCCCACCACCTCCGCCACCGCCTCCACCGCCTCCACCCCCGGCCATGGCCACAGCCCTTCAAACCGGGTTCAACTCAAGCGGCTTCCAGACTTCTCCGGAAAAAAAAAAACCTCCCAGCCCTTTTTCTCTCCAGACTTAGAAAAGTAGTCCGGAGAGTCAAAAGAAACGCAGGGAAGTAGCGACTGAGGCGCGAAGAGAACCGACGACAGGGCTAAAAGTTGTACATTTGTCTAATTACACTGTTTTGCGGCTGTTTTTTCTCAGTTCCTGAAAAACTCGCTACCCTCCTCTTTCGCTTCCCAGTCCCACGGAAATCAGGGTATGTAAATCAACACTGGAGACCGGGGAGCGACAGCGGGGACGACCCGCGTCAGGGCCCATATATTACAGACATGCGGCACTTCCGGTCGGATTTTCAAAATAAAACAGGATGTTGCCGAGTTTACATTGAGTCATTTTATTTCGTGCGCAAAGTCACTCACACTTTGCTTCCGGTTAGGTCTGTGTCAAGCCAGCTTGACAGAAAACTCTGGAAAGGATGGATGATGGAATAAAGGGACACTGGGATGAATAAAGAGAGGAGGAAAAGAGAGATGGAGAGAAAGAGAAGTAAATGAATGACCTGGTGAGGAAGAGCAGTGTCGGAAAGTTTTTACATTTACTCATCTACTGTACAGTTATGAGATACTTTTATGCAGCCTTAGACTTCTACTCAACTACATTCAAAAACAAATATTGTAAGTATTACTGCACTTCATTTATCTGACATCTTTAGTTACTTTTCGCTTTGCAGATTCAGATTTTACATACAAAGATAGGATTAACAAATTAAATATAATGCAATGTTTTTGATCGACTGAACTACCCAGCAGTGTATAAAGAAGTTAGCAGCAAAAACAGTGTCACCTTTACCACCTTCAACATTAAAATGCTTTATACACATTAATGCATCTATAATAATAATAATAATAACAATACAATAGTATAATGTCTAATACTATAACACTTTGAAAGGAGGCATTGCTTATTATGAGTACCTTTACTTTTTAAACTTTAAGTTTATTTTTCTTATAATACTTCAACACATATGTAACATTTTAACTACTTTATACACTTGTACCTGAATGTTTTTTTCAAAGTGGTATCATTAGTTTTAATTGATTCAAGGATTCATGTGCATCTTCCTCCACTGAAAAGGGGAAATAAAGTTCAGTTTGTTTTTCCTCTTTGAATATCAGTGTGACCTGCAGCCACCGAGGCCAGCCTGTTGTAATTTCTCAAGCTACAATCCAGTTATACAACCTTTTATTTTCCAGACCACACACACCCTACAGGTATAACTGTCCACTTATGGGCCAGACTGGCAAAACACAGAAAACAGCCAACGCAACATTTAGAGATTTTGCTCATTATATATTTTCCTTTATAGTTGCCCACAAAAAGTCTGACTCCTAAAATGTGGTATGGACACACACACACACGCACACGCGCACGCACACGCGCACGCACACGCGCACGCACACGCGCACACACACACGCACACACACACGCACACACACATACACATACATATACACGTACACAAAGCAACAAAGCAAGAGAGAGTTGAGTTAGGAGAGAGGTTGAGAGTTGGGCAGGGTAGTGTGTGTGTGTGTGTGTGTGTGTGCGTCTGTCTGTCTGTCTGTCTGTCTGTCTGTCTGTCTGTCTGTGTGTGTTTCTGTGTGTGTTTCTCTGTGTGTGTGTTGGCCATGACCTCAGAAAAGCTGAGTATTAATAGCCACTTGGACGACAGTCATCCCAATTCTATTTCTGATGATGGCATCATACTGTGTATGCCTGTGTGTGCCTTGAGTGTGTGAGTTGACTGTAAAAGACTGTAAAAGTATGTGGCTTAACAATTTGTCTGCATTCAGGGATTGTAAAATTGTGTCGCAAAAATGTGACATTGTAATAAAACTACTTTTACTACGACTACAATTCATCTTGAAAATAAATCATTTTGAACATTTAGTTTCTTTTTCATCTTACCATAATTGTCTGGTAACTCTGAAACACGCCACGCTGAGATCACGGTGAGGCTCTACTGCTCATTACAAACCTCCAAACACAACTTTTGTAAAGTTGTGCCTGGGGGGGGGGTCAGGCCAGAAAACAGGCCATGTTGTTACATATACATAACCTATGAGAGGGCCACTTGAGGCCACACTATTCTGTTGTGTGAAACTTTCAAAGTCAGCTTTACTTCATCGTTATGAAATCAGGATGTCACATAGAAACTACATTGTTCCCTCTTCTGACTGATTGTTGATTTCAACAAAGTATTAATATCTGATAATTCACATTTTTCTTTCATATCTGATATATTCAATTATCATGTATGCGTTAAATATTATGTAAGTATCTGAAAAGCAAACAAGCATAGATGCCTCACATCAGCTATAATGTCCATCATCCAGCGAGCTACAAACCTATGTAACATGATAGAAATACACAATATGTTTAATATTCCATTACCAAATCAACATGATTGCGCTGTTCATGTAGTGTGTAAATTATGTTAAATTGATCTTGTTTGCTGAAACATCTTCTGTTATTCAAACCCAGATTGAATATTGTTTCAGTATGTTATGGTCACGGAAAACGTTTGGAACATTGTTATGCTCATGTTTGAGTTCGATCAATCATGGCTCCGGCATTAACAAACGTCTGCAATGAGATAGTCTCATGCAAATCCACACCTCTCTTTGTTTAGCAGCCATGTGCACACAGTCCATGCAGATAAACGAGACAGGAAAGACTGCCCTTGGGTTCACAGCTGACCTTGCTACGCTAAATTATCAGAAAGGATATTATTATCAGCCTCAGAAATGGAGCAGAACTATAACAAGTCTGATATGTGTCAGAAGGTAGGGTCACATTTTCAAAGATACAGTTGACTGCATCTGTTATGTCTTTTAAATGTGCGTGATTAATTATCTCAAAACTTGTTTATAAAAGTGCAGAGTGTACAAAAGTTGCTAAATATGTACCACAGGCTCATCTTTGACCAGCCAAGGTCCTCTCTGGCCTTGTCTTGTAGCCAATCACAAGACTTATTCAAAGACCTGATAGAGCACATTCAAACGTGGCAGTGACGCACACATATGTAGACTCATGCCCCTCACAGTCACACGCACACACACACACAAACACACATATATGGAGACTATGTGACACTATAACACACTTAAATATAGGGGGAGGGAGACACTAACACACCCTTAGTCTTTCTGTCCTTTACTCCCTCTCTCTGTCACACACACACACACACACACACACACACACACACACACACACACTCTCTCTCATGGGACTGGAACTCCTTAATTACCAAGCAGAGGAGCCCACTAACCACTAGCTGGCCCAGAGTGGTCATGTGATGTCGTGATCACTGGGGCCCAGTGCAGAGAAACATTTTCCCTCAATGCAGATCCTAGATCAGTTTTATTGTTTCACCACTGGTGGTTGATGTTACGAAGGGGTTATTAAATTGATCCGTAGTTTGCACTCACAGAAATCTCATCCCAGAGCCGTACAATAATACAGTAGGTTTCATGCCTTGTCCAGAAGTTTATATTTCTTTTCTTTTCTTCATCCACACATATTTCCAAATCTACTATTCTTTCCAAGGCACAAAACTGCGCTGCATCGATTTGGGCTTATGTTAGTGGTGACACAGTAATAAAAACATGTTTGTGTGTGTGTATGTGTGTGCGTGCATACTGTATTTTATCAATGTTTTGCTGTTTTTATCCTGATGGAGAAAGCAATACACTCTTTTCCTGTTTCCAAAAAAAAGATTTTTACAAAATCGTTAAGTTTCCAGGTTGACTGAAGCCATTTATTCACACTAACAGGACGTTTTTCAATTTTCATGTTATGGATGGAATATAAATGATAGGGAAATAAAGATGAATGAATGCATAAGAGAAGAATAAACTTAGAAGGAAATGTAGAAAAACACAAGGATCTGCAAAAACTAAAATAAACCTGAGGATGTGGTGATGTGTATCAGGTAAACTGACGATGACTGTAGTATTCTGAGGCAGATCTGGAGCCAGTTTCAGATTTAAGTATAACATTTAGAGAATTATACAAAAACAAATCTTCTACTTTATTATTGAGTATTGTTGAACTTGCTAGTCAAAAGGAGACAAGAAAGCAACCAAGGAGAGCATTTTAAAAAAAATGTATTGGTACCTCTGAAGTGATACAAGATAGGTCAAGGATATCATTTTAGTACATCATTACAGAGAAAGATGCAAAAGCCAGCAGAAGTAGTGCTGTCAAGGCAAAGCTTTGGTGTTGCTGTGCGTTGTTATGGTAGTACTCAGCTACCTTCCTGTTGGGGTTTGGCCCATCAAACCAGAGCTGCATGCAGCGGCCTGAGGTGTTGGAGTGGGTGGTATAAAGGTAGGAAGAGGACCAGATTTGTTCACACATGGACTTGGGTGTGGGGTAAACTTCAGTCCACTTCCTGCACTTGCTGTTTTCAGGGCATTTGTTAATACCTGTAGGAGAGAGAGAGAGAGAGAGAGAGAGAGAGAGAGAGAGAGAGAGATGTAAAACAAATGTGTGAATTTGTTTTTTGTGGTTACATACAAAAATGTGAGCAAATCTTTGCCTTACCCACTGGTCTGTGGTGGTGGTGGTGTGTGTGAGAGAGAGAAAGAGAGAGAGAGAGAGAGAGAGAGAGAGAGAGAGAGAGAGAGAGAGAGAGAGAGAGAGAGAGAGAGAGAGTGTGTGTGTGTGTGTGTGTGTGTGTGTGTGTGTGTGTGTACATACCTGAGCTCCAGTCCCATCCCTTGTGCCAGTTGCTCTTGCAGGTGTACTCATTCTTGCAGTCTTCCCACCAACTATGGCAGTCCTCCTGACACAAAGGCACATCCAAGATTCGCTCCTTACGCCAGTTCTGATCCACCTACACAAATAGAATTGATGAGTGTGAATGAGCCATAATTTCAGAACACAAGTGATATATCTATAGAATAAAACTCATTGCCCTCGCAGTTGCAAAGCCATGACGTGTCGGGTGAGTTATAAAAGGTGTCCACAAATTAAACTGGGGTACATTACAAAGACAAATTAGCTGGCTCTCTTTTTATTACAAAGATAACAAAAATAATGACAACATTTTGTATGTGGGTTAACGGTTCTGACAAGACCTTCTTGTGCTGCCATCTAGTGTTGCAAGTACACACATACAAGCGCGACTGAGAGCACAATACACACTGGTTGTATCCAGGGTCCCAAGTGAGGTGAGCACTCATAGAAGCAAGTGTCCTGGATGAAATGTCTCTTGCACTGGGGGCTCATGATGCCACAGTGATTCCAGTTGAAGTTGTACAGGTAGGAGTTGTCGTCGTGGGCTTCTGCGCTGGTGTTGGCAGTACAACATGCATTTTCACGCCAGGGAGCACACTGTGAAGAGGAAGAGGAAAGAGGGGTCACTTTATGCTGTTGAACCAAAAACATTGTTCTGATGAGAAGAAAACATTTGAATCTCCCAGCATCCGCCCGTTCGATTTGTGTCATCTTTGATGCCTGTGGACATCTGTGTTCATCACCTGAAGGTAAAGTTGTCCCTCAGGGCCGGGGTTTACTTTGTGGTGTTTGGCGTCCATACACATGTTGAGTTTGTCCAGAGACAGAGCGCCACTGGAGAGGGCTAGCAGCGAGGCCAGGAGAAGCCACATGGCTCTACGGCAGGGAGGCATTAACATACATTAATGGGTAGGAAAAATAATAGGATGACAGCCAACACACAGAACCAGTCAAAAGTTTAAATCCATGTGTCAGGTGTGCCCTGTCACCTCCGATCTGAGTGAGACACGCACAGTACTCTGGCCACCTCAGTCACTTTCATGCCATCTGGTGGCAGGCACAATGTGCTACATTTGTTATTCCTATTTAAAGGAAAGTTGTGTATATTTAAGAATTCTGGAATTTGTACTATGTGTTTTCATTTCCAAATACCAGAGCCATATAAACCTGCTTCAAACAAAACCTTCAGTATTTACATCAATTGCCAACTCAATCTTTGATTGGTGTTGGAGGTAATGAGGTTAATTCATAACTGTTTGATTAATTTAGTCACATAATATCTGATGGACATTGGCCCACTAAGTCCACTGGAACATCTCTTATTCAGGTTCTGATATAGTGCATACTGATGCATTACTTAACCTCTTATAGTACCAACAACTTAAACATTTTTAAAAACCCCTCTTGCAGCTCATTAAATTTCTTCCTCATTTCTATGTGACAAATTATCGAAAATCGGAAGGATTTGCTAATCACTGCAAAGATACTGTTCCAAATAAACTATATGTTTATACTATATAATTCTCCTAGATGTAGACTTAAAAAACACAAGGGAAAGCAACTACAAAGACATTTCAGAAATAGCTGAATATCTGTTTCGGCCTTACTTTAAAAGTAATTTAAACTTACCCTTCAGCCTAAATACATGTATTTGTACTTATAACTAACTTATTTAGAGACCAATGAGAATAATTCTACAGGCAATAATGAACAGATTCATGTTACCTTGATAGATTCTGTGATGATTCCTTCGTGAAGGGATGATCCTTCAAATCAGCGTCTCCAGTCCAGTCACCTCCAACACACTTCTTAAGACCAAACTAGACTTAGAAAACACACATCTGTGCGTGGGCATGTGTGTGTGTATGTCTTCAAGTCCAAAGTCTGTGCCAGTGTGTCAGTGCCTCATGTGTGAGAGCGTTTGAGATAGAGAGAAGGAATGAGAAAGAGGCAGTGCGTATGTGATAATCTGAGTTTTATTACATCTTACTATGAGGAAGGTTTGTCTTATCTCAAGGTCTACCCTGCTCCTTCTCACATACACACATGCGATTAACATTTGGTGTAAAATGGCATTGTGACCTCTGGGAAGGCAATAAGAAGAGGGAAAAGTAGGCAGTTAAGATACGTTTTTGCTACATCTGTGTTGGTCTCCTGATTCCACTAAAACTTTACTCATTACGAGCACTTTAAAGTGGGTGGTTAATAAGTATACGTGTAAATGTGTGTGTTTCTGTGTGTTATCTCAAATTCTTCAGATGAAACTTTTTAAAAAGAGATTGTGTCAGCAGCTTCCTTTTTTTGAATAGAAGATCAGTCAATGTACTGCTTGATTTTATTTATGAGGAATAAAAATCAGGTTTTTAATTTGTGAATTTCTCTATTTCAATTAATCCACCAGCCCTACTTTGATACCAGCTTTAGTGTTACATTCCCTATAATCTGTGTAGAAATAATGTAAATTGATACGTTTCAGTCTTTGTGTTTTATATTGATTGACAATTAAATTAATCAGGCAAAAATAAATGTTCAGGTTCTCAAATGAAAGAACATGTCCTCATGATAATATTGATAATATTGAATAATATGGTAATTTACTAGCTGTTGATTTAAATATTTATAGATATCAACATACTAACCAAAGTACATTTTTGTTATTGCTTCACCCAGGCGGAACCATTGTGCAGGGACACTGGAATAGAGGAACCCGGACATATTGGTGGGTGAACACCAGGAGCTTCCGGTTAAATTGTTTTAAAAAATTTGAATGCTGGAGCGAGAGATTGGCAGGTACTTCGGCTACACTATCTATAATTTAGTCATGAGTTACGACTAAAATAGCAAATTATATTAATGTGTATTTTGCGAAGAAGAATAGCAGGCATGACTTTACATTTTAGAGTTTTAATGTCGTATAACAGGAAGACTTACGATGTGTTACGTTAACTTACCGCGTCGCTCCACCGCTCCTGTGTCGTTTCATATTGTGTTGATGTCTCTTGGTGTTGGTGTTTCTTTCCGGTAGACTCAGGTTTGAACGCTTTGTTTGTTGTGTGTGTAAAAGTGACAAACACACACACACACACACACACACACACACACACACACACACACACCCATAAGCTTGCTGGATTGACGCCGTGTTTGTTGTTGTTGTCCCCCGCGTGACAGACATGTCCACGCTGTTCCCCTCGCTCTTCCCCCGGATAACGGAGTCCCTGTGGTTCAACCTCGACCGACCCTGCGTGGACGAGACCGAGCTGCACCAGCAGGAGCAGCAGCACCAGACCTGGGTGAACACCTCTGCTCCCACACCGCCTCCGTCTCCGTCTCTCCTCGTGCTCGCGTTGTAATGCGTGCTCTCTGTCTCCCCCCTCAGCTGCAGAGCATCGCAGAGAAAGACAACAACCTGATGCCCATCGGGAAACCTATTTTTGAGGTAATGTGTTGGTGTTGCCTTTGATGTACAATCAACAAGTGAAACTGCTGCTCTAGAGTTTCACCATGCCACAGTATGAAACATACGCCCGGTAAGATGGTTCCCTCCATTTGTGTAATCTGGCTTTACTGTGGTGCAGGCGGGATACGACGAAGAGGAAGAGGAGGATGACGAGGACGAGGAGGACAGCGAGGAAGACTCGGAAGATGAAGAAGACATGCAGGACATGGATGAGATGAATGACTACAACGAGTCACCGGATGACGGCGAGATCAACGAGGTGCTTTAGTTTTGGATTTGTGGAACGTTTTGTTGCTAGATATTTAATATACACAGAAATTACTCCTTCGTTACAATAAGTGTTGTTTCCCTTTTGAGCTGCCTTTTCTTTTCCCCAGGCAGATAAATCATGGTCTTTAATCTGGCTCTGTTTTCTTTCTGTCAGGTTGACATGGAGGGACCAGACCAAGACCAAGACCAATGGATGATTTAAGAAAAAAAATGACAATTCTATTCTCCATGAAGCTGTCTCGGCACTGGATTTCTACTCCCCACTTAAAACATGACTGCTGGCCCTTTTGTCTGTGACACAGATATATTTTTTTATTTGTGGAAACAGGAAAAGAATATAGTTGAATCAAAGCTTGTACCATGAAGTCCTTCAGAGGGAGTGAATCCAGCACAAAGTGTCTTGTTTCAAGCTGCAGTTGGCCCGTGAGGGCCCTGGACGTCGTTGGACATCACTGTGAGTGCTTCTACCTGGTACACACACACACGCACACGCGCACACACACGCACACACACGAGGTCTTGTTGTTTTGTAACCAGTCGGACCCACACAGAGGTAGCAGTCGGCATCAGCCTAGTGAGTTCTGATTTAACCTTTGACCTTGTCATATCCTCAGTCATGTGCCACTTCTCTCGGAGAGCCTTCAAACAGCTGACTGAGCACAAACGACAGTTCAGTCAGCTGAATAATTTGTTACCTATGAAGGAGACGGACCGATACTTCACCGTGCAGTATGATTCTGTTTCATAGTGTTGTGTATGCTGCTAATCCTTTGTTACCGATCTCATACTCCCAGTGGAATCTTCATAAATGCTTATGAAATAGTATTATGTTCTGACCGTTCATCAGTCCTGATGTTTTTTTTAACATTGTCAAAGGAACAAGCAGCTGTTACTTTTGACGATCTTAAATCTTAAAGGATTGCGTGCCGAGGTTTTGGTTGTTTGTACTGAAATGAACAGAAGCCTTGACTTTTTGTATTAAATTAAATAATTTTGATGAAACCATGTTTTTCTGTTGTTTACATTTTATTTTCTTGTTGATTTAAAAAAAACATATAATGTAGTAAGGGGTGTGTGTTGATTAGGCTGAGTGGTTCATTGAGATCACGTGTAAAGAGGTTTGTGAATTTGGTGTAAAACGTATGATTTGGGATGGCGTCCACAATTCACTTTGATTTCAGTCAACAATTGTTACATTTCCCACCCAAAGGGCAACATTGTATTCAGTATTCAATTTGTACATAAAGGGTATTTATTATGAACTCACTAAAAGTGACATATAATTGAGTTTAATTTGCATATTTAATGAAGTTGCTCTTTATGGAAAAATAAACACGCTATTCTTGAAGACATTTCCTGATATTTCAGTTTTTATTAGATTGGTGAGCAGAAGGACAAATGGTGGTGACAAGTGACAGAGACTATGCTTACAAAATTGTTAAATTTTCCTAATTTCATTTAATTTGTTTACCCAGGAGAGGCTACTGGCAGTGAGTTATTTTGAAAGTGAGATAATGTGCAAAAAGTACAAAATAACATGCTACAATTTTTTTTTAGGTGAATGTAACTTTTTAGGGAAGAATTTACAGTTATCAGTTATTTTACAATTTACAGTTTTAACACGGGTTATACCATCATCTATTCATCCCTTGCCACTCCAAAAGTGTATATCTGACTAATAGGGTAGTCTACTTGATTCCCTGGTACATCAGCTCGGCCATCCCGTCCCTGATGCCTTTGCTGTACTCGAGTGTGGCCCGGTGGACCTTCCACTCATACAGGCCGCTCTTGCGAATGTGCCGGAGGAACTTTGGAGCCCCGGGGAACAGCACGTTGTCGGCCATGATCACAGACCCTTTCCCCAGCAGACCAGAGCCCTCCAGCATCTGTAACACACACACAGAGGAAGTATCATGTAACTGATCACAACTATAACATATTTATTTTTAGTTAAGTACAAGTTCAGGTGGAAAGAAACTGGCTTCTGCAAACTCAGAGTACATAGTCATCTTCATAGCAACATATATAAATGTCCTTTCTAATGATTTGTTCTAGTCACCTGCAGATCAGGGAGGTAACATTTCTTCCAGTGGTCCATGAAGACAAAATCCAGCCTTTCCAAACCATAGTCAGACCGCAGCCGAGGGATCACCTCATCAGATGGATTTACAATGAGCTCCACCTGGAGAACATACCTTGTGAATGTCTCAAAGGTATAATACTCTCCATATTCAGTACACGAAATAAAAATGTCCTTGATTTGTGTGAAAACAAATAATGGTCATTTGGGGCTTTTGTTAAAAAAAAAGCCGACTGTACATGGAGTGCGATGGATGTACAGTGTTTACGTGCTCCTGCCCTCTCACCGTGTCATCGTCAAAGCCTGCCAGACGGATGATTTTCTCAGCGATGGCAGCGTTCCTCTGGTCCATCTCGACGCTGTAGATCCGGGCGCCCAGGGGCAGAGACCGGGCGATCCGCACCGTGCTGTACCCGCAGTGGGCACCCAGCTCCAGCACCGTCAGGGGGCTCTGCTCCATCAGCAGCCGGTCCAGGATCTTCCCTACACACCAAACACATCATGTAAAATCATGCTCGTAGACAGGTGGTAAATTGTTGTGTAAGGTTAATGATCTTCTCACCTTTTTTTGGCCCAATGTTGCTGATGAACTCCACTTTGCTGCACCAGACATCGAAGGCGTCCAGGATGCTGTCTGGGTCTCCAGGGGTGGCATGAGTGAGGACATACTGGTAAACGCGCTCCTCGCGGCTCAGACCAGTGACGCAGTCCTTCCATATCCTGACCAGGACCGCCCGGTAGAACAGCACAAAGTAGAAGCGGCACCTGATAAGGACTGTCAGCAGGAGGGGAATGAAGGCCAGAGCGATAGCAGGAGACACCATTCTAGCTTGTATAAGGAAAAACACACACAAGTTAGAATCATGAGACACCTCTTATGTTTTTTAAAAGTGTTTATGTCAATTTATAAGATGTATTTATACAGTTTGAATGGGGTGGATGCCATGTCTTCATGTGCCCCTTTAAACGAACCTTTACATAAACGTTGTACCAGAAATGAACTGACAAACTTTTGTGCTTCGGTCTCCCTACTCTCTGTTTTTACATTCATGGACTACAATGGCATTGACTTACTGTTGTTAAAGAACAACTTTATCAGTCAGCAAATCACCACATTTAGTGGTGTATAACAATTATACTCATTATTGCAGTGCCATGTTGCCTTCTGATACTGATGTTCAGCTGCTTTAAGAGCCTATTTAGAGTATTTAGTGCCAGTATTTAGTCCCAAACCTTGTTTCAGCCTTCCATTAGTGCTCTTTCTGTGGTATCAAGGCTCTGTGGCTAATCTGGTGCTTTTGTAATGTCCCATTGTTAAATGATCAAAGCCATAATTTAATCACGACTAACAAAGGGTCTCTAATTAATGCACAGAAAGAAGAAAAGGTACATTTGGGACTGAAACAACAGTGACAATTGTATTAATTAAATGGTCTGTTCCTGAAATGCCAACATTCCAAAGAGACGTAACACATTTTGAGACAAACTCTCCTTGTTTTGAATTATGCAAGATAAGATCTACACAGGAATGATCTTTCATGCTTCAGTCCTGTGGAAGATGTGAGGGAAAGTGCTGTTGCCTCTCTCGATGTTTCTACTGCCTGAGGCAACCATAGACTCCACAGGCTATTCGGCACCACACAGAACAGATGCTATGACAAAGTGATTGAATCAAAATGAAGTCTCTCTTACTGTCCCATGAAAAAAACAAAAAAACTCACCTGTTTTCGAAAAGGTTTTGCGAGCGCAGAGCAGCAGCGGCGGTGATGAAGAGGAAAGTGGCACTTCGGCCACAGAAAGATGGAGGTGTGTGTGTGTGTGTGTATGCAAGAAAAGGTAAGAGACCTGGGGGTGTGAATAATTTAAGTATCACGTGCATGACAGTACACGTCCTGTAATTATTTCCAATTAACGGACAGGCGGTTAACTGTAACATCATTAACTCTTTAACTCACTGTTAAACACCAGTTTTTGTCATTTTAGTTAAGACACACAGGCAGCTTCTTGTGCTGTTTATAATAGCGACACTGTGGCGAGGAGAAGAGACGGAGAGACACAGAGAGGCCGTGGGAGACATTTGATATGTCAAGTTAACAGCAACAGGTGTACGTCTGTGTGGCATCAAATTTCTTTCTTTCCTGAGTCATGATGGAAAGGTCAAGAAAACACAAACGCGCACAAAAAAAGTTGAGTGGAATATCATTGAATGTAACTAAATTGTACATTTTCTTTATTGAAGTTTGTTTAAATGAAAAGAATCATCCAAATACAGTAGTTATGCTATGTAATGTAATATAATGCGAAAATAGAGACCAAACAAGATCTAAATGATTTATTATTCACCTCATATTTCCTTCCTTTCTTTTCAGTGCTTCTCTTTTGATGTGACTCCAAACATGTGATGTCTCCTAAATACAACGTAAGCTGCTGTGAAACAAAATGGTAAAATACAAGGCAATATAAAACTTGTAGGGCTATTTCTTATGGTGTATGCTTCATGTATATAAAATGATAGGATAGGTAGTATAAGAAAACATTTTTAGCATTACAGGAATAACAACAATTACACTGCTTCAACCCAAATATGTGTCAAAAGAAAACTTGTGATGAGATCAGTCTAAACCCTGCAATCAATAACAAACACTTTGACTTCGATTAAAGCGTTATATTTTGTCTCTCCTATGTACACAAAAATAAAAATATTGCCCCAGTTGGAAGTATATCAATTTTTGCACTATTTTGTGATAATGCCTTATCATCACTGCTGGTGGGACATTTTCTGAATAATTGTGTAATTGGTAATTACAATAAGATAGAGAAACACCAGCTCTCTGTCTCAGACTCATTCACTGAAAAAAAGTAATTTTCGTGAAATGATACTCTATTTTACTTGAATGGTAACGTAATTCATTATACGGCTTTAGTTGATGGGTCACAAAATAATATGTTTGTATGTAAGGAAGACTTGATTGGTTATTGAGCACTTTTTCCAGACTTAAATCAGGAACAATTCATCAAGAAAGTGGCAAGTATTCAGATTACCTGGTTCATTTACATTGCATCTAACAGTCAGTACTCAAGGAACTATATGAAACTGTTCATTATTCAATGATGTAACAATTAGCGGCACACAGTTACACACTGCGTACAACCACAAAGCAGCGTCCGTGGGGCAGGACTGCGATGGGTGATAACCTCCCCCACACCCCCCCTCCCCGACTACAGCGCTGGACAAGACTGTTTAAGGAGAGCTCTGAGGAACTTCTTCAGCTCTTTGTCCCCTCTGGTCCACCTCACCAGTCGAGTCAGCACCAGCCTTCCCTCTTCAGCCTGAGCCAGGGCCAGATACCATCCACTGTGGGCCCCTTTCGCCTCCTTTCCGCCTCCTTTTGCTCGTCTCATATCCATCTGTTCCTCCTCTAACCCCATCTCTTCGTTTGTCTCTGCAGAGTCTAAGCCGAGACAAGTGCAGGTGCCTCCTTCTTGCAGCCACAAAGCGCTGTGGGCCATTGCGCCTCCGATCCCTTCTGCCCTCTCCGCCCCTCCCCCTGCCCACCTCAGGATGCGGCTGCGGGCCGTAGGCACCAGCTGACGGTCTCCTCCCACCATCGACACACTGCCCAGACGCATCTTAAACGCTGAAACAGACAGAATGCTAGTTAACAGGTGCCATTTCAGACACATTGTAAAACAACCTCTCTCTATCTCTATGATTAGATCATCTGTTCTGTGGCCTGTTTTGGTTTTTAATTGGAGTTATACCACAGAGGGTTGTACTGTGTTCTGCTCCGTTCTAAAAAAAAAAAAACAACAATTGTGTTTTTTGTAGCTTACTAGCTCTCTATACCAGTTTGTTCTCACCATAAGGACTGTGGCAGAAGTTCTCCTGGATGTCAGTTTCTCCTTCAGCAGCCAGACTGCAGGCATCACAGATGACACTCCCTGGGGGGTTGAAAGAGAGGGGATTAGATGGCTGTGAGCGTCTGCGGTAGTGATGTAAAAAAAAAAACAACCTTAAAGGTGGTTGAGACTGTTGTCTTTGAGCAGAAACTCCAGGATCAAGGCATTCAAAACAACTTTTAGATACGATTGGGGGAAATAAAACTTCACAGATCTTCAGAAGGGACGTTTGTGTTGTTACAGCAGTACAAGAAACAGATGTACTGTTTTAAATCAAATTTGAAAATAATAAAGAAATGACTTTCAAAAGCTATATGCTTTTATAGATATAGATACTGTACATTATTTGTACTACAGCACAAATTATTGCAAACTGCATAGTGTTAAGCCAATATCAATATTAAGGAGTAAAAAAATGGAATATTGATAAAGATATTTGTCTTTTAGCAGAAATTCATAACATAAACAAACTCCTAAAATTTGATTATTTAGGACTTGAGACCAAGATATGAAGCGGGACTCTTTATGGGTGAAAAACTAGACGAACTATAAAATGGAGACACTTTCCTAACTTTTCTTTAACATATTGATATTTCTTTTTGAGTTTTAGCAGAAATATGTGCTGATACTGACTTGTTTGTAACAAGCTAGTAATGGCTAATGATATCGGCATGCTGATATTGGTCACACTGTAATTTGTGCATTGTGCACATAATAACATAGAGATGATATTAGGCTATATCCTGTGGTATAGTGCACTTGGAGAGCCTTGGAGAAAGTGACTGCAGCAGGGACAGGACGTTGTAGGGCTAATAATAGTGATGTAAATAATACTTATGTAAATAGGCCTACTAAAAAGGTCTACTACAGGCACTTATATATATATATATCCTGTAGCTATATGAAAAATGTGTTCATGAGCTATTAATATAACATATATTTCGGGGTGACAGTTGATTGAAAAGTAGCAGAGTTTAACTGTAGGCGAAGACTACGATACTCATGTAGTGTGATGATAAATCAACAGCTGTTTAAAAAAAGAAAAAGAAAAAAAAGTAGGTTAAACAGATCCACTGACCTTTCAACGCCACCTCGTGTCCGACCTCCTCCGGCGTCCGCCCCTCCTGCTCGCCGGTTGCCGGGATACAGAGCTGGGTCCCACGCGGGAACCGGGTGCAGTTGAACATCTCCGGCCAGGGGAACCCGAAGGCGCTCATCACGGGCACGCAGCCGTCCCGCACCACCTCGCACAGGCCCCTGCAGGGGCTGACCGGCCCGCTGAGCTCCGGCAGACACACCGGGGCGAAGAGCGAGCACAGGAACTTCTTGGTGTCCCGGTGGCACAGCTTGGAGACGAGGGGCAGCCAGGCCGCCGACTGCTGCTGGGCCTCCCTCAGCGTGTCATGGCCGAGTAAGTTGGGGATCCGCATGTGCCTGTAGCCGATCCCGTGGCACAGAGACAAGGTGCTCGGGATGGGCTTACACACCGAGCGGACCGAGGAACTGAACCCGAGCGACGGCGGCCCGAGCTGGGCAGGAGCCGCCGTGTCAGAGGCATGACAAACTCCGAGCAGCCAAATGAAGCCGAGCGCGGAAACGAGCATCGTGTCCCCGACGAGAGCAGCGTGAAGTCTGCAGATCGGCTGCTCCTCTGCCTGGACTTGACCGGCATGTAGGTGTAAACAAAAGAGGTGTGCAGGAAACGGGGGGTTAATGAGAGGGCAGGCGCCTCCCAGTCACCATCCCACCCCATCAGACTGGTGCCTGCCTCCACGTTTAACAGTGCCACACGGCATACTGTGTGTTTCTTTAGATTCGTGTTGTAAACTGCAATCTAAGCCGATGCAGTGAAGTAATATAATAATAATAATATATTTGATTTGTGTAGCGCTTTAAAAGGTACTCAAGGCACTTTACATGGTAAAAACAGAAACAATCAAAACCAATCACAATATAAATGAGAGCTTACATAACAATAAGAAACAAACAAGTATATTATATTATCTGTTTGCCTTGGAGGCCATATGATATATTGTGTCAAGCCAGACTCTAGACTTCCAAATGAAGACTAATTAAATTGAAGAGACGTTCATAAACTAGACTATGCAGTTTGCTGTAAACTTTGCTTTTGTTTGTAGGACATTAATACGTGAGCTTTTGTATAAGCAGTGAGAATAGAAAGGGGATTTAGTTCATGAAGAGATTTGAAATACATTATTGTCAGTGTTGTGGAATCCGGTACAATAAAATGTAACTGGTGTGTGTTAGAGAAGCACTGCATATGGTACTCTGTCATCATAATTAGCCAGAGGGTGTGAGAGACCCTTTCATCTTTTTTTCCAGGGAGACTTCCTCATGTGCACCAACATGTCTTGTCCTGTTCCCTTCTCCTGCTGCTGTCTTTTTGATTTCACTCAGCCTATTTGGAATTTAGACAGATAGAACTTGATAAACATCTACAATGTTTGTATTTCACTACATTTGTTCCCCTCTTCTAAGGAAAAATAGAGAAAAGACACTGCTTGGGCAGTTGGAATCGGCACTATACTCTCTATAATACTGCAAGTCACATGTACGACTGGAGCTCGCTGTTTTGCAGAGTAAGGAATGTATTTTATGTTTATTACAAGATCATAAAATAATATGGAGGTTAAACAGCAACTAGTTGGAACATGACTAATATGATATCAAAACATCTGCAGGGTGACGCATGAATAACACACGAGAATGGCTGAATTAACCTGTTATCTACCCCCATCGAGTCCCCATTGAGTACACTGCACACAATAGAATAGACACGTCTGAACCAGATTTCCATGTTGAAATAATATTTTTGGTAAGTTTGTGGTTGTGTAATTAAACACAATTTAATTCAGAAATGTGCACTGCACGAGCACAATACAAACTACAAACATACTTTTAAAGTATGATTCTCTCAATGTATTAATAACTTTGACATGTAACAAAACAGTGCTGCAAAAGCCCCAGTTTCAAACGTTTCCTACATCATTACCTCAGTGTTACCTGTATATCGGCCCATGTTTGCCACGTTATTTAAAATTTATTTTTTGGAAGCTTTGCACAATATTAGTGCAGCTTTAATTTGGGTAGTGTTATATGTTTACCCCACTGCTCCTAAAGTTTTAATATGTTCTTTCTTTTTTTTACATAACTCACGTTTGAAAAGTCCCCCGTCACGTGACGGACTCCGCAGCTGCTTCTCGCATACCGGAAGTGGTCACTGTGTTGTCGCATCAGAGCTACTGTCATGTGATAGCTCGTCCGAGGAGCTGCTGTTGACAGTAGCTTCCCACGTCTAGATGAAGCATTAAGTAAACCGAGCAGGAGAAAAAGTTTTATGACTGTTGGAGAAGATAACTACGGCCCGTTTCCGACTGGAGAGCGGGGAAGCCGGGGTTGTGTAGAGTCGCCCCTCGGACGCGGACATGGGTTGCTGTTACAGCAGCGAGAACGAGACCACAGAGCAGGTAGTTAGCCAGCCGCTAGCCGGGGGAAACCGACGAATACGATGCTTTGTATCAAGAACCATGATGTTATACTGTCGTGTCCACGTTTCATGAATGAATACATTCGAGTAATGTGCGAAAGGTTGACCGAGTGGGCTCTTTTGTTGTTGTTGTTGTAATCGTTAAAGTGTTGTGACGCCTGAGAAGCAGCTTTAGCTCGCTGGTTGAAGCCTTCGGGTGGAGGCCTGACCCGAGGCAGGCTGCGAAGTTCACACACAGATGAAAAGCGAGCAGAGATCAGACGAGCCGGACTGATTTGAAGGCAGAGAAACGTGTTTAGAAGAAATACGTCCATTTATGTACAGCCACTTTTACGATTAGCAGGACATTGTGGCTGAGCCAGTTACATTAACGTGGCTTCCTGAAAAACAAATTGTTGTGAAACTGTGAGGAAATAAACTCAGAATTACTCGTAAACTACCAAATATTCAATTGTAACAAACAGGCACCCAAACAACAGAAGTGATAGATGTCCTGAATGCCGTGGTCTTGGTGTCCTTTATGTCATATGACCCGAGCCATTTTTAGTTTCCGGAAACTAGTCAGTTCTGCCTTGATGCAAAATATCTTCCCTCATATGCAGTTTATCGTAATAGTTATATAAGAGTTACAGTAGAAATACATATCTAGCCACTCTGTTTGTGTTATTCCCGAATAATGTGTGTTAGTCTGGAATTGTAATTTGTGTCTTATTTGTCTGATGAACCCAAATTAAATGAGTCCTGTTGTTCAGATCATTGTGAATTTCTTTGTGTTCATGCTTCCCCTAATGTTTATCGGGGGTGTGAGAATGGCAAACCTGAGTTTAGAGCAAGTCTGCAAGGAGTAGTGTAACAATATGCGTTGCAACAAGTATTGTGTTGCTGACAAATGCATTGTTATGTTAGCTTGTTGAGCTGATACAACTACACAACTGTAACATCATTTGTTGTATTGTCATGAGCTGAAAAACATTTTTTTTTTAAATTTTTATCACTTAATCCCGTTTTGATCGACCCGTTCTAGGACCCTGATGAACGTAAGCCGCTGATCCCCCACCCGAACCCTGTCAGCAAACCCCCAAATGGGACCGACTGGATCACTACCAGTGTCCCCTCAGCAAGGACGGATGAACAGGCCCTCCTTACATCCATCCTCACCAAGACGGCACAGTAAGACATGCAACCATGGATGAGACAGATTTACGTGTTTCCTGATATTAAAGCAGTAATTCATGTCATCTCCTCTCTGCCAGGAACATCATTGATGTGTCAGCAGCTGACTCCGTCATGATGGAGCAGCATGAATACATGGACAAAGCTCGGCAATACAGGTATGTGGGTGAACCGTGGTGTGAGATATGTCGTAGAAGGCTGGTGCAGTTTTCTGTGTCAGGGTATGGGAAAGGTGTGGGTCTCTCATCTGAAGATAGTTATCAATAATCTGCTATAATTATGTAGGTAGCCTATAAACTAGAAAGAAAGTTTGGGTATTTGAGTTGTTAGAGCCATATTTCATGATAACATTCCTAATTCATAAGATGTTGAGCTTACTTTTATGCTGTTTACTGTATGAACACTGTATGGAGCTTTACGGTGTTGTCTGGTTATACCATATCTTACTAATTTACAGCCTATGGAAAGGAGATTTTTTTCGATGACTTAGATGCTAATAAAAAGCAGAACCAACTTTATATCCAAAGGCATGTACGAGTTGGTGTTTGCTCAGATGAATGTGCTAAGAATGAAACTGTTACTACACCAACTCGACAACTTGAGGAGGTGGGGGGGGGGGGGAGTGATACAATTTTTTCATTTATTTTTTACAACATAGACCTATTCGCTTGAACTTTACTTTCAAACCTCAGATACAATGACACCTAGTGGCTAGATTTCTACCAAACAGCTGTGTTTAGTCTAAAATACAGGTGCAGAGATTAAACTGCAGGTTCTCAGGACACAGCAATGAGGCTGAACAGTCAAGGTGACAAACCGTGTTCTAAACTTTAACTTTTTGTCTCAGTACAAAGCTGGCTGTGTTGAGCAACACACTGCCCCAGAAGAAGTCCCTCGCGCTCCCCTCCCTCACCAGCCAGCCCCACCAAGTGCTTGCGAGTGACCTGGTGCCGTACTCGGATGTTCAGCAGGTAATCATACACTAAGGCACATGGAAGTTATGTTGGCATGTGTTTCCAGAACCCACATTCCTTCTTGTCATGCGTTGCTTTTGTTGGCTACATATAACCTCAGAGAGATACTTGGAAGCAGTATGCAACATGTGTAGCTGTGTGGCATTTCAGTGTGTGGGGGGTGTGACTAAATGTGTGGCTGAAAATAGATCTTAGAGATATCAAATGCATTTCTGTCGTTACTATTTTTGTCCACCTATTTAAAAAGACATTCGGTTGGTCATACACAGCGGACTAGTCTTGTTTTACTGTGTAAATTGTGAATTTGATTGATTTTGCACACATTGAACATAAACTCTTTTGCTTTCTTCGCAGGTGTCCAAGATAGCAGCTTATGCTTACAGTGCAATTTCTCAAATCAAAGTGGATGCTAAAGAAGAACTAGTGGTCCAGTTTGCCATTCCGTGATTCTGCGACCCTGGCACGCACACTGTTCCTCCCATCCCGCTCTCTCTGTGTCACTTCTGCATCCTCACCCTCCAGCCCATCCTTTATTAAAGCATCTTGGTTCTTGTGCTCCTTAGCTATGCCTCTAACTGCTCTAAAGACAGAGACAATGTAGGATTGCACCCTATGGCTGTCTTTTAGTGTACTTAATTATGTGTCAGTTACAAATCGTCAGCATGGGCAATGGAAGCTGTTCGACTGTAGATGGGCCATTGGGGTGTGCGCTCATATTTACAACAACAAGGCCTCCTCTGTACGTGAATCACAGACTTTGTCAGAACCAGCTGTGGAAAAATCATCATTCATCCTTCTTGGTAATCGCTCTAATCTTTTAAACGGTTTCAGGGCCGTGTCGGTGTCTTTATTTAGTTAGTTCCCCTCGCCTGTATACTCGGGCAAACAAGGGTAGCTTAGCACCCCAGACTGTGATGACATGGAACAATGCAGTTTATTCACGAGGGACAGAGCTGTATGATTTTTTTTTTTATTTTTTTTTTTTTATATGCAATGCATAGGCTATTGGTGTATATGCTTGATACAATCTTCACTGCAACAGGAGAAATTAGGAATCTGTGGCATGGAACAAGTACCATAGGTGCTAGTGCAATGGTTGGGTATTTTAGCCATTTGCCAGGATGAAAACTTCCAACATGAAGTTTGCACTTCATGTGTCTTTAATTCTGTTCCTTTGTCCCCGGGTGAAAAAAATGTGGAAAAGTGCAGCAATAAAAATAAGTATAGGTGTTAAGAGGCCATTATAATTTAGAAGGTTGTAATACTATAGTTCTGATGTGTGCTGGTGAGATTTGACCATCAAACATCCCACAGTAATCTGGTGTCACACTGCACCAAGATTCACGTCTCACTACAAACATAAACATGAACCAGTAAACCAACCTGGCGTCGCACGGTGGTAATGTTTAAAATCGGACAGGTTGGGTTGGTGATTGGTTGTCCGAAGTGTAATCTGTTATTCCAGTTGAGGCTAAATCATGAGTGACCTGACGATGACGGGTGTCCTCTGGTGGGCGAGGATGCAAACACAAGCAGGAGGGTGCTGGGTGGGCCTACTAATGTCACAGGGGAGAAGGAAGATGGAGCTTTCTTTAGTCACATGTGAGTTTACAGACAGTAATGTGTCCTCTGCAGTTTTCTCGCACAAAAAGAAAAAAAGAAAAAAAGAAATGAGCTGGCAGACTCTTTAAATACATGACCGAACTTCACATATTTAATAGCAGTGGAGGCATACAAAGATGAAGGAGGTTGGTGTGTCGAGGGTGCAGTGACGGATATCATGTATTCATGCCGCCTTTGTACATAATTTTCTGATTGAATATAAAAACAGATGATGGATTGTATGACGTTCCTCTTTTTGTAGAGAGTTCATTGGTCAGGATGGGCTAAGATCTTGTGGTGATAAATAAATGTTTTTATGAAACAAGAGAAAACTTTTAAGGACTGCATCTGTTAGCTTTTAAACAAAGCTTTCCGCTGCAGATTGTAATATGATTGAGTTGTTCATATTAATCAGAAACTAACCATTGTAGCAGTGTGGGGGAGCGCTAACAATCTATGTACCACGGCAGATAAAATGATCCGAGAACTTTTTGTGATTATTTATTTGTGTTTTTTTAAATGTTTATTTGCTCTTCGGAGGAGAGCACGTGACCGATGCGTGTGCAGGGAGCAGGGTGAGCCGCTCTGGAGTCTCTAAAGGGATAATCTGCCAGGCTGTGATTATTTCAACCACGCAATTAATTTGAGCTTTTTTTTTTTTTTTTTTTGCAATGGGTTCTTGGCATTTTTTTCTGTTTTTGTTTGTTACTCAAATGTGTTATACTACCTGAAATATGTTTGTAATATCTTAGGCTAGTACCAAAACATTTTAAGAATTTTCTTTTTTTTTTCCTTTTTGGTTTAATTAATTCATTAAAGATTTTCAACATAATGCATGTGCCTTATTAAATCTTACGTCCACATGCTCTTATCTGGGATGTGGTTGGTTCAGTAATGCTACAGAGAAAGTCATTAACATTAATAACTGGTATGCCACTTTGTCACAAAAGAATAATCCATAACAATATTAAAATACTCCAGAACCCTCACCCATGTTTGCAACAATATCAGAGAATTTGTAGGCATCTACAGTTTATGTTAGAGCCAGTGTCTCAGGATGGGTCAGTGAAATTTGCCTCCCTATCACTTTATTATCAAGTGATAAAGTGTGGATGACTCATCTTTGAATTATCCAATAATAAACTTAATTTCAACATTAAATACTGTGCTGGTTTCACCACAGATATACAGAGAAACACAATATATGAGGTTTTCCAGCAGTGGACGTGGACCACAGAGCATTTGGGTGAAACCGGTTTCAACACACCATGATGGAGGCGAGTCAGCGCTCACTGTAGAGTCTCCTTGCTGCCTCTGCGGCGTTTGTCGCTCAGATGCCAAATCTTTGCCATGACTCGATCTTGGCGTGTCACCGCACTGAAGTCCATCGTCTTCAATTGAGGCAGAGCGGAAATCACACGATTCCTAAATGCACAAAAATACACATTCATGCCCGTGCACTAGATAGTTTAGATACACTCTGTAGAGAGAAACCAGGTCATTGGAATATACATTTAACCAGCAGCCCCTCTGTGTGTGTGTGTTGTAACCGGTGTTGCTGTGCTGACTAGGTCATGTACTGTAATATGAGCTTGATCTGCATTCAAGCACCTGTTATGCACCCACATGCTTGCCAAGCATTCGTGTCGCTCATAGACACTCACAATGTTATTAAGCTCTTGTAGCGTAAGAGTAAACCCTCATTCTGCCCCTCTACTCTATGACAGTAGGAAGTGCTGAATTTGTCTGTAGTTGGTTCTGTTCTGTACTCAACAGCAACCACCAGCAGTTGTGGATGATTGCTGGGTGCTCATGGTCGCCATGCACATTCTCGTTAAGTTTTTATAAAGAAGCACACAACGATGTCTGAGTAGTGAAGGTATCTCACATCCAAACATCTTACAAGTCTGTGATTGTGTCTGGGGTAAATCTGAAGGAAGTTCTTCACCTGTAAGCCTTGTTGGTTTCGATCATATTTCCATGCAGAGTGATGGTATGTAGATGTGGGAGCACTCCCAGCCTGTCCACCTCTGACAGAATAAAAATGTTATTGCCGTGGAGATACAACACACGCAGTTCATGGAGCTCGCACAAAACCTGGAACACAAGCACACACACATGTTGCAGTTTTACTGTGAGAGAAAGAAGGCAGCAAAGCCACTGTGCTCGAAAACCTGCTTACTTGATCTATGTGTGATATATTGTTGAAGGAAAGGTCCAGCCAGGCGAGCTGAGACGGCTCAGCCAGGAAGTGGTTGATGGTCCTCTGGAGGTCATGAAGGTCAGCGATGTTGTTGTTATTGAGACGAAGGGAGCAGCTTCGGTACTTCATCTTTGAATTTCTCTTTAAAGGTCGCAGACTTCTGCTGGGTTCCTCCGTCCATGCATCTGAGAACGCAAATAAAATGAATACAGTGAATATTAAGTACTGGCTCGCAGATTCTTTTGATTTTGTGTGAAATTGTATTTATGGTGTACATTGTTTCAAAGGCATCTAAATGTCTTGATCAGTTTCTAAAAGATCATGCATCGCAGACATTAAGTGTCCATTATCTAATTATCATATTGAGCAGTTTGGTTATGCATTCATTTGGTGGATCAAATGCTAAGAATGTCCTTTTTAGAGAAGAATAACACATTACAAACTATTTACAGAGATATACTAAAATGTCTTCCTGAGGCCTTCTCATCATATGATTATATTAAGTACACTGCAGTTCACTGTCATGCTCAGCTATTTAAGCAAAGGTAGGTAATAAGTGTAATAATGTTATAGCAAAAATACAGAAGGAAAAAAACAAAAGTACTATAAGGAGGCATATGATAGTGTACTACCTTCCAAACTGCTGATGTGTTTGAAGGATAAATCCACTGGAGCTCCGTACATATTCCCACCTGTAACAGATTCACTCACCTGTGTGAGGACAGTGACGTAATGGTAAATCACTGGAGATTCAACTGACCCAGTGATCATTAAACACAATTAATTTAATCAAACTGTTTGAAAAAACAACACAAAAAGCTTGATTATAATTAATTTGCTGACATTATTTGGCTATATTATGGATTTGCAAACACACTATGCAGTTACCTCCATTGTTGACTTAACCGATCACAAATATCATATACTTACCAATAAACTACGGAAAAGTATAATAGCAACACGCTATTTAGCTGAGGTTGTTCAGAAACCTGTGTCTCGACGGAGCTAGATAAACATTACCTGTCGAAGAGACAACAAGGCGTTTCTAAGGAAACCGACAGGTAGATTATGGGATTTGTAGTGAGGGTTTTTATCCTCATGCTACATCATATATGTGTAATTAGATGGCAATTAAAATGCATTTTCCCACTAACGTCTGTGCAGTATGAATATTATTAATAATTAATATTATAAATTAAAACCATTTGTTTGTAAAACGGTGTGTATGACGTTTCTCTCGTTTGCTAGAAACCCCTTTTATTTCATCTCCGGCGTACACCGAAATGCATTCGGGGGGGCGGAGTCGGCAGTCAGCACTAGTTTTATAACTGGTTTGACCAGCTGCAACATGACTGATGCTGACGCAAAAAAACAAAACATAAAGCAAACAAAACAAAACAAAAAAGTTTTGTAAAATACTTTGTGCATTTTTTACTTTATTTGTTCCCGCCCACCTTAAAGCGGAGCGAACCGACCACGGCACCAACCGAAGTAAAAACGAGCGCAGCGTTTAGTTTACTTCCGGCTGTTAAACCAATCAACGTGCCTTATTTTCAGACGCGTCTGTATCGGCAAACGGATTGGCTGGTTCAATCTTAGCTGTCCTTTTTGAATTGTCTCTGTTTTCTCGTGTCGTATTTTTTATTTCGTGGCCGTGTGTTCGTGTAGAAAGACGCAGCGGCTGCAGGTTTTTTCAGAGGACGAGGACATACGAGACAGATACAAGGTTCAAAGTCATCAAAGGTGAGTCACTGCTGGAAAGCAACATGTTTTTTACCGTTGGTATTTAAGAATGAACTAGCACTCAGTAAGTTACTGTAACCGACGAAGTTTGGTCACTGACTTCAGTTTATTGCGACATTTAACACTCGGGAGGCAAATTAACTATAATGTAGGAGGGCTGACTTTAAACTAACGTTAGTTTACCTAGTTGTGGATATAAATATGTTAATGTGCTCATTCCTTAGATTGGTAACGCGAGCTGATACGCTTGTTCTGGCTTTGTTTTATTTGTATCTTCCAGGTTGAAATCCCTTTGGGATAAAGGTTCAGACAAGATGACAATTAACCTGGGTGTTAAGGCTCTTCTCGGCTGGGTGAGTTGACCGTTAACTTTATTGTGCAAATGTATTGACTCGAGCAAAGCTTGAAGTTGGGTGGATTAGATTAGATACAATAGATGGATGGATGAAGTTGTATTTAACCAATTTAGCTTTCTCTTTTCGCACCTTTTAAATCTGCCAGACAGTGTAAAAAAATACCTAATTTATGTTAACGTCCTCATAAAATCTCAAAGTTAAGACAGATGTTGAATATTGCTTTCCTTTGAGAATTTATCAAATAATCTTTTTTTTGCAGGTCAAATCCATAAAACTGTCAGTAAAAGTCTTAACTATCGACGATTTAAAAGATGGGGCAGTCCTACTGGAAGTTGTTTGTATGCTGTAAGTAGAAGCAACGTGTTGAAATGCTTGGCCTGTGCAAACAGGCAATGAGTATTGAGCCTCATTTTAAACATGCTTCTCCTCTAGAGTGTTCTTGCAAGTATAGAGATGCTTATTCACTTGAGGAAAAAAACGCCATTTTATTCTAGTTTCACCTTTTGTGTCATCTCAGGAAAAGGGAACCCAATTCCCATTTGAGCAATTCCATTGAGGAAAGATTCAAGGTCATTGCTGACTTTGTGGAAAGTGAGTTTCTTTATGTAACTGTTTTACAATATCACTGTTGGGTGTGGTCTGAAGTGTGCCTTCTTGCACCTTTTTAAATCTGCCAGACAGTGTTAAAAAGACACACCCTCATTTATGTTAACTTACTCTTAAAGTCTCACAGTTAAGACAGATGTTGAATATTGCTTTCCTTTGAGAATTAACCTTTTGTATGTTTATTTTATTAGAGGATTGCAGATTCAATACAACCAAAGGAAATTCATTGTCTTGGGACAACATTAGAGGTGGTATCAACCTAACCATAGAAATTGCAAAGGTACAAGAATAAATCAAAATAAGAAAGACTTATGACAAACAAAAACAAAGGCCCCTTCTGACCCATTCTTTGTGATGCCACCAGGTGCTTTTGCTGCTCGTGTACCATGACATGATGAATGACCGCTTAACTCTGACCCTGTTGGAATGCGATGTGGAGGTAAGCATTCCCTGATTTGTTATAGATTGTCACATGTGTACCACTTAGATGCATTACATTTCATTCATCTCATGTTGTGCTATCAATAATTCTATATATATTTATTTATTTATTTCATATTCCCACTCTTATCTGTTAGGGAGAGATAGCAAACCTAACCAATTCCTTTGTGATGGAGAGCGACGGCTGGGTTTATTTGAGCAAAGGACTTGATGCCTATTTGTCAAGGAAACGTAAGTCAAATATTTGTTGAATCTTTCATTTCTTCATGCCATACCATAATAAGAGACATTAGTGTCACACACCTAACGCTGCTGTATAACACTAGCTCGCTGGTTAGGATTTAACATGCAAGCTGGGAAATTTGTCAAATCGTGTTTCTCCATAAATTTCAGATTTGCCTGTCGCCCGAGAAATATTTGCGAGATCAGCAACCACCTCGGCCTCCAATGTGTCGACCATCTCCTCATTTTCAGAGGACGATTCCCCCGTCTTCCACCGCAAACAGAAAATCACGTTTGTGGACATGCAAACTGTGGCTTCCTCCTCAACCAGGTACCAGTGTGGATTTAAATGTTTTCAACACAGTGCTTATACATCAAATGTGAAATAGGCAATTTTATGTACACTGTAATCAAAACCTTGGTGAGGGTATTGATCTATCGAACCTCTTTCCGAGACATTCTTCAGCTTAATAAATTGCTTGTCTCCATTGTAAGTCCTTCAGCCTGAGAGCATAAGCGGAAGCAACATTGTTTTGTATTCTTTGTAATGAAAACTTGCAGGTGGGTTTCATATTAACATGAAAGCTGTTTAATCTACCCTGCTTTGCCGAACTTACATTAACTAAGATTTTAGTTTTCTCAACATGACAAAATGGCTAACTTTGTAGGGTTGCATTTCATGATAACATAAAGTTTTTGTCAGAATATACATGCTAAATGTTAGTCATTTCATATCCATTTATGTAAATCCATTGGATGTTATTGTGATTTGACTATAATTCTTTCGCTTGTCTGATCTGCTTTTATTCCCACAGCAAGTCTCCTCTGCAGGAAATCATGAACACGCCTAAATTTCAATTGAGGAAGATGCAACGACAGGTCATCAAGGAGAGAGACTACAGAGATGGGTTGGAGAGGGAGCTGGCCAGCAAGCTGACACTCATTGCACAGAGAGGTACCGCATTTAAAAAACATTGTTAGTTAGGTTGATAAGAGAAAAAATACAAACCTTTTGTGCTTTAGTTTTACTGTTTTTTTTTTTTTTTTGTCTCTTGGCAACTGAAAGTGTGCATTATAATGTTGTATGTTTTTGTTTCTCTTCAAATTAAAGTCTGTTCTATACTTGCTTTGTTTTCTTCAGAGTCCCATATTAACCAGTTGCAGTACCGCCTGGATAAAATGAAAGAAGAGCAAGGTGATGAGGAGAATGTTATCAGGGAACAGCTCAATGAGCTTCAGACCCAGAACAACACGTAAGTATCCAAGGACAGTGATTTATTTTTTTTAAACTATGTAAGGCCTATTTATTAATACATGACGGAGTTAATAACATGTTAACATCAAAGATGTGTTCAACTTGAGTTTGCGAATATTATTTACATCTACAGGCCGTGACACCTCCCCTGCTGAACTTTATAAATTAAGGGTGGTTTGATGCTATAGTATAACATTCTTCTTGCAGCAATATGATAATCTATATCAAGTCTCACATTTGCTAAAGAAATTATTAATTTCATACCATGATCCGTCCAAAACAATAAGAATTTGTTGCTGAATGAAATGAAAGTAATTGAAGAAACTGTTTGTTTTTTTTTCTTTTTTCTTAGGTTACAAATTCGTCTTAATGAAATAGTAAAGCAAAATAAAGACTTCAAAAGTAACTCATCACTTATGGAGCGCAAAGTGGATGAGCTGGCAGATGAAAATGGTGTACTCTCATCCCAGGTAATGACTCCTGTGCAAAAGTTTTCTGTTAAATGCGGTCTTCTTTCCAATCTCCTCTGAAGTGAGTAAGCAATCAGTAACAGTCATGTGCCAATTGTACATCCTTGAAAGAGTCAACATCATGAGCAGACTTCTCCTAAAACGAAGTCATGTGAACATGCTGGTGCATTTGGGGAATATGCAATTCACAGTCACGTGTCAATGTTGGAAACAAAACTTTCACTTAACACAGATCGTAAAGGGTTTCTTTTAATATTTTTGCAGGTGAGAACTATGTGTTCACAGCTGTCCATATTTGAGGCAGAAGTTGGCAGGCTGACAGAAACCCAAGCATCCGCTCAGGAAGAGTGGAGAAGCAAAACAGGCCACCTACAGTCTGAACTGAACCAAGCTACCACTCAAAAGGTAGATACACCACCACAAGAGACGCTACAAACTGCTTTTGATTTGTTAAATCTTTAACTCTGATTCAGGTCGTATCCACTAGAACTAAATTAAGCAATCATACGAGTTCTGTCGTGATTGGAATCAATATTCTACTTTTCCATTACTCTGATTAATTGCATTTCTAATCAAAGTTGGGTTTTTTTATGTAATATGATCCTCTTTGTTTTTCAGGAGCTACTGACTGAACAAATTCAGATCCTGAAAGGAAAGATTTCCTGTTTGGAGGATGAAATAAACAAGGCCGCTGAGCAAGAAGTAGGAGAGAACATGGGGCCTATAATGGAGGTAATGTGACTCCATGTTTAATTCAGAAAAGCTTGTTAATCAAATATAATCAATCTATTTTAGATTAGATGCCTACTAATTGTGTTCTCTTCTTTGATTTACAGAGAGAAATGTTGGACACAGAAATCCATGATTTGAAGAATGAGCTGGAGAGCACATTTTGCTCCCTGAAAAAGGCTGAGGGGGAGATCGAGGCCAAAACACAGCAGCTGGCAGCCTATCAACAAGAAATTGATCAACAAAAAGATCTCCTGAAGCAACAGGAAGCTCATACTGAGGCAATTATTCAAGCCAAAGATGACATTTTAGACAAATTGGAAAAGGAGATCACCGAGCAGAGAGCTATCATTCAGCAAGAGATCCAGGATCTCAAGCGTCAACTTGAGCAAGTTGAGCAGCAGAAAACTGAGCAGACCACCAGACTACAACAGCAAATTGCTGCTTGTGAACAAGAAATTGAAAAACTAAAGGAAATTAGGAAAGAGAAGGAAGGCCTTTTGCTCCAGACTGAAGAAAATGTGAAATATCTTGAGACCAAGTTATCTGCTGCCAGTTGTCTCTTGGCTGATAAAGACCAAGAAATTGATAGTCTCAGAAAAGAAGTTTCCATTCTTACAGATAAAACCCAAAACAACAAAAATGAAATTCAAAATAAAGAGGAAATTCTTGCCAAATTACTTCTGGAGAAGTCTAATGAGCAAGACATTTGTTGTAATAAAATCCAGAGCCTAACAGGCCAGGTGGAAGACCTTAGCTCGTCTCTCAAACAGGCTGAGCAGGAAATTCAACTCAAGCAAGACCTACTGGCTAAAACCCAGCAAGAGAATGTCCAACAAAGAGAGGTGCTGCAACAACAGATCGTGACCTGCGAAGAGGAGGTTCAGAAGTTAAACGAAGAAATACAGGGAAAAAACAAGCAGCTTGTTATTCTAAAGAAGGAAAGCTCTCAACAGTCTGAATTGCTGGAGCAAGAGATTACAGGTCTGAAAGGCCAACTAGAACATCTGAATGACTCTCTCAGAAAGAACGAAGACCAAGTTCAGACTCAGAAAGTTATGCTTACAAAGCAAGAGCAGCAAAGTGCTCATCAGACAGAGGCCCTGCAGCAACAACTGTCTGCTTCTGAAGAGACGGTAAGGAGCTTGAAGGAGGAGATCCAGACTAGAGAGGAACAGATGAACATGTTAAAAAATCAAAGTGCACAGCAGTCAGAACTACTGCATCAAGAGATACAAGAGTTAAAGAAACAGGTTGAGTGTCTTAGTTCCTCACTGAAGAATGCAGAGAACAGTTTTCAATCAAAGGACGATCTGTTTGCTGAACAGCAACTACAGAGCACTCGGGATATGGAGTCACTCCAGACGCAGATCGTATCAAATCAAGATGTGGTGAAGATGCTGAATACAGAGATTCATACTAGGGAGGAGCAATTAATTCTGCTAAAGACTGAGACCACTACACATGCTGAATTGCTACAGCAAGAGATTAAAAATCTGAATAAACAAATAGAATGTGTGACCGATTCTCTTGAAGTCTCCAAGAACCAGGCTCAAGCCAAAGAAGATTTGATGGCCAAGCAGGAGCAGGAAAGCACTTTGAAGATTGAGACACTTGGAAAGCACAGTGCCGCTCTGGAGGAGGAGGTTAATCGGCTGAGGGAGGAAATCCAAACTAAAGAGGGCGAGGTAGACCTACGAAAGGCTGAAAGCTGCAAGGAGTCACAAGTGCTACAGAATGAGATCCAAACTCTTAAGGACCAACTCCAAAGTTCAAACGAATCCCTGAAGACTACAATAGAGCAGGTTCAGGCTAAAGAAAACCTGCTGACTCAGAAGGAAATGAAGATTTCTCAGGAAAAAGATAAATTTGAAAACATGATCGCAACCTCTGAAGAAGAGGTGAGAGGGCTATGGGAGCAGATCCAAACTAAAGAGGAACAACTGGCCTCATTAGAAAGAGAAGGCGCCACACATTCTGACATGCTACAGCAAGAAATCAAATGTCTAAAAACCCAACTCGCTAATATGGGTGACTCCCTCATCAAACAAGAGCAGGAGAGCGTTCATCAGAAGGAGCTTCTGCATCAGCAACTGTCATCTTCTGAGGAAGAGGTGAGGAAGATGAAAGAGGAGATCCAAGCTAAAGAGGAACAGATGAGACTGCTGAAGACTGACGGCTCAGTACAGTCAGATTTGCTGCATCAAGAGATACAAGAGTTAAAAAAACAGGTTGAGTCTCTTAGTTCCTTATTGAAGAATGCAGAGAACAGTTTGCAATCCAAGGACGATCTGTTTGCTGAACAGCAACTACAGAGCACTCGGGATACGGAGTCACTCCAGACGCAGATGGTATCATCTCAAGATGTGGTGAAGATGCTGAATACAGAGATTCATGCTAAGGAGGAGCAATTAATTCTGCTAAAGACTGAGACCACTACACATGCTGAATTGCTACAGCAAGAGATTGAAAGTCTGAATAAACAAATAGAATGTGTGACCGATTCTCTTGAGGTCTCCAAGAACCAGGCTCAAGCCAAAGAAGATTTGATGGCCAAGCAGGAGCAGGAAAGCACTTTAAAGATTGAGACACTTGGAAAGCACAGTGCCGCTCTGGAGGAGGAGGTTAATCGGCTGAGGGAGGAAATCCAAACTAAAGAGGGCGAGGTAGACCTACTAAAGGCTGAAAGCTGCAAGGAGTCACAAGTGCTACAGAATGAGATCCAAACTCTTAAGGACCAAGTCCAAAGTTCAAACAACTCCCTGAAGACTACAATAGAGCAGGTTCAGGCTAAAGAAAACCTGCTGACTCAGAAGGAAATGGAGATTTCTCAGGAAAAAGATAAATTTGAAAACATGATCGCAACCTCTGAAGAAGAGGTGAGAGGGCTAAGGGAGCAGATCCAGACTAAAGAGGAACAACTGGCCACACTAGAAGGAGAAGGCTCCACATATTCTGACATGCTACAGCAAGAAATCAAAAGTCTAAAAAACCAACTCACTAATATGGGTGACTCCCTCATAAAGGCTGAGGAGAAGGTTCAAGCTCAGCTGGTCATGCTCACCAAACAAGAGCAGGAGAGCGCTCATCAGAAGGAGCTTTTGCATCATCAACTGTCATCTTCTGAGGAAGAGGTGAGGAAGATGACAGAGGAGATCCAAGCTAAAGAGGAACAGATGAGACTGCTGAAGACTGACGGCTCAGTACAGTCAGAACTACGACATCAAGAGATGCAAGAGTTAAAGAAACAGGTTGAGTGTCTTAGTTCCTCACTGAAGAATGCAGAGAACAGTTTGCAATCCAAGGACGATCTGTTTGCTGAACAGCAACTACAGAGCACTCGGGATACGGAGTCACTCCAGACGCAGATCGTATCATCTCAAGATGTGGTGAAGATGCTGAATACAGAGATTCATGCTAAGGAGGAGCAATTAATTCTGCTAAAGACTGAGACCACTACACATGCTGAATTGCTACAGCAAGAAATAGAAAATCTGAATAAACAAATAGCATGTGTGACCGATTCTCTTGAGGTCGCCGAGAACCAGGCTCAAGCCAAAGAAGATTTGATGGCCAAGCAGGAGCAGGAAAGCACTTTAAAGATTGAGACACTTGGAAAGCACAGTGCCACTCTGGAGGAGGAGGTTAATCGGCTGAGGGAGGAAATCCAAACTAAAGAGGGCGAGGTAGACCTACTAAAGGCTGAGAGCTGCAAGGAGTCACAAGTGCTACAGAATGAGATCCAAACTCTTAAGGACCAAGTCCAAAGTTCAAACGAATCCCTGAAGACTACAATAGAGCAGGTTCAGGCTAAAGAAAACCTGCTGACTCAGAAGGAAATGGAGCTTTCTCAGGAAAAAGATAAATTTGAAAACATGATCGCAACTCGGAGAGAGAAAGAGAGCCTCCTGCTCAAGGCTGAGGAAAAACTTCAGATACTGCAGACAGAGTTTTCTGCAGTCAACACACAAAAAGCAATCGAGGAAGCTGAAGCCAATGAGAAACTGCTGGCTGAGAAGAAGGAGAGCTCCAACCAAACAGATGTTCTTCAACATGAGATTCAGTATCTGAAAGGGGAAATGGAAACCGCTTCTCTAAATCTTCTGGCTAAAGAGCAGATGTTATTTGAAACTCAGCGGGAGTCTGCTCAGCAGATATACCTCCTCCAGCAGCAGCTTGTCGCTCTAAATGCAGAGCTGAACCAATACAAAGAGACAAAAGATGCAGACCTCAGACTGAAAGAGGCTGTTCATGTTGCCACTATTGGGGAAAAGGATGCTCTTGCTAAGGAAAAAGAAGTACTCGTGGCCAGGATATTCCAATCAGAAAAGAACCAGAAAGCTCTGGAGAAACAACTTGAAGCCATGGTGTTTGAGAAAGAGAGACTTTCTGAAGCCAAGCAGGTCCGAGAGAGGGAGAATACGGCCTCTCAGCACAAGCTGGAAATCTTGAAAATGGAAAAAGAAAAGGATAAACTCTTGAAAGCGGAGGAAATTGAGACACTCAAGCGAGACATGCAGGAACAGCTCTCAGCTAACTTGGTGGCTACAGAACACTACAAGGCACAGGTTGGTCAGATTACATGACACAATTCGGTTTCAGTGCTTGTATTTCAAACTGGTTTACTCTCAAAAAATAATTGATTTAGATCTTTTCCTTTCTGCTTGTTACTTATTGTTTGCGCTGCAGTTTCGTGTGCATACTTGGTTGGTTTGTCTGTTTGGTGTCAGACGAGTAGTTTGGACTAAGAGATTCACGCTAAGATATGTTTTATTATCACCATGCTGCAGATGGAGAAGGCTGTGAGTCATTACAATGGAAAGAAACAGCTTCTCCAGGAAAGTCATGGGGAGGTGGTTGAACTCAAGCAGTCCTTGGAGGTTAAAGAGCAAGAAGCAAAGGCTACTACCATGGAAAAAATGCTGCTTCAACTGGATTTGGACAAGGCCCAAACCAACGAGAAGGCACTTTTAGACAGGGTGGCTAGTTTGGAGGCACAGGTTGGTATTGTTTTTTGATGCATGAGAACTGAGACACTATCTCTTTTAAATTACTGAAAAAACAACAACATCGAAACATTTAGAGTTCAAGGAATTTTGATTGCACATTTTTGCTGCTGATCCTTTCAACTTTTATCTGTTTTTTTTTGTTTAGCTGACTTTTGCTGACCTTAACCTGCGGGAACAGAGTAAGATCCATGGTTACGAAAGAAGGGCGTCAGAGTTGTGTTACCTGGAGGTTCCCTTTGCACTCTCGAGTGGTGACACGAGAGCACAGGTGAAGAGAACTGTGAGCTCTGACAGCCAGGACCAGAGCTCTCTGGAAGACTCTCTGAACAACACAAGGTAATGCACCTCTCAGATAAGTAGCATGACATCTTTTAGGGCTGCAGCTATTTCATCATGAGAGTAAAGACAAAATACTACAGTGTCCATCCAAAATGTAATTTCTTTGTAGTTTTGTTTTTTGTTGTCTTTTGGATTATTTTCTGATCATTTGTTTGCTCTTTGGGTATGTCGGCTGTCAAACATGCCTCGATAGCGGCATCCAGTATTTATGTTACAGTAGATATGCGAGCAAATCTTCAGTGTGTTAAAACTAATTTTGGTTCAGTTTCAGCCACATTTATTAGTTCAACTTGCCTCTAAAGTGTAGTTTTGAGTAAATGATCTTAGTTTTTCTCCCTAAAGTGGTTGAAGTAAATAAGAATGAACAATTTATGCTTTTAATATGATATATTGAATTAAGAAAAACACATTTTCAACCAAACCAACTCTTTTACTTGTTTGGGTTTGTAATTTTGGACTTTTTTCTAATAGACTTGACCTATATTTGTGCTTCCCAAGATGTTCCCATTGTCCTAATGATGTCTCTGAAAATTGGAATGTTTTTTTCTGTCCCCCGAGCTCCCAACAAAGTGAACAAAGAGCCATAAAATCTTACATCAGAGGTATAGTGTGAATATATTGTCATTACAATCTCTCACAATATTCTTTTTTACCTTTTGCAGGAAACTTTACGCTCCTGGTGAATCAAGCACCCCGCTTGTTCGCAGTTCAGAGCGCTTGGCAGCCAAACGCCGAGGTCTACAAGCGGAGTCACTGGAAACCCTGTATTTTACCCCTATAAACACCAGACAGATCAACAGGTACGTCACAGTTTCACATAATATTTCTGTGAGAGTGGTGGATGTTGTAGAGTTCCCCTAGATTCATTTTCAGTTTATTGTATACTAACTGCAGACATTACTGTCTTTGAATTCCTTATCTTTACTCAGCCGTCTTTGCACTACATTACCTGATGAACAAATGCTCACGTGTTTAGAAAAATGTAGTTGGGTTTATTTAAGCAGCCTTTCTTGTTGTATTCCTGCAAAATAGTCGTCAAAGACGTCAAAACCTGTAATCAGTAAAGTAAGATTTAAAACTGTATGTGAACGTCTCCCGTCATCTTAAGGAAACACTCGTATGATTGTAAAGCAATCCTCTTGAGACCAGTTAAAAATCTTGATTGGCTGAAACTATAATCAGTCGTTACTTAAGCCAGCTTCATTTGTTCCAGCTAGCATTTCTTATTCCTTTGTTTAATTGTAGATATGACCACAGCTATGCAAAGCATATGACTGTAGAAGTAAATAGATATACAATGTAAATATATGATTTACAATTGTTTAAATACTTTTTAAGTATGGCTCATCCAAATAATAATGTGAGTAATGCAAGACACAATAGGTGTCCTGACTCCAGGCCATAACCATGCAGACACTAATGCAGCTCACCTAGAGCTTATCATTTGCTGGTATTTAATTTTTTTTCTTTTTTAAAGCATTTCTCCCGAGCCTATACAGACAATTTCCTGATTTTTAGTGAAACCAGAATCATTGTCTTTTCTCCATACTCTCCTATTGAGATCTTTGTTTTATTTTTCAGGACCGGTACAGAGAACAGAATGGAGCTGGATTCAACCTGTAAAAATCCAACTTCCTCTGTAAAACGACGCCGGACCACACAGGTTATTAACATCACCATGACCAAGGTGGAGGATTCTCACTAAGCACACTTACTGCATGTTCACAATAACGCACACAGTTGAAGACGCTACATTTGAATAATCACAATGGGTTCTTTCTCACTATTTTTCAAATGCAGTCATTATGAAGATGACATTGGATTATTTTTGCATTTCAAGGGTTCAGCTGACTCTAAAATTCAATTCCTAATTTGTTATCGTTAACATTTTCATGCTAGGTTTTAACCATCCTACTATAACTGTAATTAAAGAGCTCTGTGTTCATGTTGTTGGGAGTACTGCTCCAGGTACACTCCAGCAGTGTAAAGATGATACATTCAAAAATGGCTGAACCCAAATGTTTGAACTTGCCCTTTTGAAAACATTTCTACACTCCAACTCCAGTATTATTGTAGCCGTAAGTGATTGTTGAACTCTTATCGTAGAAAACCCCGGGCAGCGGTGAAGATGATGAGACTTTCTACAGTCTGGCCTCAACTCGTTCCCATCCAAACCGCTCCGCACGACCCCAGTCTTTGGCGCTGTTTGACACACCTGCCAGAATGACCAGCACTGCCAGCGACCAGCTCATCGGTCTTCCAGGTTACAGACGCAGCACAGTCCATTCACAGAGTAAGTGTGATGATGTATCTAAAAAACAAAAGGGACAACATTGAGATTAGGGGGCAGATGTACTATTTAGTTACTAATAAATGGGGATTGATCCCAGATGGATATTACAGTTGGTGTGTATGTAACTCTTTTTTTTCTTCTACATCTGTTGTCTTCAGCCGCTAGTACGTTCTGTGCGGGGGTAGAGAACGAGCCCGAAGGGGGACCTGAAGATTGGAGGAGGATTGCTGAGCTCCAGGCCAGGAACAAGGCCTGCCTTCCTCATCTAAAGAGCAGCTACCCTGTGGAGTCTGATGTTAGTAGAGAGGGACACTCACATGCACACTGAACATGACAGGAATACAGTCACACGTAGTAGTAGTAGTCAGAACAGTGTAAATATGGCGAAATAAAGCTTAGGGGATTGTTGTGGCACCAAAAATAGACACGAACAGTGATTTACACATACAGTGAGTTGCTACTGTAAATCTGAGACTGGCCTAAAACCCTATTCTACAGCACTAGTCACTACTACCCACAGCAATAACAATTGGTTTTAGTTGTTGACCACTTGAGCATGCAAGTAGTTGGGCAAACCCCAGATGTGAACATGGTAAATGGACTGATTTTATGTCGTGCTTTTATCAAAAGCGCTTTACAATTTACCTCTTATTCACACGCACACGCACACACACAGCAAGGTGCAGGCCTAACCATCGGGTTCAGTGTCTTTCCCTAATCTGAAATATTATGAAATCTTAAGCTTGAAAAGATGCTTTTAGTGTTACATTTGGTTGCACTTTCTGCATGTTGTTTCTCTTCCCACAATCGTTTTTATTAACTCTCTCTCTGTCTCTGTCTCTGCTCTCCTAGACTGGCCGTGGCAGTGCATTCCATTTCACAGACGAAGAACTCCGTATGGGTGACCCATCTGACACAATCCGTCGGGTGTCCATGATGCCTGGTCAGCTGCAAGACTCTGACGCCCTCCGTCGGCACTCCTTCATGGTGGCACACCCGGGTGCTGCTGCCAGTACTCGTTCACACCGTCTGTCCTTGATGCCGGGCCAGCTGCCGTCAAAAACTGTCAGCTCCACTCAGCTGAAAGGCACAAAGCGCGCTTCATCCACGTTGTCGGTACATCAAACTTCACCTGAGGTTGGTTCGCATTCGAATGCACAGGAATAGTTGTTACATCTTGTGTAACTTAATAGTTGAGCTTGACTGAAGCACAGAAGATAAATGTTTCATAGCTTACAATTTTACATCATTTCTTTCTTCAACTTGAATGTTTTCGTTAGATTTCTTTAATGTATAGTTATTGGTAATGTAGTTACTTGAAGTTTAGCATTCAAAATGGATTTTTTAATAATACTTGTTGTTAGTACCATCTTTGACAATCAAGTATCCTGTCATAGTATGACTTTTTCAGGACCCTAAAGATCACATTTGAGTGATCAGTGTTGAAACTGTTTGTTTTAGGAGTATGCAAAAAGAGGATGTATTATCATTCTCCAATAATAGTGGTCAGTCTTTTGTTTGTTTCTTATTTCATTGGCAATCTGAAAGCTTATTCTTTATGTTAAAATAAATGTAATAAATGACCATGAATCTGAAATTGAACTACCTGAAACCCTCTTTGTCTTTTTGTTAACTTGTCTTTCCCTTTTCTCCATATGACAGAAAAAGGTGAAGCCCAGCTGCTTCCCACGTCCACTCACTCCCAAAAACAAGATCAGTGGACCTTCAAGCTCTCACCTTCACCCTACCCTCAGTCCAGTGAGTTTATTATATACACACACACCCACCAAGAATTTTTTGGTCAACTGAAAACAGAGACGATGACAAAATTATTTCATTCGTGTCGTCATGATGGAACACAATCGTACATATTGTGTTTAGCATGTTTCACTTCTTCTTATTCTCTCAGGGTGATCGGAGGCAGTCTATGATGTTCAGTATTGACGGCACCCCTAAAATCAGCAACTACCTAAAGAAGGGGCTCAACAAACAGCGCAGCTCCACCCAGAAATCCCCCGGCAAAGGTTTAAAGAAGTCGCCCACTCAGACATCTGCTCGCAAGTGCCAGGAAAACCTCGGCCCTGGAGTGGTGCGAGCAGGCCGGATGGGCAGCTCCAAGTCACCCCAGGTGGCATCTAAAGCTCAGAGAGCCACCAGCAGGTCTGCAAAGTCTCAAATGACGGCTAGTGCTCGCAAGGTAAAAACACACACAACCATTCAGATACAATACAGGGCACACTTAGATAATCATTTTTTAGGTGGAGTTGTCTGTCAGCATTTCATTTTCTCCCAATGCCGGTACGCCACTTGTGGTGTAGTGGCAGGGGTGGGGAAATCGGCTTAAATGGGGTGCATATGAGGCAGCAGGTATGACCTAGAATCTCCATAAACTCATAATCAAACAGCAGCAGGTCGTGGAGATGCTATGGTACTGATTTGTTAAAATTGCTCTTTTACTGCCTGTTTGTTACTTTAACAGTAACCGTACCGACCCTTTTGTCCACACATATACAAGTGTACCTAATAAACTGGTAACTTTACATTTATTCATTTGGTACAAATTACTGGATGTGGATTATATTTGGCTGTCCCTCATTCGTGATCTAACGAATGAAACAAAACTACATAATTGTGAACAAGAACTTGCCTGAAATGTGTTCAGTCCTTACATCTCGGTAACCGTTTTCAGAAGCATGCGTCTGTCAAGGAAGAAAATCTTGTTGGCGGTCTGAAAAGGTCATTTAAAGTCATTTTTATTTCATGACTGGCTGTTTTGTTTCTTTACACTGGCTGGTTGGTCTCACGTTTTGCCATCGTAACTCAAGGTGCTTTCATTTCCTATAACAACCTACGTGGTGTCCACATGCATCCATCACACAACACGAACCGCATGTGATTTCCACTCCTACTGAATATATTATTGTGTTAATATGTTTCTCTGTGAGCTTTGGTTTAATCTGATTTTTATTTTTATTATTGTTTATTCCACAGATGATAAGCAGGTTGAAGGTGTGAGGACTGGTTACCAAATTGGATTCATAATTGTCTACACTTCTACTTGATTATACTTTTTCTTTTTCCCCCCTCCATGATGTCATTTTTTATTGTTGACCTTCAGGGCTTTTTATAATCTTATCTTATTCTACTTTAATTTCCTCTGTAATATATTTACATGTTTGTCAATAAAAATATTTTGAGTATATGGACAGTCCGGAGCGTCACTTCATGATTTTATCTACACATCTGTCAGGGCATCAACATTCAGACGCCACCATTGGTGTAACAAAGATGGATTTTGACCGCAGTTCCACCCTTACTGTGTACTGTCCCACAACCATCTCTACAAATCAAAGATCTATGGTACTGATGCAGTTGTCTGACAGACTCTGTTCAAGGCCGTGTCTCCTTGCGTTAATTCTGACCGTTTGATCAAAGGATCAACTCTGGAATAAAAGTGTTTTTAAAGTGAGGTAGCTCAATCTGTCAACTCATCAACTTGTTTCTTTGACTGCTTGTTAGAATTGGCTACTCTAATTGAATCATAATCATTAGATAGGTAGTCCACTTTGCTCTAATTTGAATCTAATGTATTTCCTTCCCTATAGATACTTTCAATTCAAAGCGCTTGACTCCACTGCTAGTGCAGCTCAAATCTTAAACCGTTTAAACAACTTCTTAGCTTCTTGTGTAAACAGTTTCCTTTTAGTTGGATTAACTTTTATTAACAGAGAGATTATTGTTATAATGATAAAGGTTGATGGAGAAAACGTTGTGACAGTAGAAGATCCCAAGATCTTCTGGGAATTGTAATCCAAAATTAAAGCTGCGCGCAGCGATGAACGGGTCCTCGCACCTCTACGCGCGTCGGGGGGGCGCTGGCGGGACGCCGGCTTGCCCGGCCGAGAACGTTCGACCGCCAGTCAGACGTTTTTTTCCCGCCATGGAGTGCGTGACGCAGGACGTTACGCTTTGCAAATACTTCACCGCTTCCTGTATCCGCTGTGCTAGACAACACGCTCAACAACATGCATCACGTTTCTCTATGTGAAGTGTAGACCACGTCATGTAAATGTTATTTCAATCAGGAGAGACCAGTCGGATAAAGAAAGGATAATTGTGTATTAACATATGATATGCGATGATAAAGTCTCGACAGAGTCTTTGGCGCTTTGACTCTACAGGGAGATTAGTAATCAAGAGCCGTCTGCCCCAATCAGCAACAAGATACATCCCCCCGTTGAGTCCAGACCTGGTGGTGGCGGTGGCTGATGAGACTGATAGAATGATTAGTTGATGAAGCTGATGGATCTGCAAAGACTGGGTGGAGGTGGAGGGGTGCATAACGGCAACATGAACGTACTGAAGGTAGAGATGGTCATATGTAAAAGAGACAGCGGCAAGATGATAGGCTAACCATGTAATTGTTTCGTTGTTCTTATTGGATAGAGGAGACCAGCTGATCTAAACAGCTGGTGTCATGATTGACAGCCCCGAACAATGACAGGAATTAAATAATGAGTGAGCATGTGTGAGAAGTGATTGGCAGGTGTATGAGAAATAAATTATGGGCTTGGAAGAGTATGGTCTTCTGACTAAACTTATGCTTTAGTGTGATGTAAATCCAATGCCGTTTGTCACGTAACGCTGATTTTCTTTTGCCAGTAGGTGGCGCTATGAAATATTGAACATTTCTTCATGGAAATGTGCTCAGGCCTGGACCAGCATCATCCATGAGAGATTTTGGGTGGATCGGATGATGTACCTTGGAGTTCCAACAACTTTCTCTATCATAGCGAACCGCACAAAATGGGTGTGAAATGGAAGCCACGCCAAGTCAAGGCCGTTCGACAAAAACTCACAATTTTAATAATTTTTCATCACAAAGGTCTAAAGAGCATTCTGACCAAATTTGAAGTCAATCGCATGAATTCTGTAGGAGGAGTTCGTAAGAGTACAAAGGCTGAAAATGGCGAAGAATTACAAAAGAAAACCAAATTGGCCAAATTACTGTACCGCCCCGTAGAGTCTCAATGGCATACAAATGTCAGGGCATCTTACAGGATGTAATGTGCACATATGCTGCAAATCCTGTGACACTAGGCCCAATGGTTTTGAAGTTATAAGTATTGATGTACAAGCCACGCCCCTAAGAAGTTCATTGGTCCTTATCATTATGAAAGCAATAAGCTATCAACAATCTTTTAATAGTTTCTGATGATATAGGTCGAATAATGATCCACAGCACATTTAGTATGAATCGGACCCAGCGTGTAGGAGGAGTTCGCAAGAGTAGGTTTTTCACATAATTCGAAATGGCGGAAAATCTAAGTAGGTGGAGCTTAAGGGTCTGAGAGGCTTTTTTGTAGAACAGGTGGAGATGGACATTTGTTTCAAATTTCAAGTCAATCGTACAAACTGGCTGAGCGGCGTCGCCAGTGCAACGTCTAGGGGGCGCTAGAGAGCCATTTCTTAATACATAAATATGACACCTATATCAAATGGTTATTTTCACCAAGCCTGACAAGCCTGCCAAATTTGGTGAGTTTTTGAGTATGGCAAGTACCCCCAATATGCGCCCAATTGCGTGCTTCGAATTCCAATAGGTTCCTCCCGGACTGACTACCCAGTGCTTGGACCCTAATAATTGAGTCCAAATACAAAACTGTGTTGATCTAACTTACATGTTAGGTGTTGAAAAGTGGAGGCACGGATGTTCAGTGTGTTTAAACAATTACAATTCATGTAAACCTTTTGTAGAATAGTGCCGTCTCTTTCAGCCATGGGTGCATTATAAAACTAATCTTAATATATATATATTTTTTATACATCTATGCTGGCAGCACATGACAACAGGTCACCTGAGTTCCTGACTATTGAGAAACTATGATAAGTTCCGGTATGCGCTTTAAAACCTTCAGAATAAAAGAAGAATATTTTGTTTTTGTGGTTCTAGCGTGCATATTTCACTATAATGAAAATACAGTCTACTGATTGCTTTGAATATATCCGAGATTCCGTGCATCCTTTTTAATAAAGTAAGCTGAATAAGAGTCTGACAATATAGCATACATTAGTATGTATGCACATTTATTGCACAAGCTGTCTGTTTAAACTGTTTCTGCACACTCATATTTAATCTGTAGCCGTGTAAGAAAAAACCCACAGGCTCCAGAAGTAGGCCATGCAGTATGATGGAACTTTTAATATTGTATAAAGGTAACATTAGTGTGTAGGTAATTATCTGATTTGTACATTGAAAGTAAAGGTGGATATCGCAGTGACTTACTTATGTGTCAATTCACCACTGTATAATTTGGCTGACTCTGAGGGCCTAACGTTTTTTTTTACTTTTAAATTGGACCCCTACATTTTAAATGACAAAATTGAAGATAAAGCACATGGAGTATTTTGTTTGTGCTTTAGCAATCAACAAGGTTTTTTTAATTAAAAATGCTCAACTGTCTCCATCACAGTATAGTCGATTATGAATATATATTTCATATACATGCACACATTGGACACGGATGAGTAATTTGATACATGTATGCATTATTATGCTTGTGGATTAACGTTTGTCGAGATTGTGCTTTTATTTTGAAGTGGGCCGGAAGTCGTGCTGTCGCTGTTGGCAGCACACAAACCGACCAGAAACCGAAACTCAGAGCCGACGAAACGAAGAGGAAATGAGTTATAGACGACGGCCGGGGATACAACCTGACGTTTTTGGACGTAACGTTCAAGTTATTGCGATAAGTAGGAATTAGTTGACATAATAAATCCACTCTGCGTGAGTCTGCTGCTGCCAGAGACATGGACCCGGACACTGAAGTTGAGAGGTGGGTGTTGTTGGGCCACGGAGTCGAGTTCAAGTGCCATCTTTAGTTCTCTTTCGAGACGTTTCACGAGCAAAGTTACTTCCGTCGGTTGACGTGAGATCACGTCAGCTAACGAGCCATCTTCTCATTTGTTAATTTACCTCACGTTCAGTGATGACGTCAGCTCTTGTGTTTATTGAATACCTGTGCAGGTATATTTCATCAGAACACACCCACGTCCGTGTTAGTTCAACTGTCACTTATGGCCCAAATGTTTCACATCTTGTAGAACTACTTGGTCTTTGGTGACCTGACTTCTGATATTGTCCATATGTATCCCAGTAAAATATATTGGTAATTAATATCCTATTGGACTAATTTAAAAACGGTGTCATAACTTACATATTAACACCTATTATTTTGTCCCCTCAGCATTTTTATGCAGGAGAATGAGGAGGAGGAAAATGAGGAGGAGAAGAAGAGGATGAGGCCTCCCTCCAGCTATGGTTCAATGAAGAGCGACAGTGATGTGATGGAGGAGGAGGAAGAGGAAGGAGAGGCTGACCAGGTCTTCCGTCTCCCGTTTCCAGTGGTGCCACCTGAATCGACTACTGACGAGGGGACAGGGTACTGTGTGTCTCTTGGTTTAATATCTAAGCATCAACCTAACGTGTTTGTGTGTGGCCTCTTTACCACAGATGGCATACGGCTTCACATAACTGCTTGCTCTACTTTTGCTGGGACCTGTACCCTGGCCAGTTTAACCCTTCACCCAAGCTCATATTGGATTTGTAAAAAAGTTTCTTAGAAACGTTGGCATACATTAGGATTAAGCTCTCTATGAGTCATGTGTATGTGTTACTCCTTTACAGGCTCTATGTGGCAGACTGACAGTGACAACGTTTTCTCAGAATTCATACGCACGAGTTAGATTTCCTACCTTGCTGCACTTGGTACCAATTCATTTTAGTACGATATGCAAGTGGTTTGCAGAGGCTTAATTATTGCTTGAGATAGGCACAGTTTTCTGTCGGGTTCCTAACGAAAACACGATACTTGGATACTTTATATGTTAAAATATACATATTACCACATATTAACATATGATCTACTATATGCCCATATGAACTGATCCCGTAGAGCTGTGCAGCTGCCAGAGGTGTGTGTTTGTGCAGAGAGCACCAAAGTCTGCAAACGGAAAACGTGAAGTCAGTTCAAAATCAAGGACGTAAGCGTTTGTCGCGTTTCCCTGCTGGGAAATACAGCGTCACACCAGGCAGCTTCATGAACGGTGGCTTTCAGTGCTGACGTTTTTTGGAACTTCAGTCAACATGTTGAGGGGAGGATCAACTTGTAAATGTCAATATTCTACATTATAATTCTTTAGTAAAAGCAGAGGTTTGGCTCTTTATTGCTCCAAACAGCCGAGTTCACTGCTTTATATGTTGAAGGGAGAGGAGGTTGCTCACCTGGTCTTACCAAGGGGATGTTGTCCCTCATCTGTTGCTAGGTTGCAGATGATACGCTCAGATTCTCCAGAGACCCTCTACACCATGACCACGCAGCAGACCAGACCACCGGGAGGTGTTGTCATTGACACCAGGTGGAAGACACACACACACACACACACACACACACACACACACACACACACACACACACACACACACTAATGATAATAATCAGTGGAAATGTATCCATTGCTCCCAAATTCAGCGCTTGACTCAACACTCACATTTCTTTTTTTTTAATATTATATTATATTGTATTTGCGGTGCTCTTTCTTACCGTTCTTCCTGTTGTCGCTCAGGTCTTCTGATCTGGGGGATTTTTCAGAAAACGATGAAGAGGAGGAAGATGAAATTTTGATAACTCATTCCCCAGAACCACCTGAGCCTGTTGAACTAGAAGACACAATGCAGACGGATGAGAACAGCCAGCCAGGTCGACTCCACCCAGAGCAGGACATGCCCCACATATTCAAGGTTGGTGCTTCACAGTTGGTCTGTGATGCCTCATATTTGTCTTCCTTAACAGAAGTCGTCGTTTTGTTTTGTTCTCAGGACTTTGTTTGATCCGATGATGCATTTCAACTTTGTTGTTTGTTTGATTATGATACATCCTAATAACAAATATAATAGTAAATGTTCCTATTGATGTCTTACTGTATTTGTCAAAAATACACTTCACTGTTTCCATTTATTACATTATAATACAAAAAAATATTTAAACGTTGAAGAATAATAATAATAATAATAATAATAATGTTTTGCTCATTTTCTTAATTTCCTCAATACGCTCCATCAATGTGTGATAAAAATTGTGGCATCTTCTTGAAGTGGCCCTAAAGGTAGCCACATCTTCGCTGAGGGACAACATGTTACCGTGTGTCTTTACGCCTTTCTCTCCATCTGCAGAGCATCCAGAGTGTCATGACAGACCTCACCAGTGAAGACCTGCTCAAATTTAAGGTGTCGTTTTACCAGTGGGAGCCAAAGATAAGCCTACCACAGGTGATGGAGGGAGACCTTCTCGATTTTGTGGACAGGATCCTGGAGATACTTGGTAAGAAAACACAGCTATATACTATATCATCATCATCAGCTAGTATGTGAGAGGTACAAATAGAGCTCCTAATTTAGAGAAACAAATTGTGACTGTTGGGATGGCAGCTGTGAAGTGAACACTTTGTGAACTAGATTGTATAAAAAGTAGAATTTATCTGAAAGACAACTATACACTCGAAATCTAGCAGCTGGAATAATTATTGTTTCATTAACAGTAAAATGCGCTGTTAGAAAAAGAATGATACAGCGGAAGTACACAGGGACTGATATGCTGTCAGTGACTCCTCACTGTTTTTCTTTTTCTTTTTCTTTTAATGAAATTCTGTTCTGCAGGCCAGGATCGTTCCCTGATGCATACAATACATACCCTTGACTATATCAAGAAGAAAGAAGAGGCAAACAATCTGAAGGTTAAGTGCAATAGAGGCAAGTAAACTCTGGTTTTATCTCAACACACAGTCTAATGTTGGCGCAATTGGTTTGATCGAAGATATTTTAATCAAGAATGCTGTGGCTGCACTTTTGACATGACCTTTATTTGCTATACAGACTATTTTCACAAAAGTGACTTAACTTTGCACAGACTGCTTTCATTATTAATTTGTGCGGGTGTGTAACGGGTCTTAAGTTTCTCAAAAAAAGAAGAGAAAGTTTATATTATTTTCCATAAGAAAAGTTGTAACTAATGACGCAATAAATGCTTATGGATTCCAGTGTCAAAGGAACAATAAAAATGTCGACCTTGTGATTAAAAACCCATACTTCCTACTTTTGATAAAAACGACTCAAGATTCAGGGTTTCGGGTTGATTTGAGGCGTGTCTTTTCTGGTGAGAATGTTTGCAGCCACATGAGACTATTATAACGAGGCAGAGCGGTGGCGTCGCGGAAAGATTGTTCTTGCTCAGTGTTCAGTGTGAGATGCAGATTCCAAACCACGTGTCTTTTTTTTTTTTTTGTAACTTTCCTCGTTCTCTTTCTCCACCACCAGCGTTGGTCCGGTTTCACCTGAAGCAGGGTTTGATAGCAAAATACAACATCATCCGCGAGGGGGTCCCTCAAGTCGGGAAGCAGAATCTTCTAGATAACATCTACATTGATCCCTATATTACGACCTGCGGTTACGGAGGCGTCGACCCCGCCCATGAGTTCCGACTCCACCCTCCATCACCTCTCCAGGTACCCAGTGCCGACACCTTCGTGGACTTGAACAATCTGTTCCGACTACAGAAGGACGATGGCAAGCCGGTGAGGACGGTGGTGACCACGGGGCTTCCAGGAATCGGTATGTCTGTCTCTGTGGGGAAATTCTCCCTGCAGTGGGCAGAACTGCACGCCAATAAGGTGACTCGACAAAACCAAGTTTTTTTTTTTTTTTTTTTTTTTTTTGGACAACTTCTTTTGTGACTGACGCCAATTTCCTGTCCATGTTTTCTCAGGATCTGCAGTTTGTCATCAAACTTTCATTCCGAACCTTCTGGTACCTGCGGAACAAAGAGCATCCTCTTACACAGAATCTGTCGATCATGGAAATTATAGAATATTTTCATCCTGAGTGCAAAGGCATGAAATACCTGGAGGAAGAGGACTGTAAATTTCTCATCATGATGGACTCATTTGATTGTTACCAAGCCTCTCTGGACTGGCAGGTATCCCATCTGCACACATACACCTGAGACCCATTCACATATGTAACAGTAAAATAAATCTAGAGCCTGAATTATAATACAATTAACAATACAACATTTAATATCTCTTCATCAATTGCCAGTTTTTTAAAATAAGCAATGGTCTAGTGAGCAATCCAGGCATGTTTTAAAAGCTACTTACTCGTTCGTAATCTAACAAATGACCACCAAAAAACTAAGAGTGCTGCGATCGATCGGCCACCGATAGTCGGGACGATTTTCCTTCTTATCGCGGGGCGACTCGCAATCTGCAGTGACGGTATTTTTTCCACGAGTCTAATGTCAGTGCTTTTTATGTGTGAGTGTTTTTTTTTTTTTAAATTACATACATAATATGTACATATTTGTCAGTTGTTACTAAACAGAGAGCGAGAGACACGAGCAGACACATACAGATGAGCACATACGCTAGTTGACCGGTGGGCAAACATAACTTCAGGTAGACTCTGTGATCGGATTGGCCGATACTGCTTCCAGCCATTAGTGATCCGCTCCAAAAATCCTGATCGGAGCACTCTTACCGGAAACTAATATATATATATATATATATATATATCTGTTTTTCTCTGGATTTTCTCTTCAGAATGCTCCAGTGCTAAATGACAACTACACCAAAGCACATCCTGACGTCCTGATTGTAAATATCATCCGAGGTACTTTGCTCCGTGGCGCTCACGTCTGGATCCTGGGGAGACGCGCTGCTGTCTCACAAATACCATCTCAATACATAGACGTTGTCACAGAACTACTGGGCTTTAGGTGTGTGTGCAGATGTACTATGTGTTGGTTTTCTGTTCATCAGTTTTAATTTCCTTTTTTTTTTGTATATCTTATTAATGTATTTTCTGCTGTTTTTAGCATTGTGTTTAGCGTCTATACCCTCCTGCTAATATGTCTGATGATGTTCAGTTATATAATTTAGTTAAATTAATTTCTCCGTTTCAGTTCAGTTGTATCCTTTTTCTGTCCCTCTTTTCTCCAGTGATGAGAAGAAAGATGAATTCCTGACCCTGCGCTTTTGCGATGCAGTGCTGTCAGAAAAAATCATACAGCATTATAAGCTCCTCCCATCACTCAGTATACTAGCTCGTCATCCCTTTTCTTGCTGGATGGTGGCCACGGTGTTCGAGCGCTGCTTCCGTTACCAGGGATACGGGGAGCACCCCCCCAGGCTGACGCCCTTCTACGTCAACATTATGATCGTCCAGACCAATCGCAGGCTGCAGTTCTACTGCGGAAAGTTGGACACTGAACTGGTAACGTGCGTTTGTCTGTGTCTTCGATTGTATTATGTCATAGTTCCTCGTGGCTATCGCCATAAAATAATCTTTTGAAGTGTGAAAGTAAAACACTAAAAAGTTATGGGAGCCACACATTTTCTATATCAACCTTTCATTAGTGCTCTTTTATTTGGTACTAGAATGCAATTCAAATTCTGTAATTTAATTTTTACGAGCGGATTTACTAATCCATAGTTCATATTTTAATTAGGGGGATACCACATCATGGACACTTGTACTATCCGATACAAATGACCTGAAAATATTTTTTTTTATGAAGCTTATAATTTTCAATATTTTTTTAGGCTGTATTATAGCTTTGAACACCTAATGATATAGTATCAACTCAATCAAAAATGGAGCTTGAATGACTGAATTGTTCAAAAAGACAAAACAGGCATTTGTCAGGCTAATTAACAGCTGATCTTCGACGTCATACTTCGTCATTTCGATATTCTCTTTGCACTCAGAAATGGTCCAGCGATGAGAAGAACCTGCTCACGAAGATGGGGAAGATGGCCTTCAAGATGCTGGAGAGGAACACCAGCGTGTTCTTTGAAGAGGACGTGAAGGATAGCGGTCTGAAGTTGACGGAGGTGACGGTGTTTTCCGGCCTGACCACTGAGCTCCCCGGTGCAGCCTCCGATGGGAAGAGGACGTTCTGCTTCATACACTTCAGCTTTCAGGTGAAACTCTTTTCATCTCGCTGTACCTGCATCTCAACATTCCATGAAACTCTTTTTTTTTTTTAATGCTGCTTTATTGTAGTAATAATACACTGACAACCACTTACTTTGCAGCTGACATTACTGTGTGTTTTTAAAGGTAGTCAACAAATGAGCTAATGTACACCACGAGTGATAAAAAAGTATTTTAACCTTTTGAGCATCAAAAGAAAAAAAATGTACATTTTTACCGAGCAAAAAATAGAGATAATGTAACAATTAAAACAGATACTCGACAAAAGAACTTGAAGAAAAAGAAAATGTCTCTGGGTCTTTAAAAACATTAGAAAAATCCAGCTGCTGAGCAGACACACGCAGGCTGCCAGGCCACCGGGATTCACCCTTAAAAATCTCCCCACGTCTTCTCTCCTCCAGGAGTTCATGGCCGCTCTGTACGTCTTCACGATGTTTCGCTCCGAGTCCAAGAACGTTCTGGACTCCGCGTCGCAGGTGCCCAAGATCTTCACATTAAAGGCTCAGAACAAGTCAGCAGCAGGCCTGGTCCAGTGCGCCGTGACGCGGACCCTCGCCGCCCCGCTGGGCTACTACGACTTGTTCCTGCGCTTTCTGTGCGGCATACTTTCCCCAGACTGTCACGACAACCAGCTGCGGGGGTATCTCTACCGCCACGGCACGCCCAAAGTGGCCGGACTGGAGGATGTGCAGCGGCTGCTTGAACAAACGATACAGACTGCTGAAGCAAACCAAAGAGACCGGGTGGAAAACTTGAAGGAGTGCCTTAGAGAAATGACCCAGGAAGATGAGTGAGCCGGGGGTCGGCTTGCATCATGATAATCAGTGTCACTTTATGGGTCTGACGGATTATAGAGAGGTACCGTTACAACGCCGTTATTTTACCTAGACTTCATGAGTGATTGAAGTGTGATGCTCAAAACACTCCAAAGACTCAGTGACATGTTCAGGTCTCTGTCCTTTAAGCTTTCATAACATTAAGTTTCATACAATAAACTTTAGTTTTATGAGGAAATCTATGATTCTGTGTCAGTAATGTCACTGCTGCACAAGACAAATTCAAATGTTTTTTCTATGCATTGCCGTACCGTGGAGTTTATAAAATACTACATTATGTCTGTCATGTCTTACAATGAGCGCTAATCGAAATGCATTCTGGATTTTAATTTATCCAGCTGTGATTTTGTTTTTTAATTTAGATATGTTGGTCTGTGTTCTCGTCAACCGAACAGATTGGAAAGACAAAAGAAGAAATGAACTGTTTGGAGATCTGTGAAATGTAAACTAAGCAGAAGATGTGATGACACTTGAAGAACTCTGACTTTGTTGATTCCCAGTCACCCTCATACTACATCGCATTATGAAACCAATGTGCCTGATCTGTTTATATCCAGGTGAAACCATGAACGGCATCGGCATTAAATCGTCACTCCACTAATTAGACTGACGACCCGCAAGGCCACAAAGAGGAGAGCTCAGAGTTCACATTTTGTCAATGAAAGGTGTATGTGAGTTTAAAAGTGGCTTCTGGGTGAAAAGTGATGGTATGGGTGAATGATTGGCTTTATGTTTTGAAAGCTACTACGAGAAACTTTCTTGTGTGGATTTTGGCGGTCCATCAGACTCGATGACGAGCTTTAAGAATATCTTCATCGAAATAGACAATATTCTCGCTGATGCTCTTGTTTACTTTTGAAGGTCATGTAGAGGCATCAGTATTAATTTGAGACTGTTTCAAAACCACTTCAAAGTTCCTTATGGTGACTTTAAATAGGCTCAGCCTTAAATCATAGTGTGTATGCATGTGTTTGGGTGCATTTATGGTTTTTTGTACTTGCTGCATTTTTTTATTTAATCAATACAAAAGATTTTGACCAACCAACGGGTGAATTCCTGTAATAAACTTGGTGACTTAGTGTTTTCTTGGTGAAAAGACGATACTGTGAACTGATTATTTAAGGCATTGGTTGTGTGAATGTGTGTGCGTGTCCCTGAGAATATCAGAATACTTTCAGGTAAATACCATTGAGGAGGAGGATGTGGATATATTCTGAACACTTACTCACCTCCTGATGGACTTCTTCCTTAATTTTCTCAATTTATTTCTCGCTTAATTTACATCGCAGTCCGGCACTCCGACTAACACTGGAGTTTCTAAGTGGTTTCAGTCATTTCCTTGGTACCTATTGTCTTTTAGAGTCATGTGACATCCTTAACACTGGGTATGTAAGTTGTTGGCACTTGGCATCATTATTATTAAGCGTGTATAAACCAAAATAAGAAAAGAAATGGGTGAGATAATGCGTTTTGTTTTATTGGATGAATGATAACGATAAGGAACATGAACCTACATTACGTTACTCACAAAAAAAATTCTGCAGGGAAGAAAAGCAAATCAGTCAGTTATCTGAAAGAGGATGCAAAAATCAAAAAGTTATTATCTAATGGAATAGTGTAAAGGACCCTTTTAGTCTCCAGATCCCCATCTGGTCTTTATTTAGAATCATCACAAGCTGCACTCCCGTAAGTGGCCATCAGGTGGCAGCAATTGCGTTTATTTGGCAGTTTCTTTCCATAAACCTATAGTGTAAAACAGCCAACAGTGAAATGTCCAGTGAGATGGATAGATCTGATTAGGATATTATGAAATAAAAAAGCGGTTGTCAGGACTACTGTCCTCACACTTTCCACGAAAACATCTTTCAACAAATTGAATATAGTCATCACCTTTTTTCTTTCAGATAACTAATTGTGACTTTTTAAAAAAATGTTACCCAATATTTAACTGGACTGGAATAATATTCAGTACCTTTAAATACATTTTTATACCAACCCACAGTGATGTAGTGCTGTAGTGCCTTCACATTAAACATTAACTGACTGGCTCATTATGTTCATGCTGGTTCAGATATGTTTACTTTATACATGTTTGGCCGGTTTGATCAGTATATCATTTCTTACTGTCGGCTTTATTACTCACATACTTACTTACTGAAACCAAAGGCAGGTGGAATGTTCCTGCGACATGAGAAAACCATATCAGGGAACCAGTTCGTATTGCTTTGACTCACTCTTTTATACTTTGTTGATATTTGATAGAAATATTGTTTTGTAAATCTAAAAAAGGAATAATCTCTTTATTCATTTATCTATTGATAAAACACTGCAGTGATATAAATGGTGGTTAATCATAAAGAAAAATAAAATACACAGCTATGGTTTTCTAAAAATGACCAGTTAGAACAGAACATACCGAGCAGCAGTGAGAGATAGATGAACTGTGCCATGGCCTCTAAAAAAACTTGTTAACAAATGGAGGAGAAGTACACACAGCACACCTTACTGGCATATTAATCACATCTACTCATGGAAATAACAATTTGCATGTTTCCACTTGCCTCTCCCTGTGCTAACTTCATGTCCACATCTAAATAAAAATATAAAATTCACAGCATCTTATGTTAATGCTGTATGAATTGTTAAAAAACTTAATAACTTACCCAACAAATGAGGACATGTTGTTATCCAAAGTGTGTTAGGAGGCCGGGGAGGGAAATGTGAACAGGTCTTGCATCACATTATAGAGCTGTTTACCTCATCTGCCTTTGATCAGGGAAACACACACACACACACACACACACACACACACACACACACACACACACACACACACACACACACACACACACACACTGGTGTGCTCATTTGTTTATAAGGGCTTTAGAGTTACTTTTAATGTTTTTTTTTTTAATCTAACGCCTAAAGACACTGTGGCTGTTTAATGTGTTTACACTGTAACATATGGGCACAGTGGGGTACCAGTGTGAGGAGAACTCCCACTGAGAAGCTCATTTATAAGGTATAATAGAATATGGTATGTATTTAATGGTATACTGGTATGATATTGGATCGTAAATATATACCCACATCAGATGTGCCAAAGCAAACTGACAGCAAATCTCAAATCAATATAAAAGTTGTTTTCCAAAAACATGCAAACCCATATCCTGTTATCAAGTACTTGATGAAAAATCAGCAAAATACATAGTTTGTTTGCAAAAACCTACAATATTTGCATTTAATATTTGCAACAGGGTCGACCCATATTTAAAGTAAATGAAAGAGGCTCCGTCCAATAGCAATAAACAGCCACTCCCTGTTTCCATGGACCTCATGCAAATCCAAGTTCAGAAACCTGATGCTTATGAGTTATTATGAAGCCCATGTAAATGTTTGCGCTATTTGAGCAGCACACATGAGAAAATGCTTCAGGTGCCCAGTGTTGTGTTTGAGGATGATAAAAAAAACGTATTGTAATAGTTAAACCAAGTTCTTAGATAAAAGAATGGTTTAAGAGAAGATTTAAAGCCTTCATGTAGAGTTTGAAGAGCCCTCCTATGGTAGTATAAAACTAAAAACACCGTGGCAAAGAGCAAGGCACGGCATGTTCAAGGATGACCTGAGGGCTTTGTGTACATCATACCAAAAAAATAAAGTTCATGTTTTAATCCTGAAATTGAAAACTCAACAACAACAAAAAAATAAAGAATCATAAAAAACAGAGCTGCAGCACTTAGACAACAGATTTGATACATCTGTACTGTACATTGCTCTTGTGAATATTTAGAGAACCTTTAAAGAAATGAAAGGAAGTCATTTATTCAACAAATATTAACAATGTCATTGATTTTTTCGCAGACCAGTTTCATTTGTTTTTTGCCCACATGCAAAAAAATGATTGATTTCATTTAGCTCCCTTGTAGACAGAGACTATTATTCAAAAACAAAAACACATTCTAAAACATAAATTATTACTTTATTCGCATTAAAAATGATAAAGTATTGTATTCTGGTATTGGGCTCCAGATATTCACTGTATCACTGAGTTCTGGACAATCTCGGAACATGACAGGGATTGTCCATCTGTGTGTGTCTCGGAGATTGTGTGTTCCCTCGCTTCACATTCTGAGGTTATAACATAATTATCAATAGATGGCTCAATCACATGGCTTTACACTGTTTGTGCCCGCTTCATGCAGGTGGTGTTAGTGTCATGGCGGCAGCATGAACGGTGAATGCTGCGATGCTGATTTGACGCTTGACTTCATCCCAGGCCTTCGCCGGATCAGCTGAGTTCTTGATGTCAAACAATGCATCATAGATCCCAGGGAAAGACTCCCCTGCATATTTATTATGGCTGCTCGGAGCAAAAATCACATGCCTGAAACAGAGAAGAGGGGGTGTGCCACATGAAGGAATGTACTGGAGGTATTACAGATTCTATGTTTTTGTGTGTTTTTTAAAACAAGCTTAAAAGTGTTAGTAGTAAAGGCACTAAACGTGTTTTCAGCATGATTATGGACTATTTTTTAAACATTTTTAATTAAACCTGCAAACAGGCTGCAAACAGGCTGCAAGCAGGCGCCAACAGTATCAGTATCAGTTATGCAGGATGGTTCTTATCTATTCAAATCTATCTAGAGCAGAACCTTAAAAATCTGCTTTAATGTGTATCTGCAGCCAATGTAAGAATTTCAGCCATAGAGTCAAACTTAAGTCACCTAGTTAGGGCCAAATTAAGACACTGCAGCTAGAAATAATTACCACGCAAGATGTAATTGCAAATATTTATAAATAGACAGGGTGAGAGCAATCTGTAGCAAAGAAACCAGGTCACTGAAAAGTATGGAAACTCAGATCTAAAGGGGTTAATGCAGCTTACGTGTGTCAGAAGAAGACACCAGAAGGAATTTAGAGCCATTACTTTTTTATTGTATGTATCATAGGTTGAATAAAGGAATGTAAACTTGGCTTCAATGTCAGGAGAAAATGTGAACTTGGTGTGACGGGGCCTTGGGGGTGGGGTGAGGGGGGGGAGAGAAATGAAAGGGAACCAACAACGCCACCTGGGGACTTACACCTCAGGAAATATAAACTTCAACAATGCTAATATATGGTTTTGAATTGTTAAGATCACACAGATTCGTTACTGAGTTTGGACAGAGACGTGTTTCATTAAAAGTTAACCAAATGTTTATTAAAGGAATCAACCAAAACTATTAAAACCAACCCAAAACATGCAGAATAAAGTTAAAACAGCCAAACCATGCAAGACTGGTTGATGAGACTCCTGTAAAAGCATGTAAAACAAATAGAAAAGTGTGTGTGTGTGTGTGTGTGTGTGTGTGTGTGTGAGACTAACCTGTAGAAGGGTCTGCCAGGTAAGCCCAGGGGGTCAATGAAGGCTCTCTCCAGATACATGAGCTGGTCATTCATGACACGTACCTGCAGAGGACTGATGCACACATACACAAAAATGCCGGTCACACACACTTGGCTAGACAGAAATTAGTGGCCACTTTATTATTATACATGCACAGACAATCCTGGAGACGTACTGTGGCAGGAACTACCTCAGAGGTGTATTTTTACCAGGTGATTATATGTTTGTCTGTCCCTGGTTAGATTTGTCACTGCAATAGTGTCGAAACTGCGCAAGATGCAGTCACAAAACTTTACAGATGTGTAGTTGAGATCAAAATGAAAGTCGAGTTTGAAGCTGGCCGTGGTTCGGGCATGGGGGGCAAAGGGGCCATTGACCCCCTGCCCCCTCCCGCTTTATGCCCCTCGCCTCATTTGATACTGCGGCTGGTGTTATCCCATCACAAGATGGTCTCTAGTATCATGATGTCTATAATGTTCAGTTTTTACTCCTGGCTGTCTCTGGCTCATTTACAGAAATGTTTATCCCTGTTAAATAAATGAATACATAAATGAAATACTGGACTACATTGTATTCAGAGGCGATTCTAATATTCTGCTCCCCTCGTATTTAAATGTGAAGGACAACATTTTTTTAAACACCCCTCAATGTAATGTAATTCCGTATAACACCACCTTTAACGATGACCTCATTGATATCATTGAAGTTACACATTTCAGAACTATTGCATTTGATTGGAATAGATTGTACATGTGTACGTAGTACAGTAAAAAGTACACTGAGTGTACATTTCAAAGGGTATATCAACTAGAGAATACACACTGACATATTTCAGCATTTGTTTGGACACCTAAAACATATGATATGTTAAACACACTCGTACTCTTCTCTGTTGAGAGTCTGCAGGCGCTCATGGAAGTCCCTGGCTGCAACACTGAAGTTTTCCACAGCAGAAAACAAGGAATCTGAAAATATAGGAAAAACATGATTGGAAAAGTCAGCGGGTTGGCTTTATCATTTAAACATTTTAACTTCACTTCAACTTTATCTTTAATTACCATAGTCTGAGCACACAGTGACCAAAAACAACTTACCAAACGACACCTCATACATCTTCATCTCCTCTGGGTGCCTCTGTGCCAGCTGTGCGATGCTCTGTGCGTACTTCCCCAGTGAGTCTGCATACTGGTTGACGTCAATGGGGAGCAGCTGGGAATCGGCCAATTGGAAGATAAGCCCACCTCTCACCTGTGCCACCGCCCGAAGCCTCTTGAAGGTGGGGTCGTAAAAGTTCTCCACTACCTCGAACGTTTCATACACACTGTGATAGACCGGATAACTGCTGTACCGCTCTGTTTTCTAGAGGCACAGAGGACATTTCACTGAGTTACACTGACACCACAGAGGCTCACAGTAACATTTACCATAAAGATACATTACTCAATCGCTCTAACTTTAACTCAACCCTTAAATTACACAGACATTACTTTAGATTATGCAGAGTGCAACTGCAATGAAAGGATTTTTAATGCAGAAATGTTATCCCCAAACTTGTTTAAATCCAAAATGTGTTCCTAAGTGTAGCATAGTATCGGTAGATTAAATTATTTATGAATACATACAGACAGGAATAAAGTCACACAGACAAAGTTAAGTATGTGCGACTTTTTTAAAGAGTAAGCGAATATTGCAAACTAACAAATTAATTCTATTCATATGCACAGGCTCACATATGAAAACCTGTATACTGGCATAATTATAGTGTTCTAAGATTCACAAGTATCATAAACATTTACACTGATAAAATGTACATGCACCGCGTTGTATGCTCATAATACGAGTAGACACACTAAGATATAATTTAGCACACACAGCAATATAATATAACAATGATCATTCTGAGAGTGCAGCGTGTCTCACCTTGTTTTTGGTGTATCTGGCTCTGCCTGCAGCGATTCCCAGACGGATGAAATAGGCCTCAAAATCACTGCCTGACCCGAGTTTACTGATCCTACAGTACACCAGAGTGGAGGACAGACTCATTTTTGTGATTTGTTTCATTTCTGGATCATTTGACTGATTGGCTAACACATGATACAGTCAAAACTCGTTTAACAACAACGCCACACAGAGACATGAGATAGTAGAGTCAAAGCTTTTCAATAGTCCCTTTACATCATTGCATAGTGTATCAAAACCGCAACATTCTCGAACAGTTGCATTGAAGAATTAGTACTCATCTTGTTGTTTTGTCTTCCACTAACTTCTGATTGCAGCATCGTTCTCGAGGCTGCTGAAGTTGTTTTTTTCTTGAACCTTTTGTATTTTATTGTTTATTATTTATTTAGTTTGTATATACCCTGGCTCTGACCAGAACAAGCAACTTTGTACCTGGGTGCATCACGGTCATTCGTCCAGTTGTCCCTCTTATGCCAACTCTCGTACAGAGAAACTCCCTCCTCTCCTTCTTCTGGACTGGCTATCTACACGCACACAGAGGAAGAAAGAGAAAGAGGCAAGGCGGAGAGAAAGCCAGGGAGGAAAAGATAAAAATACAGCTTCAGAGTGAACATGAAAGAACAAATTAATTTGCTCAAATCAATTTCAGATGCACCATTCTTTTTGTGTATACGTCTGCTCACCTGCTTAGTGAGGTCGTACACCAAAGTGTGTAGAGATGGAGTGCAGTCAACCCTCAGTGTGTACATGCCTGGAATTCAAATAGATACATCCACACAGTCGTGTTACATCAAAACTAACTACTTAATGAGAATATTGAGTTCTGCACTCAAACACACTCACCCTCAATGGCAGAGTCGGCATTGATGTAGGCCACAGCTCTCTCCTGCAGCAGCTTGGCATTATCCTGTAGAGAAGGGTGTGGTCAGTGTGTGTGTGCGTGTGCATGTGTTGCGAGGGTGAATGGGTCGGTGTATATGTACCTCTGCCCATTCTGTAGATCCCTGCAGTCCAAACTCCTCTGCATCCCAGCTGGCAAATATTAAAGTCCTCCTCGGCCTCCAGCCTACATACATACACACATACACACCTCCTTGTCTTTGTGGCATTGTAAGGACACCCGACCAGAGCATGCATTCTGGTACCTGTACAACCTCTTCAGAGGCTACCTTTTTTTAACACTGTACAAAAACAAAATATCAGACAGTGTTCTGGAGTGGACATAAACAGAGACGACACACACACACACACACCTACACACACACACACTGTGTATTGAGTGACAGTTGACACCATTATTCACAATTCCCACCTGTAGAGACCTACCTTTACTAAGCAGCAAGCCAAAGCTCCTGACTGTTTCGTGCACCACGGCAGCACCAGACATGGGATCAATCCCTCCAAACACCCAGGCATCCCGGTGCCCTCCCAGAATCACATACCTGTCTACACACACAAACACATAGAGACAACAGCACACATTAATGGAGAAATTAGAGAAAGAGATACATTATGAGAATTTCCTTCCTAACTTTTGTGTTGAATACAGTATTTGTTCTTTCTATGAAACAAATGCTACCAAATACCTCAATCTATCACCCCAAAAACTATTCTTATTATAAGACTGTATTTCTCGACAGTTTTGTTCAAAGCTGCAGCGTATACAATTAGCTCATCATCCTATTCTAACCTGTTATTATGATTATCTCAGAATTGGTGTCCAGACTGACATTATTAGTGTTACACACATGTGTTGGTTGTGTGTTCAATGTTGCTGAAAGCTTTAATGAAGGATTAGAGCTGGTTGGATTGTGGTACTGCACCTGGCTCCAGAGCTCCTCTAATCCTGCCAATGACATTGTAGATCCGGGTTACCTGGTTGTTAGTGTGGATATTCATACGCACCTTCCTGAGACAGACAGATTAAGGAAGGGGTGATTCACACAGGGGAGAAAAAGATACAGCGACAAACAAAGAGACAATGGAGGAACTCATCAATAGAGTTCCTTTTGACAGAAAATGACGTGAACCGAATTTGGGAATAGAAAACATTCACAAAAGAATGGCGTTTTTATATTTTATTTTACAATGTACAGCAGCCTGTTCATTGTGTTTAGCTCAAGCAATGAAAGACACAGATTGAAAAAGTAGAAGAGAGAAGAAGAAGGCAGGGAATAGTTCTTTAGGAAGTGTTTGATGCCTCAAAATTCAATTCTACAGAAAAATAATTAAGGCAAAGTAAGAGAATAACACACATTTGATGACATGGAGATGCTTGCTCCAGAAATTCACAAAACGTTCACCACAGTTCAAATGTACAAAAAGACCCAGTGACTGTTCTACATCCTAAATTTGTGCAGCTTGTTTGTGTGTGAATGTGCTAAGTATGTCTCTCACACACAGGAAGTACAACGGCCTCCATTGTATGCCAGCTGGCTACTTGCCACTGGGTCATTAAAGCTGAGCAAGAGAAAAAGAGCAACAAAAGTGGAGAGACAATTTAAACAGACAGCAGTGAAGCAGGAGAGGAGAGACCATCAACTGGTGTGAAGAGTTTTACTGTGAAAAAAAGTAGTTTGAAGGGAGAATCAGGATAAAAAAAAAAAGGTGAAGTGGCCACAAGTAATCATTGTTTAATTGGACATAAAAGCTCAATGTATAGGCACTTACTGGCTCTTGAAGTCAGCCGTAAAGCCTGGACCAATCCTGTAGGATACATCCAGAGATCCTTTCCAGTTGTTGGGTGGAATCTGTCCTCCCATGTTCCTGTTGAATGGTACATAATTCACATATTCTGGGCAAAAATCCAAATCAACAGCTCAATTTATTCAAGGACCCCTATAAAAGTTTTAGTTTCTTGCACTAAATTCAAGATTTAAATTGAGATGTTTTTAAGGGCCGATGTGGTCCAGACTGAAATAGCTCAACAATTATTGGTTAGATTGCTATGCAATTTTGCAAATACATTCATGTCCCCCCACCAATTGAATTGTAATGGCTTTTCATCCAGCACCACCATCAGGTCAGTTTTCACCTTCAAAACATGTGACATTCCCCTCAGCTTCTGTTGCACTTTTTTTTTTTTTTTTTGGGTTAATTACCAAATGTCAGCATGCTAACAGGCTAAACTATGGGGAACGCCATCCAATCAACTGCATCCTGTCATTGTCATCGTGTGCATGTTAGAATGACGACGTCAGCTTCACAGAGCCGCTAGCATAGCTGTAGACTTTTTCCGAATAGCACTGCTCTGAATGATTGAATGATTTAAGCGTCTAGAAAAAAAGAGAAATATTTTTACTTCAGCAGGTGAATTGCATCATGGTAGCCAATTGGATGTACAGGAATCTTGGGAAGACCCACTCCGTTCTCAAGGCTGGATCTGTAAGTATATTCTGTAAGAGAACAGACAATACTATGTTAAATAAACTCACACACATGTTAACACTTACAGGCTGTCATGTATAAGCACACAGAGATACACACCCTTAGCAGGGTACCCGGGTGTGAGTGGGTCTCCTGCTCCATTCAGGTTGAGAACATTTCCTCTCTGAGCTCCTCCGCCGGGTAGGTTCCAGCCATCAGGGTAGGACTTCAAACACACACAAATATAAATAATTAAAAAGCTTTATTTGAATCCACAGATTGCATTTGTATCCTGTATGCAAATATTTACAGATATTATAACGGCCTACATTCATGAAGGCTAGCTCATAGAATCTACTACTGTTTCCAATCATGACCTGGTTCAGTTGTTGTTTGTTACAAGCCGCAACAGTGACTCTGGTGTTGTTTTCACCTTGTGAGTCTTTGTGTGTCGAGCTAAAAGTGTCCCTGGAGCCGGTAGCAGGAACTACCACAGAGGTGGTTTGGACAGATTTTGTCTCCATGATTGCTTCAGAACTGTGCAAGTTGCAGTGACAAACACTTTACAGGTGTATAGTTGAGATCAATATGAAGGCCAAGGTTGAAGATGGGTGTAGACTGAGGGTGCTTAAAATAGGGAGGGAGCAAGTGGGGAAGGGGCCCTCCACTTTCTGCACCTGTCCTGATTTGGTGTCAGACCAGGGGGAAATTCGGTTGGTATGATACCATCGCCAGATGGTCTCTTGTTTGACTCTGCCACTGATCACGGTTTGTTTTAAGGCTTATCACGTCAATATTTTCCAAAACATATGTAAACTGTACTACATTAACAAAGGCTGTTTACACACACGCAGTTTCATAATCAACACAACGCAAAAATGCTCTGATGCAGAATACTCTACCTGGACTCCAGCAGCACAGTAATCTGCTGGGTCTGAGAACATAATGATCCCCTTTGCTCCAGCTAACATGGCGTTTTTCACCTGGTGGAGCAAGACAGACAGAGAGACGCGAGTCATTTTCATGGCTTACAAAATGTTATTTATTGCTGTCCTTTTTTTGTCTTTGTGGATCACAAAATAGTGGTGGTTGGTTTGTTTTTGACAAATTGCTTCAAATATTAAAAGATGTGCACGAAAATATTTTGAAATACCTAGCTGTATTTAGCTGCTTTTTAAATGTTAACTTCCATTACATTTAACCTCAGGTGTATTCCTTTAAATTACAATACTCAGTGACTAACTGAAATCCTTTAACTGGCGGTTTCATGTAGAATCAAGACCAAGACTTTTCTTACCTTATTGCCTCTGAATATTTTTCCATATCTGACAATGACAATCTTCCCAGTAACATTGATGCCCATCTCCTTCTCTAACTGGGAAAAATCTTCTGTTCGACCATAGTTCACATACACCAAATCCCCCTGGAGAGAGAAACAGAAAGAAGGTCATCTTAGGTTATCAGATAGGTGAGGATGGGTCATGTTTAAAATCCTTGTTAACTTTACTTTTACTACTGCTGTTAAAAGGTATTTAAACACACCTGTCAGTATGATTATATTGTTTGTGTGTGTGTGTGTGTGTGTGTGTGTGTGTGTGTGTGTGTACCTCAGGTTGTCCTTTGGCAGAGAAGGCACTGTATGGAGGCACAATGTTAGAAACATCTTCATAACCCTCTGGAACTGGCTCAGCCAAGGAAGTGTTAAAAACCTGTGAAAGAAAGATAAAATGGCCCTTTATTCTCTTTAGTAAATGCTTTGGAATTTGTAATGTTTCCACTGTCAACTCGCTGGTAAATAGGCAGAGGTATCTACATTTACTCAAGTATACTGGACTTAAATACAAAGTAAAGGTAGTTTTACTTTACTTGAGTATCATATTTGCATTCTACTGTGCACTTCTGGTCCAAAACATTTGATGCAAACATGTTTATCTGACATTTATCTGACAGCTACTAGCTACTTTACAAATCAAGATTTTTGTCACAGATTTACTATTACTATTACTATTTAGCTAATAGATAATCAACTAATTAGCCGATTGATAGTTTGATAATTGGTCATTTTGATTAAATTGACAGTGGTCTTTTTCATGCAAAAATGTCAAACATCATGGTTCCATCTTGTCAAATGTGAGGATTTGAAAATCCAATTTCAAACGTTTTGCTCAAATACCTCGATATCGCAAAGATATTGTAGGGTTGACCAGAGGTGCTTTTGCATAAATAATCATCAGTAATGTGACTATAATGACTAAGTGGGGAAAGGGAAATAATAGAGCATTCTAGTAAGTTCAGAAAATTACATTACTTTACTGCAATGCAGCCTTTAAAACAAAGAAAACACTTATACCATATAACGTTATCCAAAATCGAGGACAATATCTAGTCTCATATCACGATATAGATCTGATATATTGTCCAGTCCTAAACTGAAATGTTAATCATGACTGTGTTTCCTGAATGCAGCTTAGCAGCATGCTGCAATATGGCCGTGCAGTATACCCTGGTCTCTTTTCTCTTGTTTGCCTCTGTGCTGTATCATTATCTGTACTCTTAAGACACTTTGAGAGAGGTTTATCTCGCCACAAGGCTATAAACGGACCTTGGACTTGAATGAGCTGTCTTGCAGTGTTGTATTGAGGTGGAGCAGGAGCAGCCTGGAGCATTATGTGGCTGTGTGACCTCCACCTGCACGCTGCAACTTTGTTATCGCCCCAAACAGACTGAGAAGTAGTCCGGGGGTTTGGACTGAATCAGTGTTGTTGTTCATGTGCGTGAGAAAATCACAATCCCTTAGAACTTGAAATCAGCAGGGGGGTGAGTATGGAGAATGGAGTATTTCACCAGAGAGCTTGAAGTGGTGAAATGGGATAGTATTACAATAAATTGGCAATCATTACACTAAAGCATGCATTTAAATTAGTTTCTCACTGAGAACACAAGGCATGCAAATGGTCATTTTCAATACATTTAAGTGTTAGCTGTGTATCAAATGATTACAATGATACACCAGAAACAAGCACAGAGGTTTTTTCAAGACTAATTTCTAGAGAGGTTGAAATGATTATATGTGGGCAAGAACATGTTTTGCTTTCGTGTCACTGTTTTTTAATGTACTGATCTTTTTCAGTTTGAGTGCATTTGACTGGACGTGTCCATGTTCTGTGCAGTACCTCACTGCCAAACTGATCAACTATCGAGATGTAATTCGGCTGTGATTTGTTGGGATAGGACAACAGCACGTCATAGGGCACCATCTCCACTGTGTCCAGTCCAAACTCCAGCCACTCTTTCCCGATCTGCTCTGCATATCTCAGATTTTGCTCTGTACCAGCCAGATGGGGGAGTCGTGTAAATTTCCTGTGGAGAGGATGTAAACAGTTATTCACGGGGCTAGCAGTTGCTTACAGAATGAAACATGTTGTCTTTAGAATGGCTGGGGAAAGTGAGAGCCTCCACCTTTTTCTTATTTTTCTTTAAAGAATAAAAACAGTTTATGCAATGCATGCAAAGCTGCTGTTCTTGTTGTTTGACTTCACTTGAACACAACATCATCCATATATATAAAAAGCCTTTCTAACAACCATCATTTTGACTTTGACTGGCTCTGTCCTTTGTATTGAAGTGTTCCAGTAAGTCATGACAGTGTGACAGTGAGCCAGCATGCACAACCTGAAACTGAAGCAGCTCCATGGAATTCAGCCAACATTCATTTGATGATATAAACCTGTGCTTTTCTTGCTTTGACATGTCACAGTCTGCGTACTTTTCTTCAATTGGGAAATAAGTAAAGTTTTTATTCAACCAAAAATTCTTCATTGTGTGCAAGTAAAAAGTTTGGCCTGTTGGTGGAGTTGTTACATGAAACATTAGGGAATCACTGCAGTCTCTAGAATGCATCCCTGCAGAGCTGAAAGTCTGTAGCAAGTTCCATGGTCCAATGGGGGATCCAATAGTAATAATAAAATACATTAGTCTGGACAAAAGTGATGGGTATTCAGGGAGCTGTCTCCTTGAACTTTCTTCCTTTACAAGGAACTCCTCTGAGACTTGAAGTATATTTTATTTTCTGCCAAAACCCATTTAAAAGAAGACCATGGTGTTTGTCATTTGTTTTACTTGTACTGATGGACATGACAGGTCAAGCGTGTTAGGGGCCTTGTTTACCTCAGGTGTTGTCTGATCTGGTCTGGCTGCATTCCCTCCAGTAATTCCTTCAGATATTTTCTGGAAGTACTTTTGTTTGCGGAATTTGGATGTGTGGGCTTTGCATACCAGCCTACAGCACACAGACAAACAAACACAGTACAGATAGTTTAACAACACCTTGTCTGAAGAACACTGTACCCACCGTACAGAATATCTAAGTGTCACTCACTGCTCAGTTGCTTTGCATTATGTTGGAAATTACATTTCAAATGGAGTTGTGGTTATGGACAGCTTGTGTTAGCCTGCAGCGAGCGGGCAGACGTGAAATGTGTCAGAGTAGTGACAAACTAAAAACTCACACACACAATAACACACCTTCTAGATCCAACTAAAACAGCACCAAGATTTGATAGTTGATGATAATAATTCTAGACAAGAAATTTCCTAAGAAAACAAATATTTTTATTTCCTCATGATGTGTATTTATTTATGCTATTTCAGCAACTTCCTTCACTTCCATTTATATACACTTGTCACGGTCCACTTCCCCCCGTTATTTTCATTGTTAAATAAGGGACTATCATTCATTATCAACAAACACTCAGACCATAGTAGATATCACATGCAGATTATTGCATTACTGTCCAGAGTAAGTTGTGTTATCATGTCTTACCTATGATGAAGCCCAGCAACAACAAAGCTGTCACAATCACGATCCACCTGATCCACCGAATTACCCTGGACTCCTTCCTCATCGTAAAGCAGTACGTCCGAGAGGCTTCCACGCACCGACACGACTGACTCTGCAGAGCACGCTCGCAGAGATAGAGAGAGCGATAGAGAGTAATTTGTTTAAGTAGTGCACAGTGGAGGCATGGCAGAGCGAGAGAGGGAGACAAAGAGAGGGAGGGAGAGAGGGAGGGGAGGGAGTGGGGTTAGGTGACTTTCTGTGTCTGGCAAAGACAGAGGCCGTGAGTGACAGGTTGCAGAGGAATACAAAGAGGGAGCCGGTCATTAGTGGTGTGTTTGGCCAGTGTGCTCACTCAGTATTACTCAACATGGGACAAGATGGCCAAGAATGGAGAGTCCAGCCAAGAATAAGCTGTAAAAGTAACCATCCAATGCAGAAAGGAGTCAAGAAGGAGTTTCGAGACACCTCTACTCAGCTCATGTAGAAAAGGTGACTTACAGCAACGAATACTCATAATGGATCAACGTCTTAATTACACACTTTGTGTTGATTTATTCTAATTTGTGAGCCGTATCACATTGCAATTACCTCAACAGTCAATAGAAGTTAACGTGTTTTAACTGGCACTAAAATATAGCAGGAAAAAGAAGATCATATAGGAAAAATAGGAAATTGTAGCACATTAACACAAGCTGCAGACGCTTTTATTCATATACGAAAGTAACAAATTAGACTCATCACATATCTGCGGAAGCCCATTTCTGCAAACAAAAGACATCAAAGTTAGACACAATATAATAGAAATACTCACAGTAACTATTTGGACTCACTAAGTCAAAATTCTGAGATTCTGAGTCAATACTTTTACATGATATTTCATCATTAAGTTCAAACTTAGAAAGTCAAAACTTAGAAGGTCAACCTTCTGACTAGCCAAAATGGACTCACTCATTTACTTCAAACTCAAGTTAAAGCACTGGTGTATATTACTGTAGATAATCATACATACTTTCCCACAATATAAGACCAACGGGCCATGGTCATGCTTGACCCCTCCTGCTCCTGTGAAGCAGGGAGGAGGCTCTCTGCCTTCAGGAATGTGGGGAGGACACAGACCACAGCTCTCCCTCATCCTGAGACACGCTGAGTATCTCGAGAGAAAACTTTCATTAAACCTGCAACCTTGAGCTCGTATGGGGAGTTGGATTTTTATTTAATTAAAACTGTGTTGTTTGGGTACTTAAGTTCTCCTAAAACCAATGATGGAGCTTATTTACATTTACATGATCAAATGAGCATTACTCAGGGTAATGATTAAATTATAAAATGTAACAGCAGATTAATATTCTGTGGTGTTTAAAGTCATGCCAGCTGTGTGATTGAAAATGCATGTGTGCATTCGGGCATAATAGTATGACGGCCTCTTCTGCTTGATTTAATAAGCATTTTTTTCAGGCAAGGGGAGTATTACTACATTGAGAAATGTCGGGACCACTCCTTTGGCAATAAAACAAATGATGCAATGTATAAACACATCATTTTAGCATTAATTCCAATCAATGTTTTCATGACTCAGAATTTTTTTTTATGAAAAGATAACATTATTTGTAAGTTCACAAACTTTCATGTAATTCTTTTTAAAATATTTCCACAAAAACGTTTGTTTGACGATATTCTGACAGTTTGTCTTTTGTGAGGTTTGAACATAGATGTTCCTGCAGTTACTTCATAAAAAAACAAAAACAGGGCGTCACACTTCTGGAACACAAAAATATGTGGTGGATGGAGCTATCACAACAAGTATCAGTAGGGAAGAAGCCCAGTGGATCTACAAAAATCTATCCTTAAATATTATTGCTACATGTGTAAACCAAAGGACATGTTCACTCTGGTGAAGTACGTGAATATTTATGATACAAAGAAAAACCTGGATGAGCATGAAAGAACCCAGATCGTGGCCAAGAACTTTGATGATGACCGAATATTGCTGCCCCTTTTTCCTCTATATGTTGTTAACGTTGTACACTAAACGGCAAAAAAGATTACACTCATATGTGATCGTTTAAACTTTAATTTAAAAACAATGGGCCTTAACATGCTGTTATACCAGCCTCCAGTCTTTAGGAAAGGCTCTCTACAAGCTCTAGTATCATGGCTGCAAAGATTTGCCTCAGTTAAGCCTGAACACTGATGTTGGCTGATCTGACCTGCAGTTGGTGTTCGACTTCATCCTAAAGATGTAGGATGGGGTTCCAAACCAACCTCAGAAACCCATTTCTTTATGGACCTGGTTCAGGGCACGAAGAAACAATATAATCCCAGATCTCAGTTTAATAGCCGTTCTGGAGCTTTACACCTTTGCTGGTAATGCTCGTGTGATCAAAAACAGCTACTAAACAGACTAAAGTGAGATTGTCTTGTCAATTGCTAAAGGACAAAGATAAACTTTGCAATGTGCTATATAATTGTGTAAAATATAGTTGAATGCTGTAGCTTTGAGGTTTCCCTTAGTTTTGCCTGTTGTGGGTGCAGGTGTCCACATACTTTTTGTATTTTCATGTTTTTTTTTCCTCCAGCGTGAACATCTGTTTGTAAATCTCTGGTCCGTACAAATCTCCTGTCATTATAGCTTCAGCTGCATTTCTTACTTAACACACAGGATGGCGCTGACAGCCCACAGAGATGGCAGGTACTAGGCTACTTGGTGCACTTGTAAGGTACTTACACTTGCAGCCATGTGGCTCATTTCCCCCCAAAATCAGACAATTAATCTACAAATTTATAAACTATATAGCAATATCAGAGATTAACACATTGGTCAGAAATAAGCATTATCACCTCTGAATCATTGAATATACTGCTTTTACAATGAGGCATTCTTTAAAGGGTTAATCAGTTGTATTGAATGGGTTTATTATGATTAATAAATCATTAAGTAATGCTCTATGGATCAGTTAGAAGATATTAATAAGAACAAATTTGTACTCAGCAGAAAGGTGTTTATCTTTTCAGTTTGTTAAATTAAATATTTGTAATATATTAATAAATGCTCTCACTAATAGTGAATACGTAATGTATAAAGGGTTTGAATCGTCCTACCTGTAATTCCAAGTTTTAATTTAATAATATGTTAATAACACCTGAAATAACTTATCATTGGTCTCTCCTGTCTATGGGATTTTTTCACAACCTGAGCACCTCAAATGTGTTTTTAATTATTAGTTGTCAAGGATTTATTTAGCATTAGTAATGATTATTTACGTATTACATACAGTAGGTGAGGATACAAGTGCACTTCACTGTAAGAGTATGGCGCCCTCTAGTGACAGAGAGGAGCAGTGTGGCGAGGTGTTCATTGTTCTGGGGAAGAATAATGTGAACCAACAAAGTGACTTCAGTTCAAGATGTTTGAACACCTTAACGTGCAGGCCAGCACGAAACGAGATGAGGGGCAGATAACGGTTTCAGACGGCGCTCCTCACCGCTGAGACTTGTCGGTGTTTGGAGGAGGAGGGTCGGGGGGGAGAGAGAGAGAGAGGGGGGGGGGGGTCTCTGAGCAGACAGACAGTCAGCGGCGGAGCGAAGGAGTACAGGAGGGGGGGACGCAGCGGACACCGGCCGGTCTGTGGACGCTGCACACGGGCAGTCAGACGGACGCTGAGCTGCAAGGAGGACGAGCCTTTACCTCTCGGCCACGCCGACGCTTTGGTGGAAAAGTTAGCGGCAGCTGCTGAGCCAGTGAAGGAAGGGTCATCATGGTGGTGTCGTTGCGGAGCTGGGTCGCCAACGAGGGAGGGAAGCACTTTGTCCTGGTGGGGAAACTTTTTACAGTTTCTTTTTTTTTTCTTTTTTTTTTTTTTTTTACATCTGTTCGGACTGTTTGTTTAGCCTGCAACTAAAACTTGCAAATCATGTCGATGTCTTCTACCAACTAATGCATTGACTCTTAAGTCAGTTTGTCAATGCTCTTTAGTGAGTTTATTGTTCCTTTTGTGCTGCATCCTTACAGCCTACTACAACCATTATATATGCCATGGATTTAAACATGGATTTTATTAAACATAAAACATAAAATGTACAGGGACAGCCCAGCAGAAAACATTAGGAATGTTATTTGGAATGTTATTTTATTTCTATGTGTTTCTATGTCCTGGTAATAAAAATAAGGATGTAGTTGAGACTATACTGTCCATCCTGTGTGTGTGTGTGTGTGTGTGTGTGTGTGTGTGTGTGTGTGTGTGTAGCTGCTGTGGCTGGGGGCGAACACCTGGCTCTTCCTGAAGACCTTCCTGCTGTACTTCACCGGACAGCAGTATCACTACCTCTACAAGATGCTCGGGGTAAGACCTGACCCATTTAAATACGGCACACTGCATTTATTATCCATGCTCAATAACCAATACTTTTAAAGTTATAATCCGAATGTTGTAATCCGAATTGAAACGAAACGTTTGTCCTACCACCAAAATTCAAACTACAGGTTTGTAACCTGTGTTGTCACGGGTGTTGAGGAGCGAAATGTTATAGATATCAGAGTTATTCAAGTTTTTCTGATTCTGTAAACTTACAATCATTGGAGAAAGACAAAAAATGCTATCTTTATCTGCAAGTTAACCTCTTCCTTTATTGTATATTTGTGAAAAGGTTCAAACAATACTAAATGGACCATTAGATAACTAATATGTACAGAACAACAGATTTGGTTTGAGGTATCAAATATTAAGTTCATATTGTTTATTATGTTTATTTATCCCCCCCCAATTCTCCAAAAGCCACACTGTGGCCTGACACGTTTATATTGATCTGCAAAGAAGTGTAAATATTGCTTCAGCTTGTTACATGCAATCCCACACATCATTAGTGAGATGTAATGACTGACACAAAATACAACCCCCCCCCCCCCCCACTAGATATGCTGATGTAGTTTTTATGGCAGACATTTGACTTGTCACAGTCGGGAAAAGCACAGGTGTAAACAATAAAATAAAGGATGGCTGAATTCAGGGTCCTGGTTGCGTGCATGCTGGCTCAACGTCACACTGACGTGGCAAGCCATCGTTAGTGTTATTAGTAACACCTGTGCTTTTCTCACTAATGATAAGTCAAAAGGTTTGCTGTGAAAAAGACCAACGCGGGGTCTGAAATCACCCTCCTCTTCCTTTGTAGTTACTATGTTTCACCTCCGCCATCTATCTGAGTATTCTGCATGTACACTGCGTTCTGCTAACAACCCCGCGATGCAATGTGTCACGTTTTAAACATGCTAGAATTACAGTTGCGTCAAACTACACCTGTTAGTGTTGGCACAAAATGTGATAACTGTCAGATCTCAATTTATTGCTAACTATTGAAGTCAAAGTATTGAATATTTCTTATACAGGCAGCAGCGAGCCAGTGAACAAGTGAGGGATTTTGGATACAGTCCTATTGTCAGATGCCATTTATTTTTTTTATTTTTTCTTTACTTTGTAAAGCCCCTACACACCTGGCTGTGGTCCACTCGCACAGGTGTTGTCACTTATTATGATTAGATTTCTACTGTGTTTGGGAGTACGCAGTGTGTGATTGTGTACAAAGAGATTAATCTAGATTCTAGGTTTTGACAACGACGTTTACTTATTAGTTCAGATGGAGGAAAATCAACATATAGCTTCTTTAAAAGCTACATTTCAGGGGAGTGCCTTCGCAGCCGTGTGGTTGCAGCGCACGCCACATTACCGCCAGTTCGATTCCAGCCTTCGTACCTTTGTCGCATGTCATACCTCTCTCTCTCTCTCTCTCTCTCTCTCTCTCTCTCTCTCCCCCCCAGTTCTAGTCTCTAAAACTGTCAAATGAAGGCAAAAATGCCAAATCACAAGATTTTCACAAGTAGTAATAATTGCAGCTTCAATAGTGACCAGAAGAATAAATAATAAATAGTAACTAAATAGGGCCCCAGATTGGTCTTGTGACACTTCTTAGTGCCTTCCTAGATGACAGCTATCTGACTGTAAGTGTTTCGTGAGTAAAGGGACTAAATCTCTGTTTTTGAAGAAACATGCTGCTCCTGGCTTCAGAGACTTCTATTTATATCACAGGAGCAGGTTTTGTGATGGATGGTCGACTGTCACATGCAATTGGCCGCAACTGTGTGTGTGAGTGTGTGTTTAGAGGTCGGCCAGTCTGTGCCGGTCCAATAGTGACACGAGCTTGGGCACAAACTCGCACAAACTCACGCAGAATAAGAAATACAATTTTGATGTGCGTTGGCTCACGTGAGCGTTGGTGTAATTGTTGTCACAAGTTCATGTTGGTGCGTGTTGTGTATGTGTGTGTGTGTGTGTGTGTGTGTGTGTGTGTGCGTGTTATTGTGCCAGAGAAAATGTTCCTCGCCTTTGGAGAAAATCCCACAAATGTCACTGTCCGATCACCTGAGACTTTCTAAGCTCAGACGCTGCCGGTTGCTATTTACCAGCTATTTGCTCCCTAATTTCCAAGACCTGTGTTCGTGTTCGTATGCAGTCAGTGAAGAAAATACAAAATGAAAATTGATTGCAAGAAAGTTGTGTCTAGTATTGAATACAAGAAAGGGTAATATTTGTCAGCAAGCAGCATGTGTGAGCTATTCATGCTCTGCCTTTACAGTGGGAGGCACCGGGGAGAGAGGGGCAAGTGTGGGCACGCCTGTGGCTTTGACTGAATGCCTTGCCGGAGGGCTTCAGTTTGTGTGTGTGTGTGTGTGTGTGTGTGTGTGTGTGTGAGTGAGAGAGTGTGTGTGTGTGTGTGTGTGTGTGTGTGTGTGCATGCAAGATTGAGATGTATTTTGAAGCTTTAATGCAGCTGAAGGGTATTTAGGTTTATCTTCAAAAAGCATCTTATCACATTCACCTTTATGGTTTACTGTTTGTGTGTATATTTGTGTGTGTGTGTGTGTGTGTGTGTGTGTGTGTGTGTGTGTGTGTGTGTGTGTGTGTGTGTGTGTAATTGTGTGTGTATATATGTGTGTGTTTGGGACGTGCAGACACCATGATATCAGATATCCTGCTTGTGGTTTTGCCTTCAGCTACTTTTCTAGGGTAAAGGTATCAGACTTTTAAGTGTCATCCTTGTCTTGCTCTATGTAGATTCTCACTTTGACCTGTTTGTGTGTTCCAATCTTATATTTCAGAAACTTTGCATTATGCCTCGCACCTCTATCTGTTTCAATCCAGGTTGTTCTGATACACCGCTCGTAGCTGTAACTTGTATATATATCCCACGCAATCTCGAGGGACAAATGCCATATAGGCAGGAGATCGAGGTGTACGAGTAAACACTGGACCTTTGTCTAGGGGACCGCTGTCCGTATCCTGTGTTTAACCTGAAGTCACAACGTTGATTGATTTGTAAACTAACTTCCGTACTTACTAAATGCTACTTCCATAGTTATTTTAACCAATACCACAATCTTTTACGAAACAAAAAGTGGTTTTGTTGCCTAAACCTAAACATTTTCTTCCTGTGAAGACGGACGTTTATGACTATATGCATGTAACAAATGAAAATTGACACGCATTGCTGGACATTTGAAGGAAAACGTGTGAAAAATAAGGAATAACTTTTCATAAAATGTGATACGAACCGCTGTTTGAGGATACGTTGTTCAGTCAGTTGTATAATATATTGTGGTTCCTCATGTCCTCGTAAACTCTCGGTGGATTGTCTTTTTCCTTGTTGAATCACTTACAACTGGTGCTTGTTGTATATTGAGAAGCTCTAAAAACCCAGCGTACACAGATTTTCTCTCTCAGGAGCTAAAACAAATGGGACTCTAAATCAATGATAATGTTGCTCTGTAACTGCGGGATGTGTAAATAGCCATAAGCAACTTAAAAGATGATGATATGTAAATGTTGTATTCACAGCTTGTTTCCACTGCCCCCAAAAACATCCATTGCTGCAGGTTTAAGCAATTCACGTAAAACACAGCACAACCCCTGTTACCGTCATCAACGTATAAATTATGTTTTTGCCGTCTACTTTCCACTTTGATGACGATGATCCTGTACTTACTGTGGGCTATGACGTAGGGTCATTCATAATGTAAAAAAAAGTCTGCACACCAATAAACTCTGAAGGCAGCAAATTGGGTATTAGGTGTTTAATCACTGCGTTAAAAAAATAACAACAAGTGTCATTGGAGCGCATAGGCAGCCAAATGTTACAGCGCACGTTACCGCAACGTCCCTGGTTCAATTCCAGCTGTGGGACCTTTGTTGCATGTCATACCCCTCTCTCTCCCTTGTTTCCAGTCTGCCTCTACACCAAAAAAATAACCTTTAAAAAATAATTAAATAACCACGTTAAAATAAACCATTATAATGGTCTTAAGATAGACAGCAGAGAAGTGCTGTTAAAGTGGTTTGAGAAGATTATGTATCCTTCTTGTTAACCGCCATGAATTTCAACACTGGAATCAACGTAAATTCAAACAGCGGCAAACAATTTTTACCAACCACCTTTTCAGTCTACAAGGCGTTAGAGTTTAATACTCACAAGATTTGGGGATGGAGTATCTCTTAAAATGTTGGTCTACAGTTTCACACATGACCTGTCTCTCTATCTCTGATCAACTCACTCACTCACCTTCATCTCTCACACTAGTTGTTTGAGTTTCTGAGGGATAATCAGAAGAGACGGCACCAGCGGTGCACAAAGAGGCTGCCAAGAAAGGATTTAAATGTGCTGAGTTTAGTAGACGCCCAAGCACATCCAGTGTTTCCGCATGAAAACATCTTAGATTATTGAGCTGTAGCTTGAGATTCGTGAAGACAGATTACATAGCGAACATCGCTCCCATGTCACTTCAGGTAAATTGGTCAGGTGCTGTATCAGCTCAGATGTTCTGAGATGTAGTAAAAATGCATAATTAACAGTTATTCATTTGTTACGCTTTTGCACAAAGTGTCCTGGAAATGAGGTGCAGTACAAGCCCCGTTAGATCAGGGAGAAGCCTTTGAGAACAAGTGCCTCGATACTCAGTTCCACGTTCCACCTGACACAAGTGCCACAAGGCTTGCAGGTACATGAAGTACAGAAACTACAAGAACGAACTACAAAATACAAAAGATAATCTGTGAGGTGAAAGGCAGAGGTATGCTGGTGTTTTAAATACAACAGGAAGTTAGTTACTGCAGTGCAGTCCACTGATTTGGCGGTTGCTGCAGCAGCAGTGACTGTGACACACAGCTCATGGAGGCAATTAAAGTACTTAAGCTATTCCTTCTCGGAGTCACAACTCAGCCAAATCGGACACACATATTTATATTCAGTATGACTGAAAACTTTCCATGGATTGTTATTATAGTTTCATATGAAAGATTATTAATCGGCATAGAAAAAAAGATCCTTACAACTCCAGAATCATGGCATTTTTAGGTTTTCTTCATTACCAAAGAAGTTCAGTGACAGTTGTCTGTACATCCATGACTACATTGCATAGAGGAATGGCCATTTGTGGCTTTAATTTGCCCTGGGAACCTTTAGACAAAAAAATCAAACCACACGCCCACAGTGTCAGACTTTAAAATCCCTGGGTTATTGGAGCAGGAAAACAAAGAATTAAACAGACATTCATGTATCTGTCTTTGTGTGTCATAATCCCAACAAAAACGAAATTAGTGATCTGTTTAAAGGCATAAAGCCTCAGAAGAGAGACGGATCAAGGAAAACGATTGTTAGCCTTCATACTGAGAAGAACAAAGATGGTTTTAAATAACCCTGTGTGGCGTGGAAGTCATGCCTCAAGCACCTCAGTGTGCACTTTGAATAGTCCAAATCTGAACAGGAACAGCTCAAAAGTCTTAATCTTAATCCGCCAAACCCTTATCAGGCTGCATCAGACCCCATTTCAACAACCGGCTGCCTAACAATGTGTGTGTGTGTGTGTGTGTGTCTCTTTCTGTCTTTCCCAGCTAGGGCTGTGCATCAGCAGGGCGTCTGCGTCTGTGCTGAACCTGAACTGCAGCTTGGTGCTGTTGCCCATGTGTCGCTCCCTGCTCACCTTTGTCCGAGGAACACACATGGTAAGAAAGAGGTGGGGATGGAGTGAGGAAAGAGAGATGGCAAGAAAGGGTTTATTGAGTTTGAAAAGTGCATACGTTTTTGCTTATGTCACTTTGAATGACGTAGAGTTGAAGGATTTGTATGTAAAATGTCGTAAGGGGAAGAGTATAAGGTGAATGAGTTATGAGCGTTGTATTTCCCTTGAATCCCAGCCACAAAGATAATGCTATTGTCTGTGTTATAACTCCATACGCTCCTGTAGGTATCGAGCAGAGAGACTCGCAGACTGCTGGACAAGAGCAAGACCTTTCATGTGGCGTGTGGTGTTTCCATATGTATCTTCTCTGGTAAAAAATAATCACCACAGCTCATATTTCTTCATGTATCACAGTGTGTGTGTTAGTATGTGTTTGTGTGTGTGTGTGTGTGTGTGTGTGTGTGTGTGTGAAGTGTGGATAAATGGACCCAGGCTGCCTCAGCATTCTTGGCGTACCAGCTGTGATGTCCCTTCAGCTAGTCATGTGTTTTTGCTGTCTAGTTGTGTGTGTGTGTCTGTGTTGTTGCTCTTGTGAGTCTCCTCTCATGACATCATGGGAGCTTCTAGCAGCTGTGTGTCAGCTGGATCTCTACTTTACAGGCTTCCTCCCTCTTATTCATTCGTGTTTTTTTTCTAAGAAGTTGGCTTCATATCTGTACAGTAACACGAGACTCCCTTGTTCTCACGAAAGAGATGATCTAAGTCAGCACTAGCCACCTATGTATATAACCCCATGCTGTTTGCTTTTCCTCACAGTGATCCAGTCATTGTGTAGAGCTCCTGTTGCTGCTATAAAGATATATTGACCAGTAACATTGTGACAATGGCTGATTAGTGTTGGGATGTGGCTTGTAGAGATAAAACAGTTCGTTGACAAATACCAAGCAGATTTTCATAGCCTCTAAAATGTCACCAGGGACCTCTGAAATAACATGTCCAACCACTTAAAGCAGTTCTGCTCCACCAGACAGCATGTACAGGAAGACAGCATTGATTTCAAAGGGATTCTTCAGCAATTTAGTATTTACTTCATGTGCATTTAAGTGAATCAAAAGAGACGGATTAAAAATGCATGGTCAAAATCGATGTAGCAGATAGCATGACTTTAGTTTCTAGTGTGGGTCAAACTCCAGAAACACCAGATCCTACACAAGATGTAACTCAATCTGGTGTATTTCAGTATATGCTGTCTGCATGGTAAATGTGCATGTCTTTGTAACAAAGCCTTTATGTTTTAAAGCTAGAGTTGACAGCAGCTCTAGAACCACAGAAGATATTATACAATTGAGTAATAATGATAATACTAATACCTTAATTTATACAACACCTTTAAAAACAGAGTTTACAAAGTGCTTTGACAGACTAAGCAGCAAAGGCAAGGCAATAAAACAACAGAAAGCTCAACAGTGAGGCCCGACAAAGCAAGACAAACTAAGGTAACAGTTAAACCCTGATAAAACAGTACTACAGCAGTACTCACCCGGAGAGTGGACTTCCTTTTTTGACAAACCAAAGACACATGGTTATCCTTTTGTGGACGGCCCTTTAGACTGTCAAACCACGCTACAGCCACGCTAGTTGCTCTGTGAGGCTGTGCTTGCATGTGGGCTGAATGCTAACATCCTCATGCTAACATGCTAATAATGACAATGTGAACATGCTGGCGTTTAGCAGGTTAACTGCTCACCATGTTCACCATCTTATCTTATCTTGTGACCTGATGATGGTGTGAGAAGAACATTTTGTGCCAATCGACCCAAAGTAATTAGGTTTCATCTTCTGTGACAAATTTCATAGCAAACCACCTAATAGTTGCAGACATAAAAAAACAAAACAATAATGGCAAACGTTGAGATATTTCAGGCTGGAGCAAAGTAACATTTCCATCCTTTGAGCCAATAGAATGATCTGGTATCTGTTCTTCACAATTGCATCATCTGTTAGCTTAAGTCTTATTTCATCATTGACATTCACTTCTCAACTCATCAACACCTCACACACCTCACACACACACACACACACACACACACACACACACACACACACACACACACACACACACACACACACACACACACACACACACACACACACACACACACACACACACACACACACACACACAGCGCTCATGTTCTAATATCGGAGTTCCACAGCTCTTAGACAACAAATGACAATGAAGACAGAGAGACAACAGTGATGGGAGAGAGACATAGACACTGAGAGAAGGAAGAGAGGGGGGAGTGTGGGGGAGCAGTGGGAGTGAGAAAGGATGTGAGTGAGAAAAAAGGACCCTTGTGTCTCATGATTACGCCCTCTAATTCCATCAGCTGTCGAACGGCTGCATGGTTAGCCTATGATGTCAGGGAGGTGTGTGTGTGTGTGTGTGTGTGTGTGTGTGAGTGGAAGTGACTCAGGAAGAATGTTTAGCTGATTTTCTGCTGAATAGACAAAGAGATGTTTGTACGAGTGTCCACTAGCAGTTAATTTTGACCTTCATAATTAAGTGCGTGTGTGTGTGTGTGTATGAAGCAGAGGAGCTTTTGGGTATATCTGGTATATATTTGGGTATACTGTGCACCAAAATGTATGTTTTAAATCATCATTGTGTAACCCTTTCTCTCTTCTTCTGTAGTTGTACACGTGTCTGCCCACCTGGTGAATGTGGTCAACTTCAGTGTGAGCTACTCAGAGGACTTTCCTGCTCTCAATTTGGCTCGCTACAAAGGAGAGGTGAGACACATGCAGATTGCACTTTATACTTGTGAGGACCCTCGTTGACTTGATGTATTCCATGGCCCTCTAACCATAACCATCCCAAAGACAACGACAACCCACACACACACCTTGACCTTCAAGCTGAAACACATTCGTGGTGTTTCACTCAGTTGCGCACATGAAATTTGACGATAGTAGTTGTTTGAAGAATTAAAAAATAAGGAGCTTGAGAGGGAAATATCAATCCTGCACCTCACCTCTGCACAACTGACCAAACACTGCATTAAGTGGGCAATTTTTCTTTCCCAGGACCCCAAGCTGATCATTTTGACCACAAGTAAGAAGAACTACTCTTTCTTATACAGTATTGCGTAAAGACAAAAGATTTGTGTGTGTGCGTGTGTGTGTGTGCATGTGTATGCTGGTTTGTTTTTTCTTCTCCTTGTAGGCAATGTAGGTGGTAAATGTGTTGCAGATTAGAGTGGCTTCATGCCAAGAGGAGAGGAGGTCCTGCTGCGTTTAGTCCTGTCTTTCTCTTCTCTGTATTTTTGCTGTCTTAGTGTGTAAAATAACAAATTATTGTAGATTAAAAAAAAAAAAAGTTTTTCTTACTGTTGAATTCAAATTAAATTATGTGGAAATATCATAGTGAGCAGACATCTCCATTTCCATGTGTCTCACGTGTACGTGTCCTGGGATGTTAATTTGACTTTGTCTCTAATTGGCTGATTCTCATTAGTCCCAGGAGTCACAGGCCTCCTCTTGGTTCTCATCCTCTTCCTGATGTTCACATCCTCCTCCTACTGCGTACGGTAGGTCAACCACACCACCATCTGTAAAAGCTTCCTTCAGCCTAAAGATCCCATTTTATGTGTGTGACGTCTTCTCAATCCATGTGTGAGAGAAAACCTGTTTTGGTTTGTTCGCTGTGTGAGCAACTTTCATTGAAATGAATGGGAGCCACATTGGAGCCTTGGTTTTTGTGCTTACACATGTGTGTCTCTGCCTCTGTGTGTATCTCTTTGTGTCAGGTCTTTTATTTCTTCTCTTTTTCTTTACGTCTGAGTTTATCTTGTGAGAGGGAGCGAGACATTTATGATGGAAACCTTCAGGAGACATGCTAACAGACGTCTGTTACAAAGCAAATCCTAACTAAGTGCTCCACTCACAGCTCTGTCATTACTCAGGTCATAGTGGGTCACACATGCAGGTTTGTGAGACTTGAAGTGTGTGTGTGCATGTGCAGTTTTTGCTATCTTCAGTAATTGAACAGAGGATAAGAGGCTTTTCCAGACCACTCAAGGCTTTAGATAAGAGTTGTGGTTAGCGACTGGAGAGGTGGGATGAAGGCTGCCGTGCACCAGAAGAATATGAGTCACAATGATCCAGTGATGTGAACCACATTAGTGCTCACAAGGTTCTCAACATATTCTGTGGATTACAGTAGGATCTGCATTTTTACCCTTTAACATCTTTGCTAATAACATACTGTTGAGGACTTTTTAGTCACTATGTCCACGGAAGAGGAAATGGGGACTTAATGAGCCCATTTGAAAGCAAAGGCGGAGGAAAGATAGCCAACTAACCATTTGCATGGGATCAATATTGTAAAATCTATTTGTCAATTAGCATAGAATTTAGCAATTTTAAAATAAAAGGAAAATTGACAAAATAATTTTAAGAGACAATGTAGCTTTCGTTCTGACAATATATATTATAAACTGAAGGTAGGGCTGGGCATTATATTTCTGAGTAAATATCGTCTTAGATTTTAGGTATTGTAATATGGCATAAGTGTTTTCTTTTCCTGGTTTTGAAGTTGCATTACAGTAAAATACTGCCATTTTCTGAACTCACCAGACTGTTTCAGCTGTTCTATTATTTGTCTTTACCCACATAGTCATCCTATCCACATTAGTGATGATTATTTATCAAAAATCTCATTATGTAAAATGGTCAACCGTACAATATCGTCGCAATATCAATATCGCGATTTTTGGTAAAACATATCCTGATATTTGATTTTCTCCATATTGCCCAGCCCTAATTGAAGGTATTTAAATGTATGCTTGTCCTAACTTGTCATAACATCTCTTTATTGACAAAAAAAAACTTTTCTAATGTAATACTTATATTTGGTAATTTAACTTTGGTTCCTTGAAAATGATTTTCAGCTAAATCTGTTGTTTTACGTTCAGCCCCAGTCTATAAAAAAATTGACTCAAACCCAAGATCAAAGCAAATATAAGGGCAGTTTGAATTCATTTTTGCAAATCTTTATCAATGGATTATGAGGCACTGACCACCTAACTGGGTTGAACAAATGCATTTTGATTTAAATAGAACCAAGCTGCTCAGTCCTCGTGGTGTCCCTGTAAAGAAACTTGTGTGAAGAAAACAAACATGAAAGAAGTGGCAGTAAAACAGGATCAATACAGGGTTTGATGATGTTCACTATTTGCAATGTTTATTTGGGGGGGGTCGTTGTGTGTAATGACCCCTTTTAATATTGACCTCTGATGTCCTGCTTACTCAGGCTCTGAGCTGGGAGTCTGTGCGTCTGGTCCTGAACAAACTCTGACCTCGCTTTCTTCTTTTGTTCTCTCTGCTCTTTTTGTGTCTCTCGTTCTCTTGTTTCCTTATATCATGTTACAATGTTATTATTCCTCATTTACGTCTATTTCGGGTCATTATCTCTCTTATAAAACATCCTAGGTGTGACTTAGAAGTAAGAGTTTCTTTGAAAATAATTAAACATGTTGTTATTTTGCCCCCCCCCCCCCAGGTTGTCCAACTATGAGATCTTCTGGTACACACACAACCTCTTCATTGTCTTCTACATCATCCTCATGGTGCACATGGTCGGGTAGGTCTCGGAGCTTAGCACTAAATCTATGTGTGTGTCCGTGTATGTGGGTTTATCTCCGCATGATATGGGAGTCTTTCTGCGCTGTTGGTACAGTTTGTCTCCCTCTCAACCACTTCCCCCAGAAGACAAGATAAGAGTTTGCTTCATATATGAGCGTCAGCAAATAATGAAACTCCCGCTGACAGATGGAAACATTTCCATCTGCAACTTCAGGCTCTGAAAAAAAACACAGCTTTTCAAGAAACCATGCAATGTATTACTGACTTTCTTCATTCAAAAAATGTCATGTCATTGACTTATTCAACATGAAATATCATATCACTTACTCAACATAAAATGCCATTTAATTTCTTGTTCTGAGAAAAGTAAAGCAAAGAGTTTTTTATGGGAAATCGGTGTGCAGGAATTTCTTTACATACCTCCACTGACTGTCAAACTGAACAGTAATACAAGTGTTTTGTTGTCTTGTATTTAGTGTGGTTGATTTTTAATAACAGCATGTATCTATACTTTGAAGACTATGTGAAACGGCAGTATTTGTTTTTGATATTTCCTTAATGGCAATTTCTTGTTTCAGGCTGAACACAAGAACATAGAAACACAATCACACTTACTTTACAGGAGTGTTCTTTTTCTATAACCACACCTCAGAAATCCTATATTTTACTCTAAAATAACCAAACCATGTGACTTTTCTTTTCTCTCAGAGGAGCTCTGAAGTATCAGACCAACATCGAGGCCCACCCTCCGGGCTGCCTCAGAGCCAATCAGAGCAGCACCGAGCAGCAGGACGAGGAGCTGGAGCAGGCTGAGGATGAAGAGAGGAGATGCGGAGAGGAGGCTCACTTCCAGCCACACTACCCCCAGGTCTGTCTGTGTGGTTGCGCAGTGCATGTCTATTGTGTGTATCTTTGCATTTAGATTTATTTGTGTGCCTGTTGAAGGAAGTGTTCGTACCTGTAAGTGTGTGTCGGTGTTGTAGAGGGTGTGTAAGTGTTGTGTTGAGTATTTGGGAGGTGTTAGAGGGAGTTGGTCCTGTTTATTAGAGGTGCAGTGCTGTGAAGGAGGGGCAGGTATCCTCTTTCTACATCAAGGCCTGTGTTTGTGTGCGTTTCTTCCTGGAAGTGTGATTATGTGTTTGCACATAGTCGTTAAGCAACGAGCTGGTTCCATAAAATCCCCCTTAAACCCGATTGTGCTCCGCAGTGTTTACAGGAGTTGTGAGCAATTAGTCTGCTACAGGTAACTGCCAACAAAAAGAAACAGAAACACCACACACTGTGATTGAAAGGTCCAAGGATTTTGCATGTGTTCTCATGAATACACTCTCTTTTTGATTCAGAGCCAGCTTGTGTTCTTTGTGAAACAAGTTGGGAGAATACAACATATAGACACAACATAAGAGTCCCAAAGCTTCCGGGGCAAACGCTGCACTCTTTCGATATCGCAGATCTTAATTATGACCAGCCTACTGGGAAAAATGTTTTAGTCAGCCTCCTTTTGTATGTTTTGTAAGAATTTTTTACAATTATGATGTGTTCACTTGGTAAAAATAACTACTTAAGTGGGCATAAATCGCTGGCAAAATGGCTGCAAAGCCACTGTCGCGGACAGCTACATCTATTTTAGTCTGATTCCCCGGATGTAGACTGAGAGTATAAGTCTGCCATTGGCCGTGTATTCACGCAGCATTGTCCTCTCCTTCCGCTATCTGCTAGGGATCGGTCTCTGCATCCTGTGCTTTGCACCGCCCACGACGTTTGTGATTGGTTTACAGAAATACAAACAAGTGAGAGCATTTTTTCCTCCATACCAGAATAGTAATGTTTGGAGCTTTCTTTAGCGCTGTGGAGATAGCTCTAGTTATGCGAGACTACATCTATTTAAAATCCAAATTTAATACTAATGCTATGTTCACACTGTGTAGTGTTGCTCAAGCGTTGTTGATGTAGTTAAAATGTCAGTAAATAGTACTGGGATCTGGCTAATAGCATTTTTTAGATGGAACGGAACAGGTTTAAACAAAAAGATATGATTGGTTGAAGCTTTACTGCGTCAGATAAATAGTTGGAACCAGCTGAACCTTAATTTGTAGCCCATTACATAGCGACAAGTTCTCAGGCTTCAATTTGTAGCTTCATGTCCCCGGCTTCCTTTAAAAGTGACTTGCAGTCTGTTACAGCATAATAAAAATTGATTTAGCACAATAAGAATAGCCAATTACCACTGAATTTCAAAGTTCCTGGTATGATTATAAGGCAAGCAGCAGGGGTAACCATCGAGCATGTGTGAACGCTTCCAAGTGTGAATAAACAGAAGTTTTCCGTTCCAAGATGACACGAAAGTGACGGAAAAGCTAGCTAAAGCATGTTGGCAGAAGCTGATGTACTGAAATATTTTGGTTACGTAACTTCATCATTATCAGCTGCTCAGTCCGAGAACATCAAGAATCCCTCTTTACTTCAGAGGACATGGTCCATGAAGGCTCTGTACCTGCAAACCTGTCCGTTGGTCTATGGAGAGGAAGGCGTTAAGGGTTCCTCAACTTCCTCACAGATTTTATAACGTTAAAACCCAAAGAAAAATGCCACATGAACGTTGACATATGTGCAGACGGAGAAAACTACGGTCTGACACTATTCAGGGTTTACTTTTGTAGCTATGACCATCAGGTTTATTGGTCATGCTACTGTAGCTATGACTCACCAAAGTAACTGCTGAGGGCTCTGAACATGGCGATATCGGAACTGTCTCCAGTAGCTTCTTGTGATTGATTGTTAACATAATGATGTAGAAAGTCTGTGTTTCTCTTTGTCTATTTGTAGACATGGCTTTGGGTGTCCGGTCCTCTCTGTCTTTACTGTGCCGAGCGGTTCTACCGCTACATCCGCAGCAGCGACCCTGTTACCATAGTGACAGTCATCAGGCACCCTTGTGAAGTCATCGAATTGCGCATGCTTAAGAAGAACTTCAAAGCTCGTCCCGGACAGGTGAGAAGACAACACATGTCTTTATCTCCAAACATTTTGTTTTTGTTACATCTCGTTTGTATTCATCACTTTACTATTTATTTAATCGTATGATGTTTTTGAGGTGACTATAAATTCCTCCGCTGTCACAAAGTGTGGTTTCTTAAGTAAAAAGGTTCATCTGATTCTTTCTTCTGTGCCTCCACCTTTGTTTCTCTCCCCCTTTTTTCTCTCCATGTGCTCCCTTTCTAATCCTCTCACCCTTTCCTTCTGTGTCGTCCTGCTGTCTCTCCATCTCTTCCCTCTCTTTCTCAGTATGTCGTTCTTAACTGTCCAGGTGTCTCTTCATTTGAGAACCATCCCTTCACGCTCACAACGGTGAGACTTTATGTAGCACATTCCTCACTCATGACACAATGTACACACACACACACACACACACACACACACACACACACACCACTATATACACGCACACATATGTTTTTACAGTTTCTTAAACTTTCTTCCCTCCGGCAAAGAACATGCAGTTCTTTGTCTCTCCCAATGTCCCGCCCTCCTCTGCTGCTGGCTGGCACTTCAATGACAGCTGGGTCGCCCAGTAATATTAAGTTTCACGTTTTTTGTTGATGTTTTCAGATTTAGTCGAGATTATATGAGACAAAAGCAGAAGACAAACAAACAACTTTCTGTTTAGTCAGCAACTCAGCATACAGGAATGGACACACACACACACACACACACACACACACACACACACACACACACACACACACACACACACGTACACACACACATCAGCGTGTGCATGCCTATGCCTGATGTGTTATGGAGCTTTGAGGAGGAGGGCAGGGAATCACTCTGACAGAGAGCAGACAGACCCCTGAGGCTAGTCTGCCAACAGGAAGGCTTAGTGTGTCTGTGTGTGTCTGTGTGTGTGTCCATGTGTGTGTATGTATGCATTGTTTAATTTATTGACAAGATGTTAGTTGCACGTGTGTATGTGAGTGTTTTCTTGTACTCTTCAACAACTGAGAGTGTGTGTACTTGTAAACATGTGTGTTTTTTCTTTTTTGTGACTAACTGTCTGCTTTCTAACTCCTCGCAGTGTCCCACAGAGAACAAGGAAACTTTTGGCATCCATCTTCGAGTCGTGGGAGACTGGACTGGTGGGTGCGCGCACACACACACACACACACACACACACACACACACACACACACACACACATATATACACACAAGGACATTGGGATGCTTGCATAGGATAACATGTGCAGAAACACACAGATAAAAGGAAAGACAAATAGGCACACGCACACATTTTGTGTTCCCTATCAGAGTTGACAGGATGGAAGACCTTTCGTCCCTTCTCTCTGGGGAGGAAGCATTTCCGAAAAACTATCACACACATAGAGACATATTTATATTTATTTTTGTCTTACTATTAATGTATGGTTCCCACAGTTTTATTGTCTGGTTGAAAACTGTATTCGGCGTGCATGTGCTCTCTCTCACACACACACACACACACACACACACACACACACACACACACACACACACACACACACACACACACACACACACACACACACACACACACACACACACACACACACACATACACTCACATTACACAGTTAATTAACATTTACAGAGCTTGTAAAATTTCAGCTAAAGAGCTGGGAAGATTTTAGATGTTTTTGACTTTGCTGTGTTAAAGGCCCAAGCACTTTACATACACATGCAGCATGTCAGAGAAAAGGAAAAGTCAATGACAAAAAACACTAACCTATATCTTGCAATTTTTTATTTGACTGCATCAGTTGCATTGGTATGCAGCGGACTCAAAGGTAATCACTGAAGGAAACCGTGGCCTTTACGACGTATGCAAGAGCATGTACACCCGTTTCCACTTGCTACTGTACATATATACACACACAGGTTTTCAGAACACAGGAAAGGAAATGGGTTTGTTTGTGTTGGCCCCTTAATCTTCCATGACCACAAGTTGTAAAGAATCACTGGAAAGCATTGAGTTGGAATGTATCGACACCTCTAAATGTGGTAATATTTGTACAGTCATGTTTGCATTAAAATCTTTATGACCATGTCCATCCTTAGAGAGTTAGATCAGTGGGTGAAATAAAGAGAAATACGAAACCTCTCCTCTCCTCAGAGCGGTTCACACAGCTGTTACTTCCTGAACCAAGGATGGACTTGGAGATCCTTCCCATGGTGCAACAAAGGAGATACCCCAAGTATGTTTGTGTGTGTGTGTGTGTGTGTGTGTGTGTGTGTGTGTGTGTGTGTGTGTGTGTGTGATGTGGCTGACATGATTTCTCATGAAGGCTCAGAATCACAGAGGGGTCAGAGGTTTCGACCTCCAGACCTCTGACCCTGTGCTCTTCCTGCTCTGTGTTTGAGAGAGAGAGATAGGCAGAGATGGAGAGGGAGATGAGTTTGTTTTGTGACAGTAAACCAGACCTAAACAAACTATCAACCCCCCCACTCTGTAAAGTGGGCTGAGGTGTGCAGCAATGCCCACTTATGGTCAAAAAGGTTAGGGTTCATTTCCATTTACTGGTATAGTTCAACTAGTGCAGTATTCATATTTTGCTTATTTAATTCTAATAAAAGGCCATTAATACTAAATTAATTTCAATGAATTGAGTAAAATTAGTACAAGTGATATTACTCAACATTGAACTACCCCAATATGCTGTTATTTAACAGTTAGACATCTGGGGAAATATGCAATATCTGCAATATTGAAACCAGTTTAATGTTAACGTTAATGTTAGTTTCTGTTAGGAAATAGGTTCAAAACATGTTTAGCCTAGTTTAGCATAATGGCAGGAAACAAGGGAAACTGCTGGCCAACCTACATCAAAGTTGTCAAACCGGTATTTGTCTATTTTTACACAATGTTTTTTTCCATGAATAAAAAGTTCTTAGCGTTACTGAGCACAGTGATTGTGATTATGTGACAGTGACGTTGCGCCAAGTCTCACTTGGCCCTATGGTGGGTATTTGGGTATACTTTCTGAATGCAGAGAATTATTTGTGTTTGACCATGCTCGGTAATTTTATATCTGCCCGTTTAGAGAGTGTGTGTGTGTGTGTGTGTGTGTGTGTGTGTGTGTGTGTGTGTGTGTGTGTGTGTGTGTGTGTGTGTGTGTATTTCGATGACACAAGTATTTGACCAGCTGTTGTAGAGATGACGTGTGTGTGTGTGTGTGTGTGTGTGTGTGTGTGTGTGTGTGTGTGGGGTCAGACAAGCTGCACCCAAACTGTGATTTCAAATGCAGGATGTTTCTCTGCTAATGTGTGTTTGTGTTTTTGTCCACACTGTACGTTCAGGCTTTACATTGATGGTCCGTTTGGAAGTCCATCAGAGGAAGTATTCAACTACGATGTCAGTGTTTGTGTCGCGGGTGGAATAGGAGTCACGCCGTTCGCCTGCGTGCTGCATGCTCTACTGTGAGTTTTTGAAAAAAAACCACACAAACATCACAAACTGCTAAATGATGAACAATTGGAGCAAGCATTATTTTGTTTCTTTGTTTCTCTCTTCCTTCCTCCCTGCTTTACACCTCAGGGACGGCTGGACGGGTTTCAGGTTGCAGAGGTTGTACTTTGTGTGGGTCTGCAGGGAGCTCCAGTCCTTCTACTGGTTTGCTGAACTGCTGTGTGCTCTTCACCACAAGGTCAGGACAAAGTCTAAGATGCTATAGCTTTCAAGTTATATTGATTAAAACATGTGGGAGCTAAACTGTGGTTCATGATCAAGTTTGGTAATTGTTTTTACCAGTTTTTTTGTGTGCTTAAATGTCAACATTGTGTCTCAAAATGTCTGTACATGCCCCTGCTTTTACTGTGAATTAAGCCAGTTTACCAGAAAAGATAATCTACTTGATACAGACTTTTGGGGCTAGAAACTTTCCATTCCTGTGTGTGTGTTTGCCGAGTTTTAAGGCGAATGGAAAGGTCAGAGGTTAAAAAGCGCCAAAGGCTGCAGATTAGCAGGGGAGTTGTTACTTTGGCACTTGTGCTTTTAAATACTTATAACAGTAAGAGTTTATATAGAAATATGGATTGATCAAATAAAAAGCACTCCTAAGGTATCATCCTCTGCATAACTCAAACTCAGAGTTTAATGTCAATTATTTGTTTTTGGCAAATAACAATTTTAGGTTTTTATAGTGATATGGATTAACAGACTTTTGTTTGTTGTATTTCCCGCCATCTTGTGGCTGGTTGTAACGTTACCTCTCCTATATCGGAGAAACCAAAGGAACACATGTTGCATTTCATCCTAAATATCACTGTGTTGAATTAGACGTAATGTATCACAGAACTACTAAAACACAAAAGTTTCCATGTCTGTGTTTGTTTTTTAGCTTTGGCAGGAAAACAGACCGGACTACTTTAATCTGAAACTTTACGTCAGTCAGACAGACAACCTGCAGGTAAGTGTGACACACACACACACACACACACACACACACACACACACACACACACACACACACACACACACACACACACATGGTCTAGCTTTTTGTGTTCATCTTTTCATTTCATTGTCTGTTCACTCGTTCATCTCTTCATTAATCTGTTGTTGATCAGTCTTTAATAACTTAACCCACTAGAGGGCAGTATATGGCAGAGAGAGAAGCTGCAGAAGTTTACTGTCTGTCTGTGGCTGTCTGTTCTCTCTCTGAACGACACATTTATTGTTTCAGATTGTTTTAGCATAAGCACGTCTATCGTACACCATTTTTTTCAAACTTCCCACCTTTCCTTGCTGTGGCAAACAGCTATTAGAGACCATGAATCAGAGACCTCATGTTGACAGAAATGCTTACTTTTCTCAGTTTCCGGAAACAAAAAACAGAAATTATAAAAACGAAAGAATAAAACGTTACCTGGAATGAGAATGTCATTGGTTGTATCAATTGTTTGGGCATATTTTTGATCTTACCATAAGTAGCTGCTAATATTTCCTCCAGTGTTTATGAAATGATACATGGCATTGGGCTCAAGCCAAACTCTTCAGTATCTATTCAAAATGTCAGACATATATGTGGATCATGTAGAACCCAATTAGTACAGTAGTGAGTATCCTCACCTGCTGTGTGTAAGATAGGCAGGAAATCACATAACAGGTTTGTGTGTTGCCTTACACGTGTACAGAGAGATCCTGACCCTTATCAGAGCCGCTCTGTGAAAAAGGATTGACCAAGGGGATTAACTTTGTGACCACAAAAAGACAGTGACATAATACTTTGCCTGACCTTTTTCTCACACCCCATGTTCTATAGAAAGGGCTCGAGATACAGTGAGTTTACTGGGTTTTCAGTCTCTCACACGCAAACTGAACCAGCACGCTAAAGGTGTTGGACGTTCATTTGCTTGTCTCCTCTTTATATTGTAGGTGTTTAATGGAGAGTAAAACAACATTGTCAACCACCTGCCATCTACATACGTAAAGTAAGAATACAATAAAATAATACTTTGCAACATACAGGAGCTCAGATAAATGTAATGGACCTGGTGTCTGATGGATCTATAAGGCAGATTTAAACAATTTTGATCTGAAATAGATCAATATTAAATTGTCACAAAGTTCAATATTTCAGTAGCGTACTTTGCTGATACACAAGCAACCCATGGAGCTCATTATTTTTTACTTAATCCCACTTCGTCAGTCCCTGCATTTGCTTTGTTTTGCTGATAACCAAGGACGCATTAGAGTACAATGGGCCTCATGGCTAAGACTTTCTACAGTTTGGAGCCACAGTTTTGTTCAGCAGGAGAAAGAAAGAGAGGAAGGAGGAACTGGCAGAGGAAGATGGACAACCTGTTGTCATGACAGACTGGGATCTTTAGACCTATAGATGTCAACAGTGCTTTTCTGATAAAAAAATAAAATTTTATGTGTCATCAATCTGCTGCTGCTGCATTACATCAGATGTCTCTCGTAAAGAAGATATGAAATGTATCATGAATGATAATATTCCTCAGTTATTGCTGGATTTACATTTTCTTAAAAACATAATCAACTTAAAAAGTGATAATATGCCAGTGTTATGTTGACAGCTTGTTTTCGCCTGCCATTAAATGAACAAACAAATCAGTTAACACTGGGACGTTTTTGTTATATACCTTATTTTCCAGAGCATGTCTGAGGAGAAGTACCGTCCACTCACCTCAAGGCTTCTGGTTGGTCGACCCAGGTGGAAGCTACTGTTTGATGAGATTGGGAAGACCAATAAGCAGTGAGTAGAGTGTGAATGTCCTAACCTGACCCGCCAGATGGTTTGTTACGCAGAAACATTTGTGAAGCCGTCATTTAAAACTGTGAGAAAAGGCACTTTCAAAGAAAATATGTGTCAGTTGATTGGATGAACTGTCTGTCAGTCAAGAACGCCTTGCCCATCGAGAGAAGCCTTCAGTGCCGCTCTTTGCTCTTCTTTCATTAAAGAAACACCCTCCAGTTCTGATATAACGTTTCTATTGGTGCATCTGCGCTCACCTCTTTAGGAGCCGCCATTGTTGTTTGGAGGGAAACAGTCGCCTCTTTGTGTCGCGTCACACACACCTAAGCCACGCCCAGAGCTGCAAGTAGCTCCATACATGACGCTGATTGGTCCGTGTTCTGGCTTACCGAACAAAACACTTTACATAAAAACACTTGTGATATGTGATCTTGTGACATAGCTGCTCTGCGAGGTAATGCATGTCCAGGAGTGGAGTAGGATCTGGAGTTATTACATCCATCAGCTGTTTCTCTCTCTGTGGTTTCAGTAAGCGAGTCGGGGTTTTCTGCTGTGGACCGAAGGGAATCTCCAAAACTCTCCACAAACTGTGTAACTCAGCCCGATCCTCTGGAACAACCTTTGAATTCAACAAGGAGTCCTTCAGCTGATCGAACATCAGAGCTGGTTCTACACTTCAACCTCAATGAAAAAAATGGCAACTTTGACGTTTGACATAATATGAAACTGGCCAAAAGAACTTGAATATTCATGGACTGTATTAGTATTTCATATGCATCACCGCCCATAGTCACAAGCAGCCCAGCAGGACAAGACGTTAACATGCAGCTTTAGTCCTGTTCCTCTCTACAGACCAGCCCGCCCCCCAGCTGACGGCTCTAAAGCTGAAGAGAGCAGCCCACTGCTCGGATTCTCCACTCAGGATGCTCTGTGTTTCTAAAGCTGCTGTTGGATTTCATCTTTTCCCTGACACACCCTTCTGTGGAGTAAATTAGTTTTCTCTATGTTGGTGTGTAATGTGAAAAAGAAAAATGTCTGACATAACCTGCAATTCCACAATCACAAACACAACAAGATAACGATTTAAACAAGAGGGTATTAATCTTAAAGTGCACCAGGGCTGAATCACACGGGGACAAACTGTTGTTTATCTAAACATTTAAGAAACAGTTGACTTAAATAGCCAGAGAGGTGGAACCACATGGGCAAATCAATTGTGGTGACCATTAACTATTTTAGCGTCAGCCAAACATCATTTTACCTTTACTTGACATCAAACTTACACTACAACCAAAAAGCATCTGCATGTGTCTGTCCCACTCATGGAATCAGGATTTGTAGACAGCCTCTTTAGAGTCCCCCCTTCAGAGAACAAACACTTCCTGTGTCTGAGCTGCGAACAGTAACTAAGTATGTGATTGGTCTGTGATACTGTCACTCATCAGCATCTGCAGTGATTATTTAAGTATAAGTATGATACACTTATTAGAGGAAAAGGGTGGAAGCAAAACGGACAATGAACACTTGATTTGGTCTTTGTTTTCATTTTGTTATTCATCTGTTCGCTGTTCATGTATATGCATCAATCTTTATACAAAGCAAACCTACACTACACCTCAAGCCAGTATTCTTAGTTAGTTGTTTTTACAATTTATTTATATTGTTGAAAGTTATTTTATGTTATGTGATAAAAAAAAATTCTGCGGGGCTTTGGCAATTTCTTGGCAAGTGTCTTGTCCTTATTTTTTTTTTACATATCTCCAGAAAGTTAAGAAGTTAATGTAAAAAGAAACGAGGAGGATACTGGTGAGTTGATAACAATCTATTTGTAAGTTTGACACCACATTTGTAGTAGTTTATGTTTTAGAGTCAACTATTATTTACAAAGAAATGTGCTAAAACTGGGAACACCAGTTCTCTGTAAAGAATCAACATCTTGATATTTCCATTTGTGTGACTGAAATGACAGTATTCTGCTAAATTGTGCTTAACAACCATTTAATTAGCATTTGAAATTTGAATATATTTACATGTTACACAGTGTCTATTTTCAGAATTGTCCCTTTTTTTAAGAACAAGGCAAAGCCTGAAATAAAAGAGATTTTCTATTCATTATATATTGATTACTTGCACAAAGTAAGTGACAAGTATTTATTATTTCCAATCCTGGCAAAATGTATGTTATTATCACAAATATATAACTCATAGTCACAAGCATATACTTAAGAAACAATTTCATTTTTTCAAACAACTTTAACCGTTTAGTGGCATTAACTCGACCTAGCTTCTGTAATCTGCTTACTAAGCTACCTCTACTATTGTGAAACTCAGTCGCCTTTTGTTCAAATTAGCCATAAGGTATGTAGTTGACGTGACTACCAAAAGCAACTACATTAGATATTACATCAATATACAAACTGCTAACAAATAGATGAGAAGAAATCACAGAGAAAACTGGATCTTATTTGTCTGATTTTAATGCAGCATGTACAAACCCATGATTCATCTTTGTTTTCATGATGCCACCTACATTGTCTTTGCTTGTGAAAGATCACAGTCCTCTTGGCACACTGTGGTCCTTTAGCACCATCGCTAACACACAAGAGAGCGTGTTGGAAATTTGGTCAGTGATTTCACTTCTGTAAAACAGTTTTGCACTCAAAGACACTTATACTGTATGATGAACTGTATAAAATGAGGTAAATCTGTGGATGGTTATACTTGTTCATTCTTAACTATACAAATTCATAACCGAGGGGGTACATAATATACTCATAGACCCTTTTTCTGAGGAATCTTGATGTTTATATTACATCTTGAAAGGCAGTTTGGCTCTCAGTTACTACAATGCATTTTTTACTAATGAAGAGTATTAGGGGGCAAACAATGTGACACGTACAACCCGAGCAGTCATAACAGCTACAGTTCTGCAGAGCTGGCCTGAAATGATTCATTTCCTACTAACTTTTCCTTGAGCTATCTCCAATGTGGTTTATTTGACTCTGCCTACTTAAGTAAACTTACAGTATTTGCCTACAGTGTGTGTCTTGTTCACAGAATAACAGTGAAATAATAAATTATGAATTAATTTGAATTATGTATCAGGATGTTCTGTGTTTCATGTCAGTGAGGAAAATCAAGACAAAGTTACCAAGGAAAGAATATCCACATCACTGTTGCTGTCATTGACTGCTGAGTAGTTTGTGTAAATAGACAGTAAATGTACTCAAAGTCATAGTATAAATAATCACAAGACAGTATTGCAGTGTATACATCTTTACATTTTCATTTGAACACTATATGTGTGTTGCATAGTATTAATGGACACTGAATGGCTCTGTTTGTGTGTGTCTGTGTGTGTGTCACACAAAAGTATTCCTTATCTGTATTCCTCATGTATCTCCTGAATGTATAAAATATGAGGGACATATTCCTGATGTTGGGTCCCTGCTCCTTCTGCATAATCTCCATTTGTATTGTCTCAAACCTTAAAGGCTCAGTTCACCTAAATCCCCCCAAAATATTTCCCATTCACCTCTAGTGATAAGTAGATATACTGTGATGTCTTCTGTCACTACCCAAATACACTGGGGGTGAAATGTAGTTTTTTATTGCCTAGAACATAAAAAGTACTAGAAAACATTTGAAAAACACTGGAAAATCTCGATAATAAAAAGTAAAATAAAAAAAAGTTTAAACCTGTGATGTTGCTGATATTTTTAAATCACCACAAGGAAACTCACTTCACCTCCACTGAATTTGGGTGCCAAAGTAGTAAATATATCAAAGGCAAAGACAACACACAACTATCTGCATGATACCTTTACAATTTAAATAGCATTATTATGGGAAATCATTAGAACATTTTATTTTGTACCAGAATCTCATCGCATTTGCTACATGAAAACACTTGAGTGTCCCTAATAGTTAATTCCGCTCAAAGTACAGAGTCTGTGTGTTACAGAGTAGTCTGATATGAAGACGAGCCTTCCTCTGAGCTGCTGTTCAGTAATGGCTGTCTCTCCCCGTAGCTCGGCACCCTCTTCCTCCTCTGGTTACGCTTCCACTTCCTTCTTGCAACAATAACCAGTGCAGCGACGATTGCGGCGATCAACGCCCCGATGACCCCGGCTCCCAGGAGCCACTGCCAGATCTGCTGGGCCTGCTGGAGGTAAGGGGTCAGGAACTCCTGAACAAACCTCTGGCCTGTAGTGGAGATATGATGTTGATCATTTTTTTTATAGATTACTTCTTGAGAATGCAGAAGAAATTATGAAACCGGCTAATGGCTATTTTTTAAGTGAATGATTTATAAATTACATAACCAAAATGATGAGAAATCGTAATGAGAAGTATGCCTAACCATATACAGTATTATTTGTCTATTTTGTGCTCTCAATCGCCATCTATTGATGAAAGATATCAATATCTGCTAAGCCTCTCTGGAACCAATACAGCTTGAATTATTGAATTATAAACGCTGTTGGTACAATCAGACATAGTTTTCCAGTAAAATTATTGATACTTTAGTGATTCCTTCACAATAGTCCTTTTAACATAGTTTTGCACACTTTGTATGCCCATGGTAATTGATTCATGTTGCTGCCCCTCATTATAGAGCACAGAAACACACAAGTGTATTGTGGTTTAAACACTCTAGTGTATTTCTGTAAGCTACCTTTGTCCACCAACAAACAAAAAACCTTTCAATACAACGTAATCCTATCAGCACCAGCAAAATGACCTGGTTTGATGTGTTGTACACGTACATCATTGTCCCCTTTGAGAAACTTGTATTAAGATCACAATACAGTCGATTGTACTCTTAAAACAAAACATCCTAAAGCTTCAAAGCCAACAGAGCAACATACAATCAAATGATTAACAATATCTGCAGAGATAAATAACTATCCACTCATCCACAGCACATGCACATTCACAACTAGAGTCAATCTCCTGTCTGACACAACGTCAACTATCATCAACCTCATAAGATATTGATATGATAGTGACCTTATGTTTTATTACAACCACAACACTACCACTACTATGCGAGGGCTAAAATATTGCAGTCTTACAGATGTCCCACAAGTACAGGTACCGCAGCTGAAACTTAATGTTTCTACAACTGCCACTAATTTTAAAATAAAATAATATATATAATAAAATATAAAATAAAAAATAAAATATTCTTAAAATAAATTCAGTAAACCTGTGTTTAAATTTGCAGTGCATATATATATATATATATATATATATATATATATATATATATACAAATAAAACACATATATATATATATATAAAAAGATAAAAGTTGTAGAAACTGGGCTTGTTTGTCATTCTGTACTGACCAGGTTCCAACAGGTAGGCATACTCAAATCCCAGAGCCTTGTTGGACAGGAAGTAGTCTCCGTTTCTGAAGAGAGGCAGGAAGGGCACCATGTAGTAACCATCGTTGTGGCCAATGGGAGCATTGGCTCGTGGGTAGTTGGTCCGGACAGGCTGGTGGGCTCTGAGCCAGCGCTCAAAGATGCTGGAGAAGAGAGGGAGGGAACAGAGAGATAAACAGGAGTCAAGGATGGCGAGGAAATAGAGGGAAAAGATTGTTATGATAAAGATAGTAAAAGGAATCAAGAAATCATACAATGGTTTTATCAAGGAGGTAGGCAAAGACATAGAGCAAGAAAAAGGATGAAGCGAATAATATTAAATGGAGATTTCCTTAATAAGAGACTTTTCATGTGCAATTTTTTGAAATTATGTTTAAAATACGTTTGTGTTTCATACTTTTAAAGAATGGTATAATTTATAATATGTGTCTTGTCAATATCATTCTGTAAAAATATACATTTTTTGAGTAATTATTTAACTTAATATTAATTAACTTAATAAGACAAATAACTGTGACATGTATACATAAACCTACCTGAATATGTGCAAGACACCATTATTTATCCTCCTGTCTCACTATCCTTAAACTTTTTTTGTCCTTGTATTACTTTTTTCTTTTTGTTCCCGCCTCCTGTATCCCCTCCTTCTTTCTCATTTCTAACACATGAATGTTTGTTCATCAAACAAATGTGGTTATTCGATGCAGTTAATAGAAACAATCGACCAGATGATTAAGAGATGCTCTCTTTTCCCACGTGTCATTAGTAGGCATGTTGGTGTGCTTCATCATACCTGTCAATGAAAGCGTGGTGCAGCAGGAATATGGGGTCGTTGGCTGAACCCTGCACCGAGGACATGGAGCCGTTCATGAAGACATGCAGAGCGTTGTGCATGGTGCTCTGGCCTCGCACTGCCATACCTGACGTTGGACTGGCAAAACCTGCAGGAGGGAAGAAAATTACTCACTTGTGTTTCAAGTGCTCTTTCACATATCTTTGTGTCACTTTTGATATGGCTAAGACCCTGGCGACAAGCAAATTACTTATTGAGCCTAATACCAGCTAAAGGCCGTGACTTTTGAGAGATGCTCTTGGAAAATGCTTTAAGGTTACTATTAGCCTCAAGCAGCAAGGTATTGCAAAAATAAAACAGTTTTTTATGAACAGAAAATGTAATTAATCTGTTTTAGTAGGATGCATTTTGAGCTGTTTCAGCCTGGTGTCTCACTATTTATAGGTTCACGTGTGTATGTCTGTATTTTTGCTTGCTTCTCTTTGAACTGTATTTCTGACATTGTATAAACTAAGAGAGACAAAACTCATTGGACAGATTAGACTGTTGATTAGGTTCAGGTTCAATGGTTAAGCATGGAAGTACATTATTACTACAGTGTGTGTATGTCTGTGTGTGTCTGTGTGTGTGTGTGTGTGTGTGTGTGTGTGTGTGTGTTTGTGTGATTCAACCACTCCTACCCTCAATGACGTTTCTAAAGCTCATATTGGCAAATCGGTCCATGGGTCCCGTCTCGTACTGGGGGAGGCCCACAGTGAAGTCCACATCAGCTGTTGTGGGGAGTCTTTGCGTACGGTTGGAATCATGGTTGCCAGGGTTACGCAACAGTGGACCCTCCCCAGTAGCGTTGCACAATGCCTCTCGACTGTTGTACTCCTCTGCCTGGGTGCAGATCACCTACACAAATGCACACACACACACACACACACACACACACACACACACACACACACACACACACACACACACACACACACACACACACACACACACACACTTTAGTGACCTACAGTGGTTAAAAAGCTCCACACATCAATTTAAAGTGCAAGAACTACTGCAAAGTTTCTCGGATTTCTCTGAATAACTCTGAATAAAGTCTTAGATACATTTTCTGCTATGTGAATACAAAGCCTCTGAAGTAGGATTTTCACTCTGATCTTTTATGCTGACTGGACCACTTGAGGATGAATTCTTTAAAAGAATTTGTGTTTCAAAACAATTCATTAATCTCTTTGGATTAAGAGGCTAAACCAGCTTTAGAACAACAGATCTGCTGAATGAAATGGAACTATAAAAGGGCTTTGTTTTTTTGGTGGCGAAAGGAATTTTTAGTCTCTTAATAATGGATAAGAAAGATTTGCTCACAGATCTACACATAGTTATCCGTGCAGCTTGTGCTCACAGATGCTCACACTGAGAGTCAGAGAGAGAAATGTCCTTACCTTCCATGAGGAGAAGACTGAAGCAGGGCTGATGAGGTTTGGATTGAGGGGGCTGCGTCCGCCCATCAGAGCATCGGTGCACACTTCACAGGACTGGGCATCCCTCCAGTCCCAGTATGGGATGGTGAAGTTAAAATCTCCTGTCAGCTTCCTTATCTCATTCTCCCAGTGAAGCAGGTAGATTCGGTGCCACGGCAGAAATGCTGCAGATTCATGGGCAAAGTCGATGTCTCGCCATACGTTGCCTGGCCCTCCCAAGAAGGCGTCCCGGGACACATAGTAGTGCATCCAGACAAACAGGTCATAGGTGTTGATGTCAGAGAACCTGGGGTTCTCACCATTTTCACCCATCTCTGTTCGTGTTGCCGTGGAGATCACATAGTCACGGCTGATGGTGTTCTTTGCCAGGTTCAGATAAGAGATAAACTTCTGTTGCTCAACAGGTGACATGGTCAGGATGTTCCGGCGCACTGACTCCCTGTACTCAGCACACTTTGAACCCCAGTAACCAAACCTGCATTCCCCACAGTTAAAACCTCCATAGTTTCCAGCACAACGACACGTCCGGTTGAAGAAAGCTAAAGGCCAGCGCTCCCTGTCATCGATCCCACTGTGTGGGTACTGGGGCCCGTGGGGCTCTTCTGAGACCTCCACCTCAGTGCAAAAACCACGGCCTGACAGGGCACCGCAGGCTGAGCCGTCACCATCCCACACCGGGCAACACTCTTTGGTCCGGAGTCCCTGTGAGTTGGCACACGGGCGAGGGAATTGGCATAAAGAAGTCCCAATGAGCTGCAGCAGAACTACGGATACATACAAGCTCCTCATGGTGAAAGTCGGACAGTGTAAACTCCTGCTGTAAAGGTGGACGCAACAGGACCTGATGCACACAAAATACACACTCTTCAGGTACCTGTATTTACACAAGCAACCAATTACTAACTTACTAACTTGCAGCTTGCAGGTTTTTAAACTTGCTATCCCTCTATGCCACAATCTAACCCTCCACCAAACCTCCTACCTCCTCTCTCTTACACCAAAAGTCCTGTTCTCTTGCCCCTCAGTGAGCCGTTTTAGGGGCCGTCCTCTGGCAAAGTGTGTGATCTCATTGTGATCTCACACACACACACACACACACACACACACACACACACACACACACACACACACACACACACACACACACACACACACACACACACCCCACAACACATACTCAAGAATGTGCACTCACACTATCACATGCTCAGGATAATATTCTTGATTCTTCCTACATTTTGTCTTGAGACCAGCTGGCCCCTGATCCACTATACCTCAGGCAGAAACTCGTGCGGTGTGTGTGTGTGTCTGCACACAACCCTCTACCCTTGGCAAAGACTGGGCCGGAGTTTATGCATGATCAAGTGTGCAGTTGATTTGCGGTTAAAACTGAAAAAATGAGATATGGACAAGAAACTGAAAATATATAAATGAGAATTTACCACAGTGACCTCAGAAGTGACCTCCTGCAGGTTTTCAGTCAAGCCAAACTCAAAGTTAGTTTCTCCTCTGGTTGAAGGAGTGTTGATCAGTGTATTCAGTGCTTCTGCTCCATTTAGCCTTGACAGTGTGATTCATGAGAAATAAGGTATATATTAGTCTGGGCAACAAACAGATTATATTACTGATATCTTAAGCCATCATTCAGGTTGCACTTTCAGTTATTTTTTAAATATAGACAAAAACAATATTTCAAGTAGGATTCGGTTATATGAGGCCATGTGAGGATCACGTACATCTAATGTAAAAAAACATATCTTGTGACCTGACTTTCTGTGGCCAGAAGCATGATTTGTTACTGTACAAATCCAATAAGCTTCACTTTGCTTGTCAGGTGTTCTATGTGGGTCTTAAAAGTGAGCCAGATTACCAAGTACTTACAACACTCAATATAACACTCCATATTTCACAATAGATAGATAGATAGATAGATAAATACTTTATTAATCCCGCAAGGGGAAGTTTTTCGGTACAACAGCATTTTTACATAAGAAAATATTTTTTTTACATAAGAAAAGAACAATATATACAAAAATAGAATAGAATAATAATAAGAAGAAGAAAATAAGAAAAATGCACAATATATACAACAAATAGAATATAATAATAATAATATTAAATTAAATTGACTAACAAAACGAAACAGTGCAATATGTAGCCAACAACAATCAAAGGTGCTATAGTGGGTGTTTTATTTGGCCAGAGGTGTTTTATTGGACAGTGTTATTGCAGAGGGCAGGAATGAGCTCCTGTCTCGGTCCTTGTGACAGCGGAGCTGGAGGAGTCTGTTGGAAAACGTGCTCCGCTGTTCCTGCAGTAGGTGGTGGAGAGGGTGGTCCGGGTTATCCAATATGGATAATAATGTCTTCAGTGTCCTCCTCTCCACCACCTTCTCCAGACTGATACAAGTTATTCTACGGCACCAGAGCTGTGTGTGGATAACAAAGCTCCAAAAAGCATCTGCAAAGGGGTAATACCAATCTAAGCAGAGCTGTAAAAGAAACAAAATGGAACAAAAGAAACCCTTGATAGAACTTGATACATTTTTTTATTTAAGACTGCAATAAAACATGTTTGTAACTTATGTGTGCAGCTTATGATCACATTATTGACTTGATTTATAACATTCACAAGTTGTGCATTTTTTAAGAAACATTTCATTACATATAGCCTATTAGAAAATAACGGGCCTTTTGACAGTGTCCTCAACATAGCGTGACGATCACCCGCACGACACAAGAATCTATAATATGTGTTAACAACCAGGAAGACAGACAGTGAGAGTTTTTATGGCTCCTGTGATTCCGCAGACTATAGTAGTTTACAATCAGGCCCGGGGTACAAAGTCATCCGCACAAACCTCGGGATCACAAGCCGGTCACATGGTGCCGTTGCCGGGCACGGGGTGCAGCTTATCCCGCTGGAACACAGTAGTACGCACATGAATGACCATCACAGGATAAACCTGTCTGCAGGGCTGCTCTGACAAGTGAGCAGACTGTGTGTGTGTGTGTGTGTGTGTGTTAGTGTGTGTGTGTGTGTGTGTGAGGGAGAAAGCTTTTTTTTTCTTACTGAGAAGTGCCCCTTCTTTAAAGCTCTCAGGATAAAGAAGTTCACACCACTAACTCCAGAATATTTCAACAACCACGTGACAAGTAATGCTTTCTCATAATTATCTTATTATTTTTCTCCAACCAGACACAAGAGGGCAGCATGACCCGTTTATTGCCTGAAACGGAGGAACAGCCACAGGGCGACTGCCTGTCACAGCATGGTTTTAGGTTCCTCCTCATCAATTGTAATTAGACAGGAGGGAAGGGAGAACACTGATGAGCTGACCAGCTGGTGGTGTTTATTATGCTTATGTGACTTTTTTCAGTTCACAAAGATTATTCATATCAAAATCCACCCCCCAAGCCCTGCACAGGAAGATAAATCTGACTGGTTTCTACTACAAGGGGAGACATAACTTGCAACTCGTTGCCCAAGAAGGAAGTTTTTTTCTTTGCTAGGAAAATCTGCTTTTCAATCCAATGTTAAAAAAGGGGGGGGGAGATGGTTTTGTTCTCTATGAAACATCTTTTAACAGATGAATGTGTTTGTGGCTCAGAATCAAATATGGTCAGAGTGTATGAGCTACTAACCTGTTGTGACTCTGCTCCTTCTTTTGCACCTGGACAGAAAGTGAGGCAGATAGTTAGATCTAGAAATTAGAGCAGTCAATTAGTCGGTCGACAGAAAATCTAAATGCAACTCCTTTTGTTCATCTATTAATTATTGAATTGTTTTTTTAAGCACAATTTCACTGGTTTCAGCTTCTCAAATGTGAATATATTTCTCTTCTTTTGTTTTGTTTTCCTTGACAGTAAACTGAATATCTTTGGGGTTTTCAACTTTCGATTCAGACAAATCAACACCCATCACCGTGAGTTCTGGAAATATTGCAATGAGCATTTTTTGATATTCTGTCGACAAAACGAGCAGCCAATTAATTAAGGTAACCTTATCAGAATCAGAATCAGAATCAGAATCAGAATCAGAATCAGAATCAGAACTATTTATTGCCAAGTACGTTACATATACAAGGAATTTGCGTGGTGAAAGGTGCATAACAATAAACAAAAAAAAACCAATGAAAATAATCGTTAGTTGCAGCTCTAAAATAGATTTTTTTTCTGTTTTTGTTTTTTCTGTGCAAATAGTCTTATTTCATTTGTGCACATACTGCAGCATCCCCACTGTGTGTGCCGTCACTGTTATCAGGGTGTCCTGGTAGTCAGAGACACTAAGACAGCTTGTCAACCTGTGCTGACAGTTAACAATCGACAGTGAGTCTGCTTTTAGTTTGTATGCACCCAGACTCTGGAACAGCCTGCCAGCGGATCTGTGGACACATGCCCTTTTTTAAAGTGCGTTGAATTTGCATTTCTCCTCTAAAAAATGGGATAAATAAACATTAAACACGATCTGATGTTATACTGCATGCTAAACCCACATCTGTTCCAACAGACTTCTCTTTTGAGGGAGATTCATGTCATTTTTCTCGCAATCATTTTAAAGTTAGGTATAAATCTGCCAATGAGCTAAGACTTTTTCACTTGATTATGGTGCGTTTCAACATTTTTGTTGCATAATGTTGAAGTAGGTGGACAGATCTGCCTTTTGTGTCAAACTGTCGACTGACATGAACATTTTTTACATTGTGACATTGTTTCAACCTTGTGGGAAAGATTTTCAAAATGTATGACATTTTAAGAAGGCCGTAATGTAAATCATGAATAATATTTACTAAGTGTGGATACCTGAGGGTGCATGAACCACACAATCAAAATGATGAGGCTTCTTAGAAATGTAATGCCAGAGGGTGAATGTTTACCACATGTCACAATCTTATTGTTTAGTTCACTTAAAACAAACAAGTGACATTAATGCCCCAATCTTTACTTGTTCAATGATGCAGGAATCACATTACACGAGAATGAATGTTTCATAACTGACGTCCTCGTTTCTCTGTTGGCATTATTTTTTCCTCTATTTGTCCTACTTAGAGTAGGAATATCACAGACAAGTGACAACCCTGTAAATCAGCTATGTGTCTATGGCAACCATGGGTATCCACTGTTATTTTTGAAATGCCATTGAATAATTGATTTGCTGACTGTGACACTGACTCTGTTGTGCTTGTGATTTGCGGAGGAGTGTGGTAAAAAGTGATTTTTACCCTGTGGATGTTTAGATGCATGTGCTGCACACTGGTTCTACACACCAATCATACACAAACACACAAACACACACACACACACACACACGCACACACACAGTGCAGGTGTGTTTCATCGGGTGTCCTGATTGCGTCACTGTAATCTAATTTTCCTCTAACCAGGGGACCTGTCGCTGTGATGCACTCCACTGTTGCCCACACACTTTGCTTCACGGTGTCAGATTACACACACACAGATTGGTAACTGGATCATTTTCATCTGTCATACCTTTCAATCGAATTCTGCATGTTTCAACGCACTCTGCTCGGTCGCATGTTTCAATATTAATTTGCTTATTGATCCACATTTACATCAATCACTTTTTAAGTTTCCTTCTTTGCCATCAAAGAGTTGAATTTGTGTGTCTGTGTGTGTGTGTGTGTGTGTGTGTGTGTGTGTGTGTGTGTGTGTGTGTGTGTGTGTGTGTGAGAGAGAGAGAGAGACAGAGTTTGACTCCATTGGCTGCTTGTTTAACTACAGCAGTGAACGGTTGCCATGGAAATAGGACCCCAGATAATTCTGGTTTTTCATCCGTTTTAAACATCTCTATTTAGAAAATCAACGACATGTTGTAAAGCGACAGCTGACAGAAACCGTGTCGGAGTCTCTGCATTGTTGATGTGATCAAGAATCAGATAGAGATCTGTAACGCCTGATCTAACCTCTAATCCAAGATTATAAGAAATGTTCATTTGGGTTTAAGGCTGGGGCATTGGGCAGATGAAGATTATTAGATCCTCCAAAGTCTGCATTCAAACATCAAATGTATGACACAACGCATCAATCAAGTCAATTATTGATGCATTGCATCGTCAATTGTAAATGCATGACATAATCCAGATCGATGAACATGAGTAAATAAATTCCAGTGTTCTTGTTAGCAGCCTGGTTGTGACGTTAACGAGTGAAGTGAAAACTATGGACATATTCATCCTGATTCACCAATACCAAAGGCTCGGACATTACCACTTTTTCCATGGGAAACTGAAACATTACAACTCGTACTGTCAGAGCTCAGGTGCTTTGTCATGGAATTGCCATTTACCTTGCCAGATTTCATTGATATGCACAACTTTGTTGGCTTTTTCTGATTGAATATGTGACTTTATGATCTTAAGACATGCTGCTGGAATGCATCATCAGCTTTAGTCTCATGTGAAATGATACAGTCTGAAGAGAAAGGCCAGGTACAGGCTGACCGTCTGGTCCCCAATGTCCTTCAGAGGATCCAGCTCTTGACTCCAGCTTTAGCTCACACACACACACACAGAGAGAGAGAGAGAGAGAGAGAGAGAGAGAGAGAGAGAGAGAGAGAGAGAGAGCGAGAGAGAAAGGTCAGGGTTAGTAAGGCTATCACTGCATCAGCTAAAGCCGTGTCCAGCCTGCACGTGTGTGTGTGAGAAAGACAGTGTGGGAATTTATGTCATTTTTGTGTGTGTGTGTGTGTGTGTGTATGTGTGTGTGTGTGTGTGTGTGTGTGTGTGTGTGTGTGTGTATGTGTGTGTGCTTGTGTAGCCTATATCTATGCTCTTTTAATGGTCTACTAATCCCAAATGCATTTGGCTGGCAAATTAATCCAAGGCTTGTCGAAGCCAAGCTCTAAAGCTCTTTCTATCTCCCCCTCTCTCCCTCGATCTCTCATTCTTTCTCCCGGGCTACTCTCAATCAGTAGGCCTGTATCTCCAGATGGTATCTTGGAGGTAGGTGTGATATCGAGGCAGCGAGAGAGGGAGAGAGAGAGAGAGAGAGAGAGAGAGAGAGAGAGAGAGAGAGAGAGAGAGAGAGAGAGAGAGAGAGAGAGAGAGGATGACCTGTGACGCCAGCGGAGCATCCTCATTGGAGGCGGAGAGAGAGAGAGGACAGGGGGGTTCATTTGTTGCCATAGTGAAAAAGTAGATTACCCACCGCCAGCATGATGCGCTGATGGACGCATGAGGGGATGCTATGTTTCTCCAGGGGCATTCACCTGTCCTGCAAGCAAAGGTATGTCACTTCTCTTGCTTTCCATTTGTGGAGAGAAAATTATGCAGTGGCGTGACCGAGTAAAGACAATTCCTCACGCTTTTAATTTCTCCTAAAGCAGTCAAGTTCATGTATGGGGGTGCATCTCAAAGTGTCTGCAACAAGGGGACGCATACAGCCCATTATACAAACATCACTTATTATTATTCCCGCGAGATAAGGTGCTTATAGGCTACCCACTGGGAGCTGATAGCGACATATGATTTTTTTTTTTTAATCTCCTTTAATTCCTTCCTTTTTTATACTGCGAGCGTTATAACGTCAGTGACATGGTAGGCTACTGTATCAAAAGGCGTTTTATTTGATCTCGAATGGGAATATTGTTTGCTGTCAAGACACATTTCCAAACAAATTCCCCAGAGTTGAGGAGAGCGCTAAAAGGGAAAGAGAGGTTTCCACCCGATAGCCTATTCATTTGTCTTTCTTTTTTTTTTTTTAAATCATTGATTCAAGTCAAGTGGAAATAATGAAACAACTCAAATTGAATAGCCCACAGTTAGATTAAGCCAAGTCTATTTCAGTGCTAAACCTGATGGACCGTCATTGCTGGCAGTGTCAGTCCGTCACCGGCAGATTTGTATGACTGGAAGCAGGATGTTTCCATTAGATTTTGTATTGATTTTTTTTATTTTTTTATATCTTTAATGATTTGATCTCTGTGGGTCTTTTAAGTGGACGCCATGCGAAGCTATCAGCCCACAGCCTAGGTTAATTGCTCTTTACTCCTGTGATGGCTATGACACTTCAAATGTTATCGATCTCCTCCAATGCGTCGTTATCCCAGCCCACCGTGTCACCTCATGGCTATTTGACCAGGGAGGGAAGACAGACAGTCCACCCACACTACAAATTAGGCTATAAGAAGAACCATGGACACAGTAGGCTATTTAGGCTTAAATTGCGTCCAGATTCCTGATCCATTAGTCTATTTTTTATTTTATATAGCATATAGGGACCCACAGAGCACTTGGCATATAAAGTGGGATAAAGGGAAATTAAAACAACAATGGGAACCTTCTACAACACGCGTTGGCAGCAGGCTACTGAGAGTGCTGTATATTCACATTTTAATTTGCTAGAATTAACCAGAACAGGAGAGGACGAGACGAGGCACCGGAACTCGGCTCCGATTGGCTGAATCACGCTCGAACAGGTGTGACGTCGAATTATGTGACCACATCAAATCGTGTCTCCTTCACGGCGTTGTTGTAACCATAAGGTGGACGACTTGTTGACGTTAAAAATGGGAGAAAAGTGGAGTTTTGTGGAAAAAGGGGGGGGGGGGGTCACAAATCTATGGGGGAACAGACTTTAGCAACGTGACGTCAGATAAGCCACCGTGAAGCTGACGTCTGCGTCAGAATGTAAGCTGACGTCAGTTTGCCAAATGTGCGCATCATGAAGTAACACGAGTCTGAAATGTGTCTTGGTAACATGAATAAGTTTTAAAAACTTTGAGGGAAGAATACGCTCAGCTAAAGGCAAGACAACCAACGTTAGACACCAGGCCGTTTTCTGAGAACTGGTCTCTTTTAATTAGGTTAGTAGTCTGCAGACCATCTGCAGGTTTTCACACCATATCAGGTAGGAAGACTCGAGATGAAGGACAGGAGGATAAGGCACGATGGATGAGATGAAAGAAATGTTCAAAATCCAAACTGAAAGACCAAAAGGATATACAAAGAGGAAGGGGAGAGGAGAGGAGAGGAGAGGAGAGGAGAGGAGAAGAGAGGAGAAGAGGCTATAGCTTAAAGAAAAAGGAGGGTGTTTTAGTGAAATTAGAGAGCGAACATTAGGGCACACTTGACTGGAGGATAAATGAATAAATATATAAGTAAGGGATGGATAAGAGGGGAAATAGGAGCAAACTAGCAGCGAGGTGGGATGGGATGGTGTGTGTGTGTGGAGGGGGATGAGCGGAGGCCATGCGGGGTGAGGGGCTGGGGGAGAGGAGGAGCAGCGGAGACGAAAAGGGGGTGGGATGAAGGAGAGAGGTGTTTGGAGACAGGCTCAGGTGTGCGTGACTGGAAAACGTAGGAGAGCTCGGAGGCTGCGCGGCAATCAGACGGCTCCGGTGTGTTCGGCATGACATTGGGATCCACGTTATCGGCAGCATCTTCCCTCCGCGGTCGTAACTTGCAACCTAATTATCAAGCGGGACCAGTGACGCCACAGAGAGACACAGATTCATGAGAGGTAAGGTTTACAGTGAGACTTTACAGAAATGTACAGCCTTAATGAAAGACCACTGCGTTTCTTCAGACTTATCCTCTCTAGCCTACTCAGTATTCTGCTCAGAGTGATTTTGTCGCACTTTGATATTACCTATTGTTCTTGCAGTATTTATGAAGGGACTTGCCCGCAGTAAGATGTGGACTAGTTACCCTTGCTTTAAATTCTAAGGTTATATATCCTGCAACGGTGTAACGTAGTTAAAAAAAGAGCAGCCAGTTGCACTGATGTGGCTGTAGGAGAGACGGTCATGCCAATAAGACGGAGGGGGATCAGAAAACCGGGTTTTCATCTGTGCATGCTGTGGCCGTGTTCATTTCAGACGGTGTCTCTGTCATGCTTTGCACCATTCGCTTGTAAAAAAAATAAAAAAAAAAAAAAAAAAAAAAAAACAGGGAAGAAATAAATCGTGTGTGTTTGATTCGGTGCAAATGATGGACTCTGATCTCCCATTGCGGGTTGACGGATGCAGCGCTGCGCCAGTCATTGTTGTTGTCGTCTCTGGATTTTTTATTTCTCCTTGGAGGGAGAGACCAGTTCCACCAAACGCTGTTTGTGTGTGTTTGTGTGTGTGTGTGTGTGTGTGTGTGTGTCAGTGATCACTTCTGCAAATCACATCAGTCAATGAATTCCCATATAGGGACGCTATAGGGAAAAAAAATCAAATAATAAAGTACTACGAGGTCGCTGAAAACCGACGACTGAGAAGGATAGAAAAAGGAGGCTGCAAGCGCACGTTGAAAACATTGGCAGCAAGAAGTGATTTAAGGTCAGAGCTCGTTTGGGAGAGTAAAGCAGGCGCCGCTGTGTCACACCTCGTCTGTGTCGCTGCAGCAGGTGAAATCGGTCATGTTGACATGTACTGCATGCATTGTGGAGACTATATATATATATATATATATATATATTCCCATATAGTCAACAGTTATCAGCAGCACGTTCACAGTGACACATTGTTGGCTATGTGGTATTGGCTTTTATCACGTAGTGCATTTGGTTTAGAGAGATTCTGATGGTGTTTGACATCCTTCATACCCTTTATTGTCCGGTAAGGTCATTGAGTATCATACCTTATTTATTTAATGGGACTCGAGGTAGACTGACGGAGGAAATTGGCTGTAGCAGTCAGGGGAGAATTACGCAAGAGACACAAATCTGATTGTTGTGAGTGTTGACGTCTCCTGGCCTTGGTGATGTGGTCTGGGAACCAGGAACAGCACTTAGAGAATTCCAAAAACAGGGCAGCGGTTAGTGGTGATCGAAAGAAAGCTTTAAACTTTAAACATGCTGAAACACCTTGTTTCCTGAGGCTCAGGGGAAAAAAATTGTACCGCTGTCCATTCGGGAACAAGAGGCATATGGAGACATATTGTCACATGCCCACTCAGCAAAAAGCCTTCCCAGTGAATAACTGAAGCTCCCCAAAATACTGCTGCTTCCTTAAATTGTGTACAACAGGAAGAGCAGTATGACCCATTTTAGTTGCCAGAGAATAATTTCAGAGACTATGATATGGTATCAGTCGATGGTGCATATTTGCACTGTGTTCATTCACTCCCTCCCCTCCTCCCCCCCAGAATGATTCACATTTGTCTTACTTTAATTTTCCTCATTTTGCCCGTTCAAAATATACAGTAAAAAAGGTTTTTACAGTCAAAGTCAAGCTGTTCACATGATGAAAAGAGCCACGGCGATCTATTTAGAAAACTCCAGATGCCATCCCATCATTCATTTCGAAACGAAAATGTTTCTCTGCATCATACAGAACAAGAAAAAGAAAATGAATGTGTTCGTGGAAAATGGATTCTTTTACATACATTGTAATTGTTATTGTGTTTGTTTAATGCATAGTAGACTAAAGGCTTCCCCAACACATAAAACAGTGGGTCAGCATTAGCAGCACTAATGAAACACAGTCAGTTAAAGCAAGACGGAGCGGGAGGGAGCATGTTTGTCTCTGCCTGCGTTGTCTGTTTATGTCTGTGTAGAAGTTGATTTGGAAGGTTTTATAATACCCTCGTGCGTAGTTTGGATAGAACTAGAAATATAAATGCCTAATGGCGTGTGCAAGATGTTTGTTTAGGGAATGAGGGTTTTCTTTTCTTTTCCTTTCAGCTACAGTTAGGCCTACGCAACAAGAGAGAGACACAGAGGGGGAGCGTGCCAGAGAGACACAGCACGCATGTGACTGAGTGTGTGAGAGAGAGAGGCATACGGGAGGATTGCAAATTAAACGGTGTCCCGTCTTATAGGGAGAGAGGGAGACGGGTGGTGAAATGATTTTGGTGAGTGGGAGTGTGCCTTAGTGGAGTTGGCGGTGTCATTCTAAGTGAGGTGAGTTTAAAAATTAAATTTTGACATTAATGTGCCAGTAGATAAGGAGAATGGGAGACGGAGACACAACTACGTCATTGGTAGAGACAGAGTGTGTGTGAGCGAGTGAGAGAGAGAGAGAGAGAGAGAGAGAGAGAGCAGAGTTTTGTTTGAATTGTTCATTATTGGAGCAGCAGTTAGCCCTGTTGCCATCCTGACACTGTCATGTTAATTACGTTCAGCGAGACTCTCTGTCCCTTGATGCCTCTTTTTTATCACTCTCTCCTCCTCCTTCTGTTTCTGTTCCTTATCTCCCTCTCTGGCTCTATCTCTCGTCCTCTACCTCTGTCTCACATCCGCCTTCTCTTTCTTCCCCCACCTTTCCCTCTTCCCTCTTCTCTCCCCATCTTCCCTCATTCCGTCTTTTCATCTCTGTTTCCTTCCCTTCCTCCAATGTCTCTCTCATCCTCTATTTCTCTATTTCTATAATTCACTACACTCCCCCTTCATTTCTCCTTCCCCCGTCTCTCCCTCCACCCTTTCCCCACTCAGCTAACCACCAACATCCCTGTCACAACCTTGATCCTGTTTTGCATAAGCAGTGGATGCCACCGTCTGCTGTCTAAACTGTCCCAGCTCCCATGCTGTTTACGGTCAATTAAAATTCTCCATTAGAGTTAGGTATTTGTGTTCCTCTGAGGTTAAGCAAATTATTAGACTTGCCCATTAAAGCAGAGGGATAGCTACTTTAAAGTTTAGTCAGAAGGAGGAAACTGATGCCTATTTTACTGAATGTGAATCATGCAAAAGGGTTTCTTCACTGCTACCTAACCTCTATAATTTATAACAAGGAACTAGCAATCGTTTACTTTCTGTCCCGGAAAAAAAGGAATACAAAATACCCCCGAATGCACAGTTTTCAAAACTATTTATACCGTAAAAATAACAACGAATGGGGCCCCAATTTGGAGACAACACCCAAAAGCAGGTGTTAAAGTAATACCATCACAGCAGCAGGAGAATAGGGGGTATCATACCAAGTTTGATTCGGTTAGCGTCAAGGGGCAGACACTTGAGGAATAACATGAAGGTTCTTTTGGTGCTCATCATGGCTTTTCAATCTTCAAGGACCATAAGAAAAATTGATTTAAGAAATAAATGTGACTCCCAGTCGTTTTATGTGACTTTGTTGGTGTCACAGTTTCACGAGTGAGTGCTGTCTACAACTTGTAGGACAACCAAATACACCTCACAGCAGCTGTGATGTGTGATACGACGATGCGGTTATGTTATTGATATTATGCTGACACAGTGGTGACATTGGTGACTCTGCTCAGATCACAGTGATTTAGAGCCACCAGTGACCAGGAATAAAAGGGCAAGGCCGTAAAGCTGGGCCAGAGTCTGTAAAGCCTCGATACATAAATCAAGACTACATGGTCTAGAGACGATTCTCTAGTCATCTTAATAAGCTTCGTTAAGAACCAACAGTAACAGCTCATTATGTTGGTCACTGTAATGGCCATTGCAATGGTCATCATGTTGATTTTATTTGCACAGTTTGCATCCCCATTTCAATGAAACATCAACCTCTGTAAGGTGAGAGAGAAAGATATGAGCATTGCAGGCTTTAATATTGTTGTACATAGTTTTCTTTAGTAGTAGTTGCTGAAAAGACAAGGTGTGAAGTCTTTGGACCATATTCATATAAACGTGTTTGGATTTCATCTTAAACTTGACTGAAGGTCGTATTTACCCAAAGTACTTCTGTTTATCAAAAAGTGGGTGTACTGATTGGCTGTTTATCTGAAGTTTAATGAATTATAGAGATTACAATCCCACATTATAGTTATTACTGTATTTCCATGTGGCGTACAATATGATAAACTAAACAAACACAACACATACATTGATGGGATCCCATCCATATCAAACTGGGAGCTGATGATAAAGTAAAAGTGTATTGAATCACAGAATATAAATGGTTAAGTGAAAAGGTCTGTCAAGCTTAAGCAAAAATAGGAGACTGTCTTCAGAATGTGATTATTAAAAAAGTAAATAGATCAACTAGTAAACTACAAACAAGCCCGTGAGGCCAGCGTTCTACTAAGATGTTCAAATTCTCACAGTCTTTTTCTGCTCACAGGTTTATGTGAACATGTCTGTCTGTCACCTGTTACTGTGGAGACCAACAGGCTCCCCCTTATAATTGGGGGAGCCTGAAGTTCTTTCAGCCAATGAGACTTAGCCAAGATTCTCTTTTGAATTCCCCAGGTTGCACTGCTGCACCTGTCTCAGCTGTTGCAGTGATGGTCCCACCTTGAAATCCGAAGGCAGAGAACGACAAGTCAGAAAAAAGGAATACGTTGTTGTCATCCATTCTTAAAAACTCCTCTGTGCCACAAGCTTTTGCCATGGCCAGGAAAATGGTTTCTCGGACAAGTAGTTTCCTGTGACTGCTCGATGCAAAACTTGAGATCTGCTTCTCCTTCGTTACCTCAACGGACCAAGATGATGCTTCGGCTGCTGCTAGTTCTGTCCATTTGGGTGGGATCTTATCAAGCTGACTCTGCCCAGTCCGAACGGCGAGTTGTAACACACGTACCTGGTGACATCATCATTGGAGCCTTGTTCTCCGTCCATCATCAGCCTCCCGCTGACAAGGTAATCTTGTGTTTGTGCGTCTGTGTATTTCTGCATGATGGTTTGTATGTTATAGTTATGGTAATTCTGGTTTGTGACTGTATATTTTGTCTAATCCTGCCTGTATTTGATAATTTTGGGGCTAATTTGCGATCTATTGGACAGAGCATTATAACGCTGCTGTGCTTATTAAGAACACATTCAATTTGTAGAACAGGTACCTCTGAGCGAGTCCATGAACCTTCAAACTCCAATTACTTCCCCAGGAACCTATTTGACATTTAAGCTTTTTTCTATCTAACTATTATTAGTTGCAAATGGGAAAAAATAACTCTTTGAACATGGCCATGCGAATATAAAACCAATATGAGCCCAGCAGTGAAGCAGCAGCATGTGTTAAAGCCCAAGATAAAAAATGTGTCTTACTGTTCATCCAGGCTGCTAAAGAAATACAACGTATCTGAATAATGAATGTCATCATCAGTAATGACAACATTGAGACAACATTGTCATCTAAATGCCAGTTCAATTTCACTTGATTTCTTCTCGCACCCTGTCTGCACAGGTACATGAACGCAAGTGTGGCGCGGTGCGAGAACAGTACGGCATCCAGAGGGTGGAGGCCATGATGTACACACTGGACCGCATCAACACTGACCCACACATCCTTCCCAACATCTCCCTGGGCTGCGAGATCCGGGACTCCTGCTGGCACTCGGCTGTGGCTCTAGAACAGAGCATCGAGTTCATACGGGATTCGCTTGTCTCCTCTGACGAGGCCGAGGAGTGGGGTGCAGGAGGTTCCTGGGGAGGCGGAGGAGGGGGAGGAGGTGGAGGAGAAAGAGGAGAAAGAGGAGGAGGAGGTGGTGGAGGTGGAGGAGGTGGGGCAGGGACGATGAAGTGTGCAGACCCCTCTGCTACTCCAATGCGGGGGAAGAAACCCATCGTGGGTTTAATTGGACCGGGGTCAAGCTCAGTGGCCATCCAGGTCCAGAACCTTCTACAGCTGTTCAACATACCACAGATTGCCTACTCTGCCACCAGTATGGACCTCAGTGATAAGGTGAGGCCATGTAGCTGTAGACAAATATCTAGGCCATTGAAGTTGTACAGATGTAGGCCTGTACATTTTAGAGGGAGAACTGGGGAGAGAATGTATTACTGCTACTTTAATGTGACTTTCATTTAATAATGTAAAATTAAACATGTACTTAACTGAATGTTCTAGATGCTACGGTATAACTCTGCCTCTCGTTGATTTTATTTCCATTGTTTCAGAGCCTTTATAAGTACTTTATGCGGGTGGTGCCTTCGGATGCCCAGCAGGCAAGAGCTATGGTGGACATTGTCAAGAGATACAACTGGAGCTACGTGTCTGCGATACACACTGAAGGTACAACCACCCACACACTCTGTCTCTGACTTTTAAACTCCTCTTCTAAGCGCAGACATGCACACACACACTTTTGTCTTTTCCTTTTTCTTGTTCTCTTGTATTCTCTCTGTCTTGTTAAACTGCATTCTTGACTCCTCATTACTTGTGTTTACCTGGATCTCATCCAGAGTGACTGAAAATAGATGGAACGGTAGTCCAAGTGGAAAGCAGAAACGTTTTCTTTCAAAAAAGACAGGAGTAGTTTCAGTGCAAAGACAATGATCCAGACCGAAATCCAGAAACCCAGATTTGTCGGATTAGCAGTGCAGCATAGAATGATTGTTTCATATTCATAACTTAATGTGATGAAAATTTAATTATTGTAGCCGGGGTTGAAGATAGCTGCCAATAAGTTGATGAAGCTGTAGTATCCAAAAACAGCGGTGTGCAGTAGATCAGCAGGTAATTGCTGGAGGATAGGGAAATGAATTGGGTTACAAGAACAGGTGTTGCTACACTGCCAGAAATATGCATCTGGGGATAGCATGGTCAAAAGAAGATGGAGTGTCAGATGCCATTGACCTCAAAGTAGAAGGCATCCTCTCAAAAATGATGCATGATACCTCAATGATGAATGAAGGAGGGATAAACATGGACACCTGGAGAAGGATTGTGTGCTATAGACATAGAAAATAAATTGTGATCAACTTTTTGAATTATATGTTTTTGATATAGGCATGGAGATGTACTGTACAAACTTAACTATTCACTCACTCACTCACTCACTCACTCTGAAGGAGGTAGTGAGTTGTGTTAGTTGGTTTACTTGTGGGAAATGTGTGACAGCTACATGAACTGAAGGGCAATGCAGTAACAACATGTGTGTTCATGGCTCCACTGAGAGAAGGCTTGTTGAACCTGAAGAGAGCGATACACACACACACACACACACACACACACACACACACACACACACACACACACACACACACACACACACACACACACACACGACTCTAGATCCTGGCCTCTGGTATTGCCTGAGGGCATTACAGCAGCATTTGATAAGAGCTATGAAGGGTAAGTGTGTGTGTTAATGGTGTGCATGTATGTGAGTGTATACTACATCTGGATACTGAGTATGCACATGTGTGTTTATGTGTGAGAGAGAGAGACAGAGAGAGAGAGAGAGCGAGAGAGAGAGAGAGAGAGAGAGAGATAGAGAGAGAGAGAGAGAAAGAGAGAGAGAGAGAGAGAGAGAGAGAAATGTCTGTTATTGTGTGTTGGTAATGCAGTGGAAGAGGACTTCATAAATAAGCAAAATACATTGCAGCGATGCAGTTATTATTATTATTTTCAGTTTAAGTCAAGTAAGCGAGGACAGTGTATGCAAGTATATATATACTGTACATACAGTGTGTAAGTAGAAAGATTGGTAATATAACAGACTAAAACCGAGAAACAACATTGATTGATGCTAATTAAACCTATCATCATTAACTTAGTTAATGAAGGGTGACAGTCACAATATGGTGTCAGAAATAACATGTGTCTTGTGTGTGACATTTATTTTTACCTTCCTTTTAGATCTCCGTATGAGTGTGTGTGTGTGTGTGTGTGTGTGAGTGAGCTTGCTGGTGTGCTGCTATTAATCTTAGCGGCAAGACAGGGAGCGTTTTATGTGTAGAGGCATTTGTGTTTGAGAGAGTGCTGGTGGTTGTGTGTGCGCAATTGTGTGTGTTTGTCAGGAAAGTATTGAGTCTTTGTATTTCCTCAGACATGCGGGTTTGACCTTGGAACTGGTCCTCAAGGTTGACTGCTGCCTTTTCGAGAGGGATAGAAAGGGGGAGAGGGAGAGAGAGAGAGGGAGAGAGAGAAAGAGAGCGAAAGAGAGAGAAAATGATGGGTTTATTGAGGAAAAGAGGAAGAAGATAAATGGGGTCGGGGTGGGGGAAGGGGGGGTGAGGGACAAGGGATGAAGAGAGAATAGGGAGAGCACGCAATGATAATAGTGCCAGAAAACCACAGAAGACCAAGTACTTGGGATAGATAAGAGAGAGAGTGCAGATTGAGAAAGAGGGGGGAGGGAGGGCTCATCAATTCTCAACATTAACATTTTGCATCTGGAGGCTAGAGACAATAGAAACTGATATGCAAGAAACTGAATAATACATGTAATATCAGCACAGTAATTACATTGACGTAATGAAATAATATGATCGGAGAGGGCAAAACTGTGAGTGCTGCTCTCTCATTGGTAAATAGTATGTGTCATATATGTCTGCATTTCTGCATGTAATGTGTGGATTTTACAACAGTTCCGGTTCTATTTGTGAAGCAAAGAATTCTCTTTGGCCTCGTTTGGTATCGTCAGACAAATCAGACACAAAAGCAACTCATATGGCAACTCAGATGAGCTGTGTTACATAAAATGTGATTTAAGAAAACCGTATCAAATTGAAAAGTAATTTGCATAACACATATGTGAACAGGCATAACAACAAATACTACATATATGAATTTTCATTGAGCTGAGGTCTTAGTCATAGGAGGAATTTAGGCAGAAACACTGACACCTATGCTTTAATGGACAGAGGAGAATTTGTAAAGTCTAATAGATCCCGGAATAAAGTCTTTGTAGAGCACCTTGGGGAGACCAGCCTGTAACTGAAGGTGCTCAACTGCTTCACCAGGCGGTGTGAAGGGAAAGGGAGGTGCTGTACATTGTCCTTTGTCAGCAGTCTTCTTTAATCCACCGCCATCCACTTCCATTACGGCTCTTATGGATATGCACTCTACTCTAGAGATAAAATTACTGCATATTCTGTCCATTACTGATCACGGGCTGTTGTCAGTCTGCTCATAACACAAACTAATAATAATTCACCCACATGTTTGCGATTGGGTCTCAGTCTTCGTTTAGTGTTTCTCTGAAGAGAATCATGATCGTCCTCCACTGTGTCGCTCTTTCTCTGCCTCCCTCTCACTGCCCTCTGTCGCGATGTTCAGTTTAAGTCAATTCAGCTCAAGATGTTTTATTGACATGAAATTTGACATGTGTCACCCAAGCATGCTCCAACAGAAATTGATCAATCTCTCAATAAATCAAGATGCCAACCCTCTCTCCACTTCTTCCTCTTTACTCTCGCTCCCCTTTTATCTTTTTCACTTTCTCTATATCTTTTTTTACTCATCACCACCTCCTCTGTTTTCTCTCTTTCTTTTCCCATCATCCCTTTCTCTCTGTCTCTAAAGCATGACATGCCCTGTGCCTATTCAACTGCCATCGCCTGCACAGGATTGATGAAGATGAAACTGGGATGGGTTAGGGAGGGCAGTGTATGACTGAATATGCTCACATATTTATTGTTGTCTCTGGCAGTGGGTGAAGGGTGAAGATTCAAAGTGGGCCATGGGCCAGTTTCTGGTGGGCCCGTATATAACAGAAACTTTGTGTTTTCATGAGTCTGGGTCATATGACTATATCTACTTAAATCTACTCAGCCTGCGATTGCAGAACTCATGTTCTGAGAATCCATTTAATGGCTTCTGTTAAGATAGATAGATGGTGTGCCAGTCCTGAGGGAGTATTAAATAGAGATTTCCTATTGGCACAGATGTTAGTAAGGTCATTAAGAGAGAGAAAAATGTCTGCGCTGTTGCCATGTTAAACCCGGTTAAAAGCATTTACCATAGGATATGTGTGCAGGGAAATAGTTTAATAAACCATATGTAATTACCTACACCTGTACATGTATAGGAGCACACGCATGCATCAGTGCAAATGGTGTGCAAGTACAGTTTGTTATGGTTAATACAACTGCTATGTTTCCTGTTTGTAGCCTGCAGCTATTTCCATTGCATGTGATAACAGACATGCACATTTCATCTGAAATTAATGAAGAAATATACAACTGCTATTTTTTGTACAAGATTTTCTGCTTCTCTGTGTTTAACATAACTGTATCCTAAATATTTTTGGAGTGATAGACTGTTGGTGGGAAATAAACAAGTCATTTGAAGACAATCATTTGGGCTTTAAGAAATTGTGATGGGCATTTCATGCTCTTTCTAGAACCGATTCATCGAGAAAATAATTGACAGTTTAATCAATAGGGGAAATAATTGTTAGCTGCACCCCTAAATTAAGGCTACAAGGAATAGGATGTCTGTCACTAACTTTACACTTGCTTAATAATTCCACAATAATGTAGACGGATACTGATACAAACACAATTACATTGTACAGAGTTTGCGTCTGAGTCAGTATGTGTGCTGATGCATGCTGTTATGTATTTTTGTTTATGTGTGTGTTCTATTAGCCGTATAATTCTGTAATCTTGTTTAACTCTGTGTTTGACACAGTGTGAGTGTCAGTGAGCATCTGCCCCAGGGTATTACTGTGTTTGTGACATTCAGCTGCACATTGTTGGAGCACTCCAGATGTGATATGCGGTGTCGAGTGCATTGGTGAGGGTGGAGGAGACCATGGAGAGGACAAGAACAGGAGAGGGATTGTCAGGAGGCAGATGAGAGGGCAGAGGGATATCCGTTACTTCATAATGTTTCCATTTTTAGTGCATGCTGTTTTTGAAGCTGTGACCAGAGTGAATGAATGTTGAAAAGAAGAAACGGACAAGGAAGGGAGGGAGGGGAAAGGGAGGGCACATGTAATTGCATGTAATAGACCTGATAAGAGTGACAAGTGGTTGAGGGTGGTAATTGAGAAGGATGGAGGAAGGGTGAGGAGAGTGCAGGGATGGAAACAATGGGAGAAAAGACACAGAAGCACCTGTCTCCGTGTCTTAAAATGTACTGCCTGATTTACTGCTACGAGAAAGCGGGGGTAGAAGAAGCAAGAGGAGGAGGAGAGGGAGCTCCTCAAAGGGCAAGCAGAAGGCTCTTCAGCTTTGCATTTGATTTCATGTTGTAATTTATTGCAATATATCAGATGAATAGCAAGTTGAGGAGGAGAGATCAAAGAAGAAGAGGGCAGAGGGGAATACATGTGAGAAGCACACAGTGAGAAAGGATTTTTGTTCTTTTTTTTTTTTTATCTTTCATGTTTTTCTGAAAAAAAATTTACTTTAAGCTATTTTTGATCTTTTTTTGTTTATCATTGAAATGATAGATTTAGATATAGGGATTATATGGCCACAGCTTTGTAGAGGAAACCAGCAAGAAGTAATAAGGGACAAGAGCTCAAAGGGGTGAAGTGGTGTAAAGAAAACAGATTGACGTTATGAATGTGCAATCTCAGTGCTGGGTGTCAGCATGGAGGGGATGAAACAAAGCAAGTCACTACGTGCACTGTACGTGAGGAGTTTGGCTCCAAAATGTGATGGTCGCCATGGAGCTACACAGGAGGTAATGGCTGTCGTGTTAATGAATGAAAGGCAGGATTCAAGGCAATAGGGAGAGAGTGGTTACGGTGAATCGAAGTAAGCAGGAGTTGCAGGTATCAACTGCTGAAGGAACTCAGAGGGCTGCAATTGAAGGGAGTGTAAGATTCTGTGTTCATTTTCACTCTGCTTTGCATGTGTACTGTATTTATTCGCAGTCCATGTCAAAGTCGATGAAGCTATTTGATGATTAGTGACACGCTCGACATATGAGGTTAATATTCTTCAAATTAAGCGACGATAAGTCTGCATGCTTTAGTTAGGATTTCAACGTTTGCTGGAAAGTACCCTGTACAAATCAGGTTTCTTTGGCGTCCAGTAGTGAGGAAGAGTGGACAGACGGACTCCTATTCTGTCCACAATGATGATAAACTGATGAATGTGTGTCTGTGGGTGGGTCTTTTATTTGGTAGGGATGGGAGTATTTTTGTGCGAGTGTTGCTGGTAATATAAAGTAGCATGGACTACATGTGTGTTTGAGAGATTGAGAGGCAGAAATGGAGTGATAAAGAGACACATGATAGGCTTACCAAGTGTGCATGTGAGCGAGCAAGAGTGTGTGTGTGTGTGTGTGTGTGTGTGTGAGAGAGAGAGAGAGAGAGAGAGCTGTCTCACACATAAATCCCTTTTGAGACCAGAGTGAAGTAGGTTACAAGCTTTATCGATTTTGATGATGGTAACAGTATGAATGTGTGCGTGTGTGCATGAGTATCTGTGTGTGTGTGTGTGTGTGTGTGTGTATGTGTGTGTGTCTGTGTGTGTGTGTGTGTGTGTGTGTGTCAGTCAGTGTGTACAAGGGGAAGGATAGTCTGTACCATCTGTCTCCCATTCCTCTCACTGAGACACTAATTACAGGACTTTACACTTCGCTCCACCACACTCATCATTGGCCTGACTACACACACACACACACACACACACACACACACACACACACACACACACACACACTGAGATGTAGTAGCGGTTAGGGATTGTGGGACGTCTTATACTTTCTGCGTACAGTTCCCTTTATCTCTCTGTGTGCTTTCTATTCCTGCCATGGTTTCCCTTATGTCTATCTTTCCCTCCCTGACTTTTTCTCCTTTGACGTCTTCTTTTAGCCTCATCAATTTAGATAGAGCGCAGATCAATAATACCTAATTATAACTGCATTCTGTCGTTGATAATATACAATACTCTGTAAAAAGGAGGAAACATTAGAACATGTAACAGCCTCATTGAGTGAGAAAACAGAGGCACTGGTTAAAAAAAGAAAGGTTGAGGAAGTGATAATTTAGATGTTTCCTTACGTCAACACAGAGTAGGGGAAGGGATAAAAGGGAGAGGAAGAGAAATTAAAGAGGGGAATCCTATCATATTCTTTGCCAGTGTGTACAACCAATCATTAGCATAAATTTCAGGTCACCCACTTTCTCTGGCAAAGAAACTGGTGCCACAGTGGGGAGATGCTTTCTCTGACATAAATTTGAGCTTTCATGAGTAGAGCAGTAGCAGGCAAGTTACTGCATGGGCATGTTTTTGAAAGTCAGAAGGGACCAGGTCTTTAACTGTCATCTTTTCCATCAAAAAATATTGTCTATTTGGGAGAATTAGACCATTTATGATAGCACATGTCCTCTTTCGGTCTGCCGAAACTTGAATTAAATCAATTGTTTTTATTGTCATTATTTACGTCTTCCTATGCATATGCACGCAAGTATATATGTCTCTATCCATCTACACCTCCATCCGTGTTCATTTGTTCCTTTAATGGAATCAATAATGCTCATTGGCTACAGGTTGCCTCTTTATCCATTTGGTTATCTATCCATCTATCTTTATACACATCCATCTATGTTCCTCTGCTTTCAAACCGTTTTATGAGTAATTATAAAACAAAACTGAATTAAATAATAATAAAAATATCCCTCACCCTCACCCTTCCCCTTTTTTATGGTTTTCCAGGCAACTATGGTGAAAGTGGGATGGAAGCATTCAAGGACATGGCAGCCAAGGAGGGCATCTGTATCGCCCACTCTGGTAAGATACTCAGGTCAAGACAACCACTGTTAACTAAGCAATGTTAATACCAAACGTTTGTAGTCAAGTTAGAGACTGCATTTAATTTTTGTTGGTGTAAGGGTTTGTTGGTATTTTCCAACAAACGGCAATAAGCAGCACTTGCATCTAATTACCTTTTTTACTATTTGTCAAACAAGTACACCATGGTGTCAACAGTTAAAATACATTTACCTGCCACCACAGCTTACAGACATCTAGTAAACAAGAAGACATACAGTGTATTACAAAAAAGATCGGCCTGTTGTTCTATTACCTTGAAGACCCGTTTTCTCATGGTGGGTATCAGGTGGTTGACACTTGAGCACAATAAAATAGAGAAACTGTGACAAAGAAATCACAAAAGAAACTCAGCACTTCACAACACACGAAGCAACAGAGATCCAAACCCATCGCATCCGTCACAGATCATGCTTGTATCGTTTTTCTCAGGTAAAATCTGGAGCAACGCTGGAGAGCAGAGCTTTGATCGGCTGCTGGAGAGACTGAGGGGCCACCTGCCTAAAGCCAGGGTGGTGGCATGTTTCTGTGAAGGCATGACTGTCCGCAACATCCTCATGGCCATGAGACGCCAGGGACTGGTAGGAGAGTTCGTACTCATCGGCAGGTCAGTGCAGCTACAAAGTTATACTGTATTATGTAGCGCAGTGGTATATTTCCATACATGAGGGATATACATTATAGGGTTTCCCCAGGAAATTATTAATATGATTGAGATGCATCAATGGGTCCTTGATTTCCTCTGTTTACTCGCTTGAGTCTTGTTCAGTTTTTGGAAAATTGGGAAAAATATATGTTTTCCATGTTAAATAGCCAGGCAGCTACATTCAAACTATGTGATCCACTGGGGATTTTAGCCACTGGATGTTTTTGAGGGCAGATAGAGAAGCAAAGCTGTGGCTCCACGCTCTTCCCTAAAACAATCCTCTTAACCCTCTTATGAGATCCATTGATGATTATAAACACTGAGGTATTAATATTAAAATAAGAAGAGCCCAGCTGGTAAATGTGCACTACTAATTTCAACCAAGTTCTGAGCATAAAACATGCATCCAGCTGGTGATTATGAAACTTCAAAGTAACTTCAACCTGGTGTTTGACCTACAGTGCTGGTTGCATTGTCCCAAATTGTTTTGTTATTCTGCACACATTCTCCAGATGAAGGTGACTGATTTGGCCCCAACTATTAAAGTGTACTATATAAAACTGGCAGGTGTTATTTGCTCATTTTGGAACTTATTTTAAGCAAATGACTGATGATCGTCATAGATCAATCCCTGTAATTAGCTGAAATGAGTTAGACAGATTTAGACGTTTCTTCGTTTGGAATCAGTTTAGTTTGTAGTTTATTTCTTTCATAAATGTGCATTAATGTTTTTTTATATAGTGGATGAGGTCATTCATTCGGTGGAGATGGCCTGCTTCTGCTGCAGAAGTGTGCTACATATTGTATACTTGCATATAGAGTTGTAGCCAGGGCTTGACATTACCACTGAACAACAGGTAACATTTATTCTGACTGGTAAACCAAACTCTTGTTTGAGTCTACTTTGTTTTAAAAACTCATTTTCAAAGACATTAATTTGTCCAGTTAATATTGAAACAAGGAACCTCTGTGATTTGTTCGTAGAAAAACTTTTTGCCATGCCTCTGAAAAATGGTGGAGCAGTAGCCTTTGTATCACAAACATAGAGAGCCTATTGAATGGTGGTAAATACACAAATAGACTGTCGAGCCAAACCGTACAGCAAGAGACATTGTTGCCCTTTATACATTCACAATAACACACATGGACAGACACGCTGTTTGGATTTTCAATGGTGGTTTTCACATTAAGCTTTGTTCTCGCTTAGATGAGTTCCTCCTACGTTTCACTTGCAAAAATAACCTTCCAAATGGGTTGTTTTTAATCTACATCTGTGCATGTGTGTGTGTATGTGTGTGTGTGTGTGTGTGTGTGTGTGTGTGTGTGTGTGTGTGTGTGCATGTATGCATGTGTGTGTATGAAAACTTCTCCTAAGCCCTTTAGTTGCCATGCCAACTGTGTGATAAACACAAGATGAAAATTGAATTTAGCACCTATGCAAGCCAATATGCAGAGAACAAAATAGACTTCGAATAGTTTGGACCCATAATCATGTTTTTACCATTATAATGCCACAAATGTATTTCTATTCAATTCCTTTCTACTCCTCCCGCAGTGATCTGTGCTACGTAACTAAATCGTAGCCAGCATCATTTTTGTTGTCATCGCCACCACGATGCTCATTTTTCATCACTCATCATCTTACTCATCATCATCTTCATCTGCATCATCATCGTCGTCATCCTGCTGAGAGTGAGGTAAAGTACTAAACCATACTCTGTGTCACGATGGATAGTTTCAGTTCAACACATCTGTTTTGAAAACTGCCCCCTCTCCTCTCCTGTAACAGTTACTGTGAATGTGCCTTTGAGCAAAACACCTTACCTTCCAATGGTCAGGAGAAATATAATGGAAGCTCTCAAATGTGAATATGTGGAAGTGGATAAAAGAGAGGAAACAAATTGCCGTTCTCAGTGGGTTTAAACGCAAACGCTATATTATTTTTTATTAATTTCCCATGTCACCCTAATTCTCAGTCAAAATTAGGGGGCTGCAGAAACCTTTTCAGCGCTCCAGTGACGCCTTGGAGCTTAAACCAATCATATGTTTTTGTTTCCCCCTATTCAGCTCCATCTAAAGAATGCTGTTAGCCAGTTCCCAGTTCCTACTTCAACGAGTGCTTGAACACGCAGGCTGTTTTGCTGCTGTGTCACTCGCAGTGTGAATACAGCATAAGAGAAACTCTTTCCAATAAACCCAGTTTGGGGTTTTGGCGAACAGGAAACCGTTGAGGGTTCTTATCCATGTGTCTGGTTTGTCTTGGTTTCTTGTTATTCAGAGCACCTGCATGAAAGAGAGTGGGATCAGAGGTATAGTGGGATTGTTTCTAATGTTTTTAGGTGAAGCCCATTGATGTCAGGTGAAAAAGAAGCAGCTGGCGAAGCACATGGCTGTTTAACTTCTTTCCAGTAAAATTTGCAGTGGCCATGACTGCATATCATTGGGAATTGGACCAATTAGCAAAAAAAAAAAAATATTCTTGGATTAAAAAATGTGAATAATAGATACAAAAGAAAGATGGAAAGCCCACTTATGGTACACCACATTGGCTCTGAAATTTGGCACAACAATTTGCTGTTTATTCCAACAATCAACCAACTAAAGTGTTTTTTTATATTAATTCTGAGTCGTTCAATCCTGGAATTTTAGCGGGCATGACCTGTTGCCAAATTAAAATTACTTGCCAAATTAATGCCAACAGTTTCCTTAAATTACGCAACACCATTTAGAAACCAGTTGGAACAGTCTCTCTCATTTCATAGTTTCTAAGGGGGAAAAATATTTAAATTAACTAAAGCTCTCACGCTATTTGGCTTTCCACTTGTGTGAAGAAAATAGTTTCCCATGGCTTAATATGTAACCTAAAGGCTTGTTAAAATAGATTTTTTTTTGCAGGACAGCATATCTTGTAGTCCTTCATCTCTGGCCAGTCTGTCTTGATTAGGTCGGTTAATTGAATATCAGCCTTTGTTAGCGTCAGTATCATAAACGGGCTGTAGTTGTAAATTGGGAGATGGTCACGGGTGGGTGCTCTGCTCACTAGAGGTCTGTGGAAGGAACTTCTGATTAGCCCAGTTGGGCAGACACCCGTTTAACACCAGGATAATTACATTAACACGAGAGCACATCGAAGATCATTCAGTTACCTAGGGCAGATAAGCACGGTCATTAATAGAGTAAACTACTACAAGATCTCCAGATTGCATCTTTACTGTTGAGACGGGCTTTGTGCTGGATGACGTACGATCATTACTGTCTTTCTGTATTATTGCATCTGTAACCTTGCCTGGATGTGATGTGTCAGTCTTGAGAGTCATCTTGGGGCTTTTTTTTTTAATTGGTCAAATCACTGTCTGATGAATTCTCAGTTTTTTCTTTTAACTTAATCCTCGAACCTCTCACAGGGAACTCCTTTTGAGAAACACTTAAATAAATAAATAAACACTGAGACAAAACATAACCCCCTTCTGCTATTAGTCTGAATAGGTCCTCTGTGACACGGCTTTAGGACCCTGCTCCTGATACGTTTAATGACATTAATAGCAGCTTCTCGATTTCTCAACCTTAAACTCTTCCTTCTGAATCCAACATTTTAAAATTTTGAAAATAAACATTGCAGTGACATTTCACTTTTAATGATAAATTAAAGCTCATCAAATGTATTTTAACAGGCTTAGTGCAATTTAGTCCTTCATGAGTGATGAAACTACACTCAATTTCCACTCGCTGACAATTTTTATCTTTATCTTTATTCTCTATCAACTATAAATATTAAAGAAGTGTGGAAACAGGCTATGTTGTTCAACACATGTGCCAATGCCAACAATCATGACTACAATAAAAGTTGCGCGGATTGCTTGGAAAAAAAAACCTGTCTCACACATGGTATTAAATAATTTCCAGTGTCACTTCTTGCGTGTGTTTAATGATAAAATGTAGTTTGGAGACCAGACATACTCATCGGAGGTTCCTCTTGGTGGAAGATCTTGAAGTTTGAAGTGACCCCATGTCACCGGTCAATCATGTAGTACTTCAAGACTTCCAATTACAACACAGCAAGTTGTATAGAGCGTACAGTGATCTGACAACTTTGAAAGTCGTGTAGTGTAAACTTGGCTTCATGTATGTGAGTCCACAGTTGATAATTACATTGACATAATACTCCATAAACATTAGCATAATATACAAAGCCAGGATTATTTAGTGCAGTGAAGACCTTAGAATGACATCAGGAATATTGCCATTGCCGGTTAGTGAAATGAAAGTGAAAGTTACATTTTCTTAAATTTTAAAAGCTTCAGAAGATGCTCAGTTTCACTGTGTTTCTTGTTTAAGTTTTTTATGTTCGCCTTCTAGAAATAATCTTAAAAACAGCACATCAGGTCCTAGGGCTAACTACCACATCACAAGAATACTATGAGACACACAGTCTGGCTTTGGAGCCTGAGTGTATTGATTGCTTCTGTCCTATAATTCCTCATTGTGCCAGCAGGCTACAGACCCATTAATGGATAGCTAGGCTGAGATAAATATCTAGCCACATGGGACACACAACCCCCTCCCACCACCACCACCACTACCACCTCCACCACTTCCACATCTCCACATTTACACACACACTTATGGGCACAAATTCACATGGCCTCATGTCAATATATTTTCCCTAAATCAGCTTCAAGCGAAACATCATCTCATTTCTCAAATTCTAAATAATGTCTTATCAATGCCACTTAAATTAATCTGTTTCGGCCCCCATCTGTAAAATTGGATTTCCTCCTTCCATATTTTGTAGCCATACATAAGATCCACCACCCAAAATACATATTTTATCAGTCCAAACACAGTTTTTTGTGATGATGCCTCTTTGGCAGGGCCCTGTAGCAATGGACAAATGCTGTCCAACTTGTTAGTCTACAAAATAATCACAAACTGTTAATCCTCTCAATGATGTATTACGGAAAGATTGCAGATTGTGTGTGTTTGTGTGTTTTTCTACACTGTACCACAGCTAAACAATCTACACTATGTGTTAGTCTGTGAAGAGCATGCGTAGATGTATGGCTCAATGGGTCAGAAGTTTAAAATGGTATTTACCTTATTGTACACACACACACACACACACACACACACACACACACACACACACATGCTCACACAAAATGCACTGTCCCTCGCAAAACATTTCCGTCCAGACCAGGCAGGGCAGCTAGTGATAATCACTATGACTTATCATGTGGTTGACTTCACAGCAACAGCATCTATGCATTTTATGGTCAGTCGTTTCAGTTTGAAATATGTTTCCCTCCTAAGCACTGTTTCCCTTTTACCTGTTACTGTATGTCCACTCCAACATTTATAAATAGCTGGACTTTCTCATTTGCAGCTGTTTTACAGCAACATATTTCAGGGAAATATTCTCTGCGTTGTGCATGTCCTTGATGGACAGACCAAAGTTGATTAAAATTTTCCCAAAACATTGATTAAAAAGTGCAAATACACATTATATAACTATATAATAAATAAAAAACAATGCATGTAAGTTTGCAGCCTTACAATTCAAGCAATGTAGTTACATTTCCATGGCAGCCAAAATATTACCACTGCTGGATTCTCTGTGTTTTTATACGAGGCAGATATTCCGATTGTGCTAGTAAACGACTATACTATTGAATGAATTGAAAGAGAATAGTTTGATTCAAAAGTCAAAAAGCAGACTCTCTGGAGATCATCCAGCAGAAGTCTGCACCCCTTCTGCCTGCTGTTGCCATGGAAATATCCCCTGCCATATTTGGATGAATCCAGCATAGCAGCTGGGGTGATATGTGGCGCATGCGCAAGTGTTTATATGAATGGCTATGTGCATGTGTGGGTGCATCTGCATATGTGTGTGTAAGGAAACGTATAGAGGTTTTTCTGTGGAGCTAACAGTCATATGGAGAGTAACTAATCATCACTGTTAGAAGAAAGACATATTGATAATGCTAATGTCCATTTCAGTAATATTCAGATCAGTGCCTGAAGACCTCTGTGCTAAAATTCTCCACTGCCCTCTCATCTCTTATAGCTCTCTCAAATGTCTTATCTTCGTCTCACTCTTCCTCATTATTATTCATCTTTTTATTTATCAGTTTATTCTCTTACCTCTCAGTTGTGACTTTATCTCATCGTCTCTCACACCGTCACTTTGTCCCTCTCTGAATCCAGCTGCTTGCGTTTTGTCAGAGTTTAAGAGTGTGATGTATGCGAACTGAGATCCTGTACTGATCGTTTAACAAAGGTCAGATCCCTGCAGTGTCCCACTTCTCACCACAGCTGTCTGTTAAAATTTCGAAGAGAGAAGTTGAACGGAATCTTGTGGCTCTGAGATGTCTCAAAGCTGCTCGTCTTTAAAATAGATTTTTAGGGTATTGCACACCTGCATGGTAGTGAGAGGAGATTAAAGACATGGTGAGGGCAGAGCAGGCAAACTGAGCGAGGAGGGGGAAGGAAAGATGCAGAAAGGCGAGGAAATGGTATGAAGGGAGAAGATGGTTGAAGAGAGGAGAGATTAGCACTTGAGGGCAGAGCGGAGAAGACCGGTATTGTGTGTGTGTGTGTGTGTGTGTGTGTGTATGTGTGTGTGTAAGGCATTCAAATATCATGGTAATAAAAGATTTTGTGTCAGACATGAAAAGCAAATCGCTCGCAGTAGGAGTGTAATTTACACATTACTGCTGGGTTTGGTATGTATCTGCCCTTGCAAACACACATTTACACAGGCACATATTAACACACAGAGGTGCTGATACACACACTCATGCATACGCTACATGCACACATAAACACGGCTTATTCCAGTCTGTATTCTAGTATCATGTTAATTCAACCTTGATTAAAACAGGAGCTGTTTAGTGTCATTTAATTGGTGAAACGATGGAAATTAATTCTGCTCTTTTTTTTTCCCATAGCTTTGCATTAAAAGATGGCTGATAATTAAACACAGGGGAATATGCAGGAAAGAATGATGGATGGAGATGGAAATTAGTTCTGCATTTGTATTCGTACTTGTATTAGTACTTGTGTGTGAATGTGTGTGTGATTATACAACGTCAGTGTTTATGAGTTTGTGCATCTTAGATATAGAAATGTGAGACCCTGTGCATGGAGGCAAGTGTGTATGTATGTGTGTGTGTGTGTGTTTGTGTGTGTTTGTAAATGAGGGACTAGGTTTCGTGAGCGAGTGATCTTCCTACGGTGCGATCTGTAGAGGTTGTGAGATCAATATGTGGTCTGTGGTTTCATGGCTTCTCTCTGGAGGTCCACTACGGGAGACATTTCAACACACACACACACACGTACGCACGCACACACGCACTCACGCACTCACGCACGCACACACAGACTGCATGTTCTTGACTCTGTTTCTGACCTGCGAGGAAACAGTGGAAATGTGTCTAAACTGGGTTAAAAAAATGTAACATTTTAACAATAACATTGTGCTAATGACTGAAATCTTGTTCTGAACAGGGGCATCTATCTTAGGGGCCGAACAAATCTATGTGGTCTCTGGGAATGTTTGGATTTTTTTAAGCCTAACCACACTTACGTTTTCCCGAGAAAAAAATATTTCTATTCCTTGGAGAAATGAATGAGCCAATGTCCATTTGTCTTTCAAATGTGATATCTCCGGTGAATTTTCACATTCCACTGGTCTGATTTTGCAGAAAATACTGATGGCTTATCTTCAGTGAGCCAAAGTCCTGATGTCATGTCTGGGATGGCCTCTAGCTTCTTTAACTCAATACAATCTCTCTTATGATTACTTTGATAGCGTTAAAAAGAAAATCTACAGCATGGGTGCTTACATAAGTCTCTTCTTTCGTCATTTTTCCAACTTTGTAGCTGTTATCTCTGCTGTCAAAAAAAAATGTACTCTGTTTCTTCCTCTCTGTTTCTGCTGTTAATTAGGGCTTGGTCTGTTTAGGTCTCAGTCGACTAAGATCTCTTCAGTCGATTAGTTGTTTTTAATGCTTTTTTTTTCATGCTGAATTACTTATTTCCAAGAAACTAATGAGCACATCTCTGGTAAACACAATATTTAAGATGCTGCTTGGGGATGATTATTTTTGGATAAACTTAGTTTTACAGATCGGTCTATTAAATCAACTAATCGAGTAGTTAACTAAATTCTGAGTGAATTCCTTTAGTCGAGGACAGCCCAACTGTTACATCATTTGACCGTTATTTCGCATTTGGAAGGACTTTGATTTCCTACTTCTGGAACAGTTGGAGGGATGATTCTCCTTGACTTTGACTTACCTATTGGTTTGTGGATTGCCGTATTGAAACCTTGTTTTTGGTGGTATTCCTCTTTGTTTTTTTTGCAACCAGAAGTGATACAAGAGAGTAGAGCGAAGTACAGCTGAATGATGAATAAGACATATTTAGGCAACGGAAATGTTACAATTATCTTTCATGAACTGAAAGCACAATGCTGTGGGAACGACCTGTCAATCACAAGGTGTAGCCCTGAAGCATACCCTTCTTTATTGTTAATTTTACTCTAAATTACTTACTAAATGAAGATCATGCTGTATTGAAGAAGACTTGAAACTAGCGATTGAAACCATAAACTCATGTTGACAATGTTTACTGAGGTAATAAATCAAGTGAGAAGTAGACTCAATTTCTCATCGAGTTCCATGCAATCGTACTTCTTTTGCAGCCAGATGAGACGCCCACTGATAGCCATTAGAAAGAATGCAAGTTTAAGCTACTTCCGCATTGGCTTCACTTTTCAGTGACGAAGATTGCCTCCTGGTTAAAACTTGAAAGGTCACTTTATGGCCATTTTGGTTTGTGTTACACCAAGCTCTGTGCTCCTCTCAAAATGTGTAGCTCAAAGACCTCTGGAAATGTTACTGTTAGGCTGTCAGTAAGAAAAGTGTTCGTATAATGCAGGCAGCATAGTTATCGGTCAAGACCATTTGAAGATGTGGTGCATCTTGTCTCTGTTTAGTCAAACGCATTTTCCATGATGGCAATGTTTGTCTAGCTCGGTCTTCTTCTTCCAGATTTTCTCTTTTTGTCTTTGTGTTTATATTGAGTCTATCAGCAGAAATGTGCACTTACTTTTGCAAAGTGTTGTGTCTTTTACTTTCATGATGTGTACACAAAACTGCAGACCAAGTGAACTCGACTAGGACCGTTTTTGACATTAAATTAATGCCAATCATTGCCAAGCAAACCTAACTTTATTTTATATACAATTGAACACTCAAAGCAGTCACTTGACAAAGATGAACATGTTTGGTAACGTGTCAGAAAAGGGGCCATCAACTTTCATTGGATTTGACATGTGTTTTTGTCATTGTTATTGACATTGTTATTGACATTCTTTTGTTGAACATCAAGCCCCTTTTATGTGAAAGTTTTTTCTTTTCTTTCTTACTTGGTGTCATAAGTGTCAAACACATATCAAAGAACTCGGCAGGTTTATTTCTTCACATTTTAAACCCTAACAAAACTCTACCTTGACTTTCATTTTCAGCTGATCAAAAGGCTTCTGAATTGAAACTATTCAATAGAATTTTTTTTTTTTTATTCAACTCAGTTTTTCCCCTCTCTTTCTTGGTCTTTCTTTGACCCCTCTGTCTCCTTCTCTTTCTCCTCTTGTTCCTATCTATTTGACACTTTACTTTTCTCTCTCTTCCTGCTTCTTCTTTCCTTTGACCAGAAATGGAAGCATGAAAAACATTGTTTCTTTTCTAGTCTCTATGTCTAACTTGTCTGCTCATGAATGTTTATTAGAATTGAGTGGGAAGACTTAAGGCGGTATCCATAACAACAACTTTCCAGTTTTTATTATTTATCAATGTATTTTACCTTTTATTTTACAAGGAAGTCCCATTGAGATCAAAAATCTCTTTTTACAAGAGAGACCTGGCCAAGGTAATAGAGATGCGATGGTCAGGCTTTTTTATTACCTGCACCAACCCCACCCTGTTAGAGAGCGAGTCTGTACCCCTCGACCCCTGAATATATGTTAATCAACCCCCCCGAACCCGACCCGCAAACCGCCGACTGTCTGAGGTCTGAGACAAAGACAGAGATAAGTAGACTCAACGCAGCGGCTTGTGATGTGTGTGTGCATGTGTGTAATTGAGAGAGAGAGAGAGAGAGAGAGAGAGGTTAAGAGAAGGTGGACTATGAATGCAATGTTTCTGTAAATTATTGATAACTTAGTTGGAACGCTGCTTTGTCACTTTTTGATCTGTTACCTGAACTTGTGATATTTTCGAATAAGTGCAGCCTGAACCTGGTCAACCTGTGCATCATTACAAGGTATATAAGTAATAATAGTAATAATACTTTAAATACATTTAGATATATAGCACCTTTCAAAACTGGTTTACAAAGTGCTTCACAAATAATAACAACATTATAATAATAAAAAAACAAAACAATCTTGGAGTTACCTGGAAGCCAATGCAGGGAGGCTAAAATGGGGTTTATGTGAACTATTATGTTTGATGAACAAGGTAGCAGCCATACAAATCCCAAAACATTAAAATATAACATACACAACATTCTACATACATGCAACATATCATTAGATTTGGTAAAGCAACATATTAAAGGACATCTTTAAAGTCACAAACTTTAACATTTCATTAGTGTTGCTTTCACAGTTCAATGTACAGTATTTCTTGTTGAACAGCATATTCAAGGAATAAAGTAAAATAAAGTAAAAATAAAGACTGGTGATAGCAATCCTTTCTGGTTCCATACTATTCATCCTTTTGAGTGCATCAACATATGAGTGGCTTTTTTTCCCTCCAAAAATCAAATCATTAAGCAGTTCTGCTGCTGCACATCCCCTTCATCTTTTTTCTCTGTTCCCGCTGAAAGAGAGCAGCTGATTAATGACTGCGAATGATCGCTTTGCAGAATAAGGATTCAAGAACAAAAGAAGAATACACAGGAATTTCTAATGGATATTCCAACTCTCAGAGTCTCTTGACAGGGAATTAAGATGTTTTCTATATGTAGGGCAGACCTGTGGGCATATAGACACTCACACACACGCACGCACGCACGCACGCACGCACGCACGCACGCACGCACGCACGCACGCACGCACATACACACACCACACACACACACCACACACACACACACACACACACACACACACACATGCACGCACACACTTGTATTCAGTTGACTTATCCGCATGTGCAAAATTGCATGTGCGCATATACAGACACTTGGGCATGGGCTGACACACAAACACACTTACAAACACATACTCATCCTCTTATTGCTCTCCCAGGGACTGGCCTTATCCTCTCAGCACTCCAATGGGAAAAGGGCTGGGAATTAGAGAGGATAGGAGGTGGAGACAGGCAGACAGACATAAGTGACAGAGAGACAGTCATAGTAGGAAAGAGAGGTAGAAAGAAGGTTAACCAGACTTAATAAATATATATATTTGTGTCCTTTTTTGAATTTGCATGTTTATGAATCTGTTTTTTTATCCAACAAATTGTGTTGTTTGCGTGGTTAGGCTTTTGTGAGCTCTCAGTTCGTCATTTTGCTGCTCAATATCTGAGATTTACACTGTGAGATTAACAGTTACGTCAGCCCAGTGGCTCAGCATACTTGCACACTCACACACACACACCAAAGATAATCCTTTTTATAGTCGCCTTTATAGTAATCCACACAGGACTCTAAAGGGTTCCCCCTTTGTTTCATTTTTTAGATATGCTAATGTTCTGCACATTCATTGAACTGTACTTTTTCTTACCCTGGTATCACATTGACATGAATAAATTAATTTCATCAGGAAACAAATAACCTCTGTTGCTCTCCGTACTCGTCCTTCCGTTCCATTTCCCAACTTTATTTCCATTATCTGCAGCACCTTTTCATCCTCTTTCCCTCCTCTTTGAAACATACTTTCTTGTCGTCCATCACACAGTTGAAAGGCTATGTGTAAATAATTGCCCTGCCATCTCTTAAAGTGTATAGACAGGAAATGAATTGGCCTTAATTTAGCTCTGACTCTAAACCAGGGAAAGGTAATTAAGAGAAATATGAACCGTGATGCCGCTGAGAAATGGCGGACCCCTAGTGAAACAAAAGATGTGAATACGGAAAAAAGAAAGCTACTGGGTGTTTTGTCAGATACCCTGTTTTGAAATTGTTTTTCTCCTTCTGTATGCACAGCACAGAAAAAAGGGAGCAATTGAACAAATGGGATTTATGACACTAATCCTCAGTATTTCATTAACTGTTCTCCTTTGTCTATTATACTGATTTTTTAAAAGTCAGCTCTTCCTGACGGGCAAAGTAAAACAGATGCTTCTTTCCATTTATCACATCAGGCAATTTGTTCAGTTGCCTAATGTGTTAATGGGTCACAGCATGAAATGGGTCATCAAATTAAATTAAATGGTAACTGAAAATGGGTTGCCTTGGCTGACTCTAACAAATATATTTAGGAAATGGACCGACTTACTCGACTTGCTTGACTATTCATTGTTTTGTTTCAAATGAACAAAGAAATACAGTGAAAAACTGAAAAGGTGGATGTTTTGGCAGAAAAACAAGCTTGAGACATTCAGGAAGTTCAATCATTATAGTCTCTGCCCATGCAAATACATGCAGTATTATGTTGAACCTAAGAATATTGTACCAATAGTATAAGTTGTATTAAATCTGTATGAAATCAACCAAAGTCATGTAAACCCAGATATAGAAAGCAGACCAAACACATAATTGTACCTTAAACAGATATGATTGTAGAGATGATCTAGATACTAGATGGTCATGTAATGGCGTTGGCCTGATTCTCAAGCAGCTGTCTTTTTTTGTACTTTGAGTGTAATGATGGGCTTTACAGCCAAAAGCTTCTTGGACTTTTAGGTCTTTTTTTCTTTCAAAATAAGTAAGCAATGATAACATAATTGTTTCTAGTTGTGTGATCTGTAGTCTGCTGTTGTAGAGTGGCTCAACCTTGATTTGAACAACGAGAATATACTTCAGAAACAAGAAAGAAGAGGGGAAGTGAAACAGAGGTCCATGGCTGCCAATTCAAATCCCTTATAGAGAAAGTTGATGGGCAACTCAATGAATGAGCTGTCAGTGACTGTACCTGTGGATTGGCAGTTTGATTTTCCTATCAGAAACTTGGCTGATTGATGGTACTACGGCTGCATACGTTTAATGATCTCCAATATACTGGAGTGTCTCGGGTGTCCGCGTAGGAGGTCATTTACAGAAGGATGGGGAAGAAGTCGAGGGCCATTTTACTCAAATGTATACGCTCTCTTTGTTGTGTCCTGGTGAGCCACAGATTCTCCTTCAGTGGGCGTTTAATGTTCCCAAGTGATCCACTGAACAGTTTAGGCTCTAATTCATGCAAGGTGCAATTTGTTGCTTGAAATAAACATGGTGGTAGCTTTAGTTTATAGCCTGACTCTTTATATTCACTACTATTTCATTCTGCAGTATCTACTAATCTTTCTATTTAGAACTTTGACGGCTTACAGTTTTTGGTGGAGTGTGATCAAGATGAGGTTAATCAGGGTAACCTACCATAATCAGACAATAATTAACATGTAGAACTCTGACTAATGAGCTATTACTCTATATTCAACAATTAGGTCTGTGTTGGGTGACTTTATGAAACTGTCAGACAATCTGATTGGCTTTGATATGTAATTATTTGTAACATCAGCCCAGCTTCTAACAGACAGCGATCTGCTGGTGGTGGCCAGGTTTAGCATCAGCCCAAGCAAGCACCAGATTACGGAACAAAAATTCACTTTTAATTAACGTTGCAACCGTTTCAATATTTAGGTTACAACTTAAAAACTGGAGCTGTCATCTCAATTCTGTGCAGGCCATTAAATCTATATATATATTTTAACAGCTATTCAACATCAAAATGTTTGTTTCAACACAATTATTCAACTGGATGACACCTAAAGTTGGAAGTCAAGGATATCGTCCCTGGACTCCAGCAAACAAATACACCAAACCCTGTCACCCATTTGTCAATGTCTCCCTCACTTTCCCTCTCTTCCGGTGAGCTCAGTGAGACGGGTGTGATGTGTGCCGCATCACAGCCCCCGCACAGCTTGTTACCATAGCAACACAGGAGACAGAGAGCAAGAAAATTATAGAAAGACAGAGATAGTGAGAGCGTGTGTGACAGAGAGAAAGTTTGCGAGAGAGAGATTGGAATGTTTACTTGTCTACTATACACATGCCTCCATCTGTGTCCTCTTACTATAATAAAAGCACTTTCTGAATTCTTCACTCAGATCAATTTGACAGATTGAAGGCTGGAGCAGATTATTTCCATTCAGATAGAGACATTCACGTACATGGCAACACATCTATGACACAGGTGACTGCCCAGGGGCAAAGGTATGAGGTATTACACAACAGTGCAACACAAATCATTAAACTGTGTTGTTGTCTGGATATATACTGCAAACGCCACATTATTGGTGAGATATGAACAAAATTGAATCTGCTCTAAAAACTCCAAACCAGTGTTTTTCAACCTTTTTTGAGCCGAGGCACATTTTTTACAATAAAAAAATCCCGCGGCACACCAACAACCAAAAAAGTTACAAAATGCATCTCGTTCACAATGGCTTTGCAGGCAGGTAGTATTAATGTTTCTGCCACAGTGTGTGGGCTTTTTGATTTGGCCACTGTGGTATTTGTTATAAATATATGTTGGTACATTGATGTTCATGTATGTTTAATTGATGGATGTAAGAAACAGTACATGTAGGGACTTAGGACCCGGGGGGGATTCAGGTGAGAAGGACAACCTGGGGCAGAGCCGGTATCGGGGAGACAGCACGCGGAACGTGGAATAAAGAGTTACAATGAAGAGCAGTTGTTCTCACGTCTTATGTGTATTTAAAAACACGACAGCCACCAGTTCAGCGACTAAGTAGCTTTGAGAGCTTTCTAAGACACATTTGTGGATTTCCTCATAAAAGTTACCTGTTTCTCAGTTTGTGTACGCAGGCGAACACAATAGTCCCTGTTCTTGTTGCTAAGTGACGGTGTTTCGTCTCGAGATGACGTTGGGACCATGGCGCTGTTTGATAGCTTTTCCCACACACACCAAGCATAACGGAATCGGTGCAGTCGGATCCCCGGTGAAAGTGAATCCAAACGAAAGATAACTTTCACCGTACTGCCTCGAGCTCACAGTTTTTTTTTTACCACCACTCGTTCTGGGCTTTTCATCTGGTTAGACGGTTGCCCAGGGCCCAGTAGTTCAGAGTCTGCATTTTTCTTTTTGAAATATTTCTCCATCGCCGTTCTTCACCACAACCTCGCATCATTTAATTCTACTATTTTAAATTAACAAGGTAATTATTGCGCTACCTACTGCCACCCACTGGCATGGAAGAGTATTTCATTAGTAGGCCAGACACTATATTGCGGGCTCAGACGCTCAACAATGGCAAATTATTTGCGGCAACTAAATAATATTTTTTGGGACCGATTAAGTGAAATTGGACATTTTCCCACGGCACACCTGACGATCTCGCGGAACAGTGGTTGAAAATCGCTGGTCTAAACATTGATGATCTACCCAAATCCAAGTAGACAGTGTACTAGCTACTGCAACAATATATTACTTTCAAAATAACCCATGAGAGACCCATGTCATGCGTCATAAAATGGAAAAAAAATATCAAGGAAAACAGAGCCATTGATTTAATTTATTGCAAAAGTTATTTTTGCACAATAATCTGCTCTTACAATTGCTTCAAACTAGTGTCAGGGGAAAGTACTTCAGATCAGGAAGGACATTCTGCATTAAACTAGTAATAGATGTCTTTAACCGGAGCTGAGGTTAGACGAGATAAGAATATAGTCTGTGGCACACATAGTTCAACCTTTACAGTATATTAATGAATCATCTGTATTACATTGGCTCACTGTGGACTGGTAGATGAAATGCAGATACTATCTCAACAGTACAAGGAGTGCTGCAAATACCTGCTCTTGCTCAAGAATCACTGCAAGGCCGGGGTAATATCAATAAATACAAACAAAATGAAAGTAATGGTGTTTTAGAAAACCACAAAACATCCTCAGAGTCGAAATATATTGCCTCCAGAAAAACACCTAGACGTATGCGTTGCTACTGCAAATACCAAAGAGTGGCATCACAGCTACTGGTACTAAAGTGAAATAGACTCTTATCGATGCAGCATTAAGATTTTATGTGGGAAATCACAAATCCATCACTGACATTCATGAATTTAATTTACCATAGAGACCGGCTGCCACAGCAAAAACACTGCTACCCAGAGACCAGTGTATGCCAACGTTGTTAATTAGGACACACGGAGGACAAGCAGCCGTTTTTGCTCTTCTTCTCAGAATATAAACAATATCTTGGGATTACATCATCACCTACCATCAGAGTGAAAACATCTGTCTAATGATAACCATGTCAATCCAGGTCTATGTACACTGTGTACAGGGATGTGAATTACAGCTATATATATACAATTTGGCTTATTAGTTATTTATTATCAATTATCAGGTTCATCAGTTTTGTCATGTTGTTTTATATGTTGTGTCAATGGCTAACAACCATACATGCAAATAAAGCACATTGAGTTTTGAATTTTGAAAAACACAAAACAAAAGAGGAGAGCGCTGGTAGAGACATGTGGTACCAATGTCAATAAAGTCCAGAATAACATGCAGCTAATTTACTGTAGATCCGTCGAGTACTCTCTTTCTCTGACACACACACGCATGATTCTGTGGGCGATAAGCTGAATGTCTTGTTACCGGGCATTAGCTGCACCTCTCCTTGCTAATCCCTGCTGTCAAACAGACAAACTGTGTGTGTGTGTGTGTGTGTGTGTGTGTGTGTGTGTGTGTGTGTGTGTGTGTGTGTGTGTGTGTGTGTGTGTGTGTGTGTGTGCGTGTGTGTGTGTGCGCGCGCAGCCCATCCAGTATAATTATTGCCATCGTGTAAAGCAGGGAATAGCTCTGACTGACACTTCTAAGCCACCAGCCCATCATTAGGTTACACAAGATTTTCCATTAATGGATGAGTGTTTGCATGTGTGTAGAGAAGAGTATGTGCTGTGATTTCTGTGTGCGTGTTTGAATATATATATATATATATATATATATATATATATATATATATATATATATATATATATATATATAGGTTGCATGCGAGATTGTTGTCTTAAATCTCGATGGCCAGTGAAACTGAACTTAATTTTAAAATAAAAAATATTTTAACTCTATTGTTGTAAAATTCTAACTTTATAATTGACCATTGGTGTATATAATATATTGCAATGTAAATCAACTTTCAATTATTTGTGTTATTTAAAGGTCATTAGCACAACCTTTAAAGGTTGTTGGTTTAAAGGGTCAGACGAGTCAGTGGTCGCTGTAATCGATCCTCGCATCCTGTCTACTGACAAATTAATCTGGCAGTAGTCATGTAGGCTAGAGGTTGCAAACCAGAAACAAAACAAGTCGGCATGGCCTTCTATCTCATCTACAAGAAAAAAATGGAGAGAGGTCTTCAAGATTTTGTTTCAATTGGGCAAGTTTGAATTGTTTTTTTCATGTCAGCTAGTATTGCCCATGTTTAATGTTGTCCGGAGATGAAAACAAGAATTTGCACGTTACGGGAATATCCGAGATGATGCAGACAGTGGAAACAGCTGATCAGTCATGTTGAATGTTCGCTATGTCAGAATTTATTTGGCAAAGGCATTTCTATAACCTATTTAACTATTTTTCAAAGAAGGCAGAACCTCGAGCGATGGAAAAAAAACTTTATTTTGCAATTCAGAAAATTCTATCTAATTTTGCCATTGTTGATTAATTTGGCTGGTTTTAAAATGGAAATGTCTTTGCCAAATATTCTGGTCCCAGGCTTGGACGTTGCCTTTGAAAGTCAGTTAAACCTCTTGGATTTGGACAGTGGTCTTAGATTGTAGAAACTGCTGAATTTATTTGCTGAGAGGAAAATAAAATGTTAGAAGGAGTGTTGGAAAAGCAGAGGTGAGAGGATCAGGGGGCGAGAGTAATGTTATATTGGTGGAGTATTACCTCAGCAGGTAATATTACAATGTCCGTTGTGCTGAATATAAGAGATGACACTTTTATGTGTGAAGCAATAAAAGGTGATGAGGCCAGACCAGGAGGAATATACAACCTCTGTCTCGCTATCTTTTATCCCCCTGACATCATTCCTCCATCTTGCTTTCCTTGTGTTTCCTTCTCCACTAATATATAGAGTTGTTCTGATACCATTACCAGTATTGAAAATGCCTCAAATACAGCCTAAAATCTTGGATTGGGTATGCGAGTCTGTGCACCGATCCACTATCACATTATCGTATCATTTATCAACTCATTTATGGTACAAAGAAACAATAACAAGAAATGTCAATCGCTACCTGATCCATACATCCTGTCCGTTCGGTACTCTTCATGCACCCTATTATTGAGTTACATTATGGTTCGTTCAAGCTCCGTTCAGTAAAAATTTGTATTGGCCGAAGGTAAATTAAAATGTTATTGTGATTTGTTCAAATGTAATCTTGTAAAATGGAGTTGTTGCCAATAAACTAAATACACTTGTTTGAAGAAGATGTTTTCACAGCAATGTGAAATAGATAGTAGAGAGGGAATTATGACCTGTTCCACCTTTTCTTTTTTTTTTTTAACACTGGTATCAGATCAGTACTCAGTATCAGCCGATACGCAAGTTGAGGTATCAGAATTGGTATCAGAAAGGAAAAAAATGGTATTGAAACATCTCTACAGCTCAGCTCACTTCTTCACCTCGAACACTATTGCTCTTCTTTTTTCTTGACCTCGCCACGAAATACACAGTTACAAAACACAGCCATCTCCTTTTTGATCCTCACTTCTCTCCCTCTGTCAGTCACTTTATCTCTCCCCAGTCCCAGAGATCATATCTGTGTCACTTAATCGTCAGTCCCTCTGTCTCTTTCAATCCCGCCGTATATCCATGGATTTAGTTGTCTTTAACCTCTCCACGCCTTCTGGTGTTTCTCGCATGCGTTTCATTGTCTGTTGCTTGCTGTTTTTGTTATTTTTTCCATTGTTTAATTTGTATTTCTTCTTCATCCCCACTGCTCAGTTTCCATTTTTTTTGTTAACTGTATTTGTCCAAAATATTGAGATATAAAAAAAGTCAAAAGTCACAGTTTTTTTCATTTGTATACTAACACACACATTCACACTACTCAACAGATTTTTTTGCGAAACAATCTATGTGTAAGTATTTGGGTATCCTCTAGATTTTTTGGTTAATCCCACAACTGACTGCGTCCAGACAAAGACCCCAGCTGGAGGGGAATAATGTCTGTTATCTGCACTCATGTATCTTTCTTCTCTTGTACCCTCCTCATTCTCTACCCTACCATCTCAAGTTATTTTCACTCGTTATCTCCCTCTTTACTCTTCCTAATTTCACTGCTTTCTCTCTTTTATTCACATTTCTTCAGTACTTCAGTTTGTAGAGTGAACAGGGGTGATTCTGCTTTAAATTGAAGGGAAATACAAATGGACAATTGTGTTTCTCATTGAACAAGAACAAAAGTCAGTCGTAATTTAAATTTAAATTCAAGCTGCATGTCAACTCAGTAGGTATAAAGAATGTCTGCCAATATTAAAATGGAAATCCATGGTCCACTTCACAGTAAGTGTTCATGCACTCTACAACACAATCCTCTTTTAACGTTGTATATTTATCTGTTTTTGTGGCAGAGTGGCACTTTTAAAAAAATATGAGCTTTCCTTGGGATTTCTGTTTTCAGTTTCAACAAAGTAATTAATTTACAAAGTCAAAGTCTGCAAGGAAGTGCAAAATTTGTGTTTGAATGGAAATTCAATGCTATGCTTCTTGCGGATGAGATACAATGTTTCCAATTATACTTTAGTAGGTAGAGCATGAGAGGTTTTGTGGGATTTACTGTAGTTGTTTGTTGTTTTCCTTGTTCTTCTTTCTACTCTCTCTTTGTCTAAGCCAAGGCTAATTACTACTTCTATCTGACCTCCTTACCCCTCTCTTTTTATCTTTATCCACTCCACACTGCCATTGATTGAAAGTGAATTGGTTTATTAATGAAAACAAATTGAATTGGTACTTTTCCAACGTGTTGCTTCTACCACTGCATTTGATCATATATCTCCTTGTGGACGCAAACATAAAAGTCATAAACCTGCAGTGTTGTGATGTTTTTGCAACAACTTCTGTTGCAAAAAAATTATTCCCCATTGCTTTTGGCATATTTTCAAGAAGGACATTTTCTTGATGACAAAGAGTGATAGAGGGAGTATGAACAAGCCCTGAAGGTCAATACACATTGCTGAAGTTAGCATGCTAAAAAATGAAACTGTCATTGTTCTCCATTAGGAAATAGCTTTTTGTTAGTTTCCATCACTACTTCTTCTCTCTCGTAATCCCTCCCTCTCCGACTGACCTTCTCTGAGCTGTAGTTTGCTTCAATGAGTCAGTCCAGAATGAATGAGAATGAATCTAATAGGCTGTCTGAACATCGCGCATTTGCTATGTGCATATAATAAATAGGAGGACAACATTAATCCAGGTCCCCCTGAGAATGGTCTAGCCTTTTCTTCTATTTTTTATGTCTCTTCTCTTTCTCCCCTGCCGGTTTCTCTCTACCAGTCTCTATTGAATATTTTTGTCTCTGTATCTGTAACTTTTTAGTGTCTCTGTGTTTCTCCTCTTCCTTGACAGTTTTGTTTCTGTCCCCATGTCACATATCAAATCAGCCTCTGTTGCCTGATGCCCAAGGGAAATCAGCAAAGTCTCGAAAATCTGAAATACAACCCGTTTGCCTAAACTAGTCTGGGAAAAATGTGTGTGTGTGTGTGGGTGAATGTGAGAAAGAGGAGGGTTTGAAAAAGGGTCACTTTTGAGTTCGAGGATATGGCAAGTGTTAAGATTGGGGTCCAGAATGACACTGTATCACTAGAATACTTTCATTGTAACACTGATGTTGTGACGCTAAGGTGGAGATGCTTATTTCCTATTCGGGTGATTTATATTTTTTTAAGATGTTGAAACCTTCCCCATCTATAGATATGACTATTTTAAGTGTTATTGTATGTCTGTCAGACATCACATGATTTATTTTCCTTTTTCCAGACAGTTAGGTAACTGCATTTCAGCAATGATTAGCCAAAGTAATTATGGTTCTGTGAAAGATTGAGTAATACTCAAGCAGCAACCTCTGGTGCTGAAAAATGAAGCCAACTCGAAAGTGCCCAAAAGTAAGTTCTTCATATTCCCACTCGAGGCTCGCTCGAGTCAATCGAGTCAAACCTCATAGACCCAATGTTAAAATGCTCAACATACAGCAGAAGTAAACATGTTTACTGCCAGGTACAACAAACTGTTTTGGCCTCTGTTTTGGCTAGCTGCTAGCTGTCTGCTTTGTATCACCTGGGCAGCCTCAGCTCCATCGATGATCCACCTCTTTGGCAATTTTTAGAGTTAGGCTGTCACGATGACGGCCAGAGACACCCACTTTGAGCTTCACAACGGCTCTTCAGAAACCTATGGGTGAGTCACGAAAATAAGACAATGTCCATATAAATAGCAAATGAAGCAACAGAGAGAAAGAATACAATTGAAGGAGGAAACACATATGTTAAAGATGGTCAGCCAATGATTTATTAAGAAAAAGACACAGATTGAAGGGAGAGCAAGTGATCGATAGACGGAGGGATAGATGGATGGAGAATGCACAGCAACGAGATCGAAGAGCAGTCATAGAACAAGAAAAGGCTGGAGAAAATGAGGAAATCAGCGTGAGAGAAACGGATAAGGAGAGAAGTATGAAGTGGAAGAAATGGGAAACGAGAGGGACAAAAAGAGGATCCAGATGTGGGAAGAAAAGAGAAACCGGAAAAAGATGAGAGGTGAGAGACTGTCAGGAAAAAATAGAGACTGAGGGTAATGAAGTGTGGCATTGATAGATGAGTAGAAGTGAACCTGCTGCCAAGGTAAGCAGGCGTAGGCTGTTCTGCTGCGTGTGTGTGCGTGTTATTGAATGATGGGCGTGCAAAGTGGTCCGATCACTCACATAATTACACAGTTGGGTACACACATGGACACCGGCCTTGCATCCGTCTCTCTCTGTAACACACACACACACATATTTAGAGTTTAGCGCCACTGTGTCTGAGACAGTTTTGACATTTGGTTTAATGAGTTTTGCTGTTGTCATGGTGAACTCTGACCTTCGTTTGGCTGTGGCTGTTTATAGATGAGGTGTCGTGGCTGAAAAGGACTGGTTGATACTTTTTGCAGTTAGTCAAAAAAATGCCAGAGTCCCTTACTATTCCTTTAGCCTCACTCTAAAACCTTCCATGAATTGAGTTTTTTTCTTCTTCATATTTCTACGCTTCTGTATGTCACTCATATGACTTGTCTACGTGTTAAATAGACAATGGAAATTATAAAGTGTGACTTTAACAAGGGTTGTGCCAAGTCGTCGGAAAATCACAGTATCCGATACCAATGGGCTTTTTCATCACTCTGTGGAGGCCTGTCCTCTTTCCAAATCCAAAAGCCATTAATCATTGAGCCTCAAAATCTATAACATGCATTATTGCAGGAGGAACTGATGCTTATATCCCAAATAGTGAGCTCTCTCCTTCGCAAATTATTCTCCATAGCATTAGCAAAAAACACAACCAACCAGTGTTTTGCATGTATTTTCCTATTTGGTTGAAATAGTCTGCTACAGATTACTTTGTCTTGCTGACACAAGTTGACAGTTGCCGTGTTTTGCTGCTACCTTGACTGAAATGTGGGCTTATCAACAAACGCATTCTGAATACAATAAACAACAAAAATTCACAGAATGCTTTGGACAACATCTGTCTGTTTGTTTGTTTGTTTGTTTTCTAGGTTTGAATTTTGACAGCGATGCTTGTGCTCGTAAATGTGCAGCTGTTGAGCTGTCGACGCTAAAGTGTTGGATGTTCACAGACATGCAGAGGAGCTTACATTTGATTTCTTTCATTTTTCCTGTCTTTTAGATTGTAACCCTCTGTTTGTGTTCTCTTTCCTGACTTGTGTTGTCTGTCCAGCTAATTCATGTTTGTCAGGTTTGGTTGGTGGACTGCTGGTGTGTTTGTGTGTGTGCAGTATGTATAGTTGTAAGCAGCAGATGCTCATCTAGAATCTCTGCCAGGTTGCCATGGCAGCTAGAGAGCGGGTGGGTTGGGGTCAGGTGGCATGATATTATTGAACTTAGACATTAATTAATGAAGTGACCTGTTGGCAGCACAGCGTCAGATCAGACGCAAATATTTTGCCAGTACAAAATCACATTTTCCACACCAAAGCCAATCTCAGACCAGCGAGTAGAGAACAATCAAAATTTGTACTCTGATATAACAAGCTGAAATTGCAATGCATGCCTCCACTCCCTGCTCTCTCATAATACATGTATTGTGACCAATGACCTTACAACTGAGGTCATCGGGAAACAATAACACAAATGAACATTTGCTTTAATCTGTGGATCATCAAACACTGTGGTTCATTCACTGATCAAATATGATCAACTCACTGTAATTCGGGTGAAATGCTCAAAAGGGATGGCCTTGTTTAGCTGGAGGGATGAGATGTAATCAAACAGTCAGCTCTTGATTTGATTTGATTTTTAATACAGAGCTCACACTTTGATACTGTCCCAATACTTTTAACAGTGACCTTTTCTATTCTTTACCCTTTTGTCTTCTGTAATCACAATGAACATGTCCTTATTCACCTACTACTTGGGCATTGCACACTTTTTTTTTTATCTTACATTTTTTATAAACTCTCTCTAAAAGAATAACCAAATCACATTGTCTTATATGCAGATCATTGTCCTTGTCCATCCCTCATAGGTGGTTTGAGTTTGAAACTCTTGAAACCACATGTGCAGTTACTCTAAAGTTTTTTTGTGGTAAAGATGTTACAAACTTGACTGTGTGTTGGTTCATACATTTTGTCGAAAAAGTCAGAATCCACTTTGCTTCGTATCTAAATGCAACCTTCTTGTTTTCCCGGAGAGAGAGAGACTCTGAATAAGGTTCACCATAGCACCCTGATTCTACTTTACTCTGCTCTCATAGGCCATTGACCGTTACAGATTTTAAAGAATTTATCAGAAAATATATTTGCAAGTTGAATCAAAGATTTATTTATTTAGTGCTTTTAGTATTCCTGTGACCAAATCTCACTGGCCAACCTTTGCTGGAAAACGTTTGGCTTGAGATTAATTTCCCAACCAAGAAAGAACCAAGTAAAAATGAATAATCACTCGCAAATGAGTTCCAGTTTCTATTTATACTTTGAATGAACAGAATGGAAAGGCAATTGCCCCAGGCCACATTATGTAGAGTTGATTTGTAAAAGTTCTGCTTAAGGTAGTGCGTTGGCCTACAACACTGGCATACTGTACTATTATGCAAATTGCATTTTCAATATTGGTAGAGACAAGACATCTAATGTTAATTGAATAGTGAATAGAAAAGTGAGTGAGTGTGTGTGTGTGTGAGAGAGAGGGTGGTGCATGTGTGTGTGCGTGTATGCATATGCATACACTTAAAATCCAGTGTGCTCTAATGAGACACAAAGTACAGACAGCAGGTTGAGCGTGGGCTGGAAACCATGGCAACGGCCTTGAGCTCTTCGACATTTGTGGAGACAGACAGAGAAAGAAAGAGAGAGAGAGAATCAGAGAACCAGGATGACATTAAAAATAGTTATATTGATCACAAATGGGGTTCGTGATTGGTCAGCCCATATCTCAGTTTGTTTATAGCTTAATGTTAATGCTTTTTACTTCGTGTAATTGCATTCACGTTTCAAAAATCATAAAAGTGGTGTTCATTTGAGAAGATTATCTTGCTGAACAAAACGTGAAAGTATCATGAACTTGTGTTTGCCACAATAATGCAATAATCCAAAATCCAATAGAAAATCCTATTGGCTTTTAGTCGAGAGAACCAGTTCAATGGTAACTTTCCGTCATCAAAAAATACATCATTCCCGCAGCACTCCATTATCATACATTATCAGTGGCTGTGTTATGAGGCCAGTGTCGATCATAGCCAATCACATCAGCTCCTCTCATATCTTTTATGCTGTGTACCAGTATATGCACATTGAGCAGGTGATTAGCTGATGTTACATTACAGAAAGACTGCTCACCACATCTTCCATCCCTCATCGGTGGTTTGAGTTTGAAACACTTATTAACCATATGCGCAGTTACTGGAAAGGTTTTTTGTGGTGCAATTATACAAAAGACCTATTTCGAGCATTGCGCTCAGCCTTCACACCAATATTGCAGTTTGCTGTTTGAAAGACAGTAACATTCAACCCCTACTGTGCCTTACCACCTACTTTGAGAGACGAGTCACCAAGATAACCAAAGAGGTGCAGATAAAGAGATCCCTCACTGTGTGTGAGAAAAAGTGCATGTATCTTTTTCAGGCTGCTATAAGAGAAAGCTGTCCCGTATCAGTGATCTTTGCTTTCATCCAACTATTCTGAACAATTCATCAATGAGGATTCAACAAAAAAGGCCCCTCGAAAACAGAAGTCACCACATTACTGTTTAAATATGGCATTTTATGATATTTTGTCGAATTAAGCACAATTATTGATATACATGTTAAGAAACAATTATAAATATTTGGGATTCTGAATGTATTGTTGTTCTATGTGTTGTTCAAACATGAGTGGGAGTTTCTGAGCTAACTGGGAAATTATTAAAATCACTATTCTTATGCTATTTGTGCTTTTGATGAAAGCAAATATTATTTCAGAGAACTAACAAAACCTAATACTTCCTGAGGGGCGAATTAGAAATTTGGTAATAAAACACTGCATATTTTTTAATTGTGTGTTTTTAATTCTGATATTTGATCACTGATAGTATAATTCAGTGCGAGTGAAGCTGTTTGGTTCGACAGTGAGAAGATGAACATGACAAATTTCACAAATATATTTCTGATGCACACAAATATTTCTTGTTTTGAATAAATCTACACAAAAATATGTTAAAAGGATTTGAAATTGCACATAAGTCTGTAAAGATCCCCAAAAGAATCCAAACAAAGGGATACAGTGACTGGATTGAAGATTACATCCACGATGTTGAAAGAATAGACCAGCACCCGGTGTGTTAATAATTATCATTACCTATGTTAAGTTGGCAAGTAGCTAACGTTACTTACTTAAAGTTGTCCTAAGGAATCAATGCTTTGGCTTGCAGTGTTGGTGTTACATTTGTTAACGTTAGCCATGTGTTTGTTTACCAGTTGATATTAGAGACTTTGCTATGAAGGCTACAGTGCTGCTACCCTCAACTTTGACTGAAACCAAAACCAAAAATGTTTTACTCAGTATGCCAGACTCATTCAGCTGACAGATAAAATTAATATTAATAAATATTAACTCTTAAACAAACATATAGCATTTGTTTAGTTTCGCAAGTGCCAAGCCAACATACCCATAATGTAATTCTGATTAATTAATTAAAGATATCAACAATTTATTTCTCACTAGTCAAATGTTAATTATAGATATCAACAATTAATTTCTTACTAGTGGAAATATTATTTGTAGATATTTGTAACTTAATTTCAGTTAGTCATCCATTGACTTCGATTCAAACTCAATTACAGATATCTATAATTCAATTTTGACGTGTTATAATTCCATGTCCACATATCCATAATCCATAATGTCAAAATATTTATAGTAGATATCTCCAGTGGCGTGTATCCCAAATGAAAATGGTAGACGTACCATTAAAAAGTCAAACAGTTAAACAGACCTATTTAAAAGTCAACCAATAGCTTTTTTGTTCTTTAATGATGACACCCACATAGCCGAAATTTAAAACATTTTTTTGGACATGTCTGAAATGCAACTGTTGATATCTGAAATGGGAAATTACATTTCACAATCCATTTTCAGCATGTAAAAATTCTATTGTAGATATCCGTAATCGTTATTCATACTAGTGACAAAGGAATTACTGATATGTAATACATTTAAGATATCTGTAAATCAGTTTTGACTAGGAAAGTAAATGTAATGTCTACATATGAAAATACATTTGTAACATGTCAAAATTGTCACGGGATGAATGAACCATTTAGCTAGTCGAAATTACATTTTGACATGTCGAAATGGAATTTTAACCAGCGAAAACCAAATCGCTACTAGTTTGCCCTACTGATTAAAAGGCTTGCCAAAGGTCTATGTGTTATGTACTTAAAAAAGAAAATGAGAAAAAATGAGCAAAGGACATATTGGCAGACGGATGCAGTGGAATGTGACAAAGTGGGAGGATGGGAAGGAAGAGGATGGTGGAAAAACAGAGCAAAGAGGCTCAAAGTGAAGCTGAAGGTGTTAATGAGAGAGGGCGAAAGAGACGGATGGGCAAGGAAACAGTTTGAAAGGGAAAAAAAGAAGAAATCTATCGACAGGATGGGAAAGGATTGATTAATGATCGTAGATTGTTTACTTCTAAATATGTTTTCAATGCCTCACAAGTCAATCCCTTAGATTTTGTCTGTATTTCGTCTCTTTTCTCAAATTCTTTGTTTCTCACTCCACCCAATGTGTCTCATAATGTCAGTTAACATTGTGTTAAACAATGACCAGGAGCAAATACTCACGTGAATTCCCCAAATCCTACTCATTCTGCCTTCAGGGGAGCGGCTGATTGATCCATTGTGAGGACATTCAGTGCGATGATGGCACTTTGTGGCTCTGCATGGGACAGCGTCCTCTGCATGCCACCAGACCATTGATGCAAAACAACCAATGGTTTGAGCAGTAGTGTGCTTAATTACCAATTCAATACTATCACAATACTTGGGTGTCGACTCGAGGTGTACTGCAATTTTTATGTATTGCGATTCCCTTTGAAAATATTGTAATATTTGTTTACTTTTTTGACACTAGACCATGGGAAAAAGTAGAATGATGCACTTCTAGGGTGTTTTACTCTAGATGTATACAGTACAAATGTTTGACTTTGAGTTTGTATGTAGTCAGAGATGCCATGATCTCATTGTCAGGAATTGTTTGTTTAATTTGTTCCAGCAACCCAAAAATCAAAGAATGAAGATATTTCTCTCACAATTTGGTGGCATTTTCTTTTTGATTTATAAGGGACGCAGGTAATATGTTTTAGACTTCTGGTGAATGTAATCGATTAATCTGATTTCCATATATGTATTTTTTATATTACCTTTGTTAACACTTGATTTTGAAAAATGTTCACGTGTATGCTTCTGACTTGACTGCACAACAAGACGATAACGTTACCTGTCCATGACAGAGTTTGCATGCAGCTTAGCCAAGTATGAAACCCAAAGTGTTTCCATACTTTACTGGATGTGCAGTGTCCATACTGGATTTAAAATGTAAGGGTGAAGGTCGTACAACCACCGATCTCCGACCCGGACTTGGACTGTTTTCTCCTTTCCCGCTTCTGCTTTGTTTGCTTGAAACTTATATGACGTCACGCTACTCAGACTGCAACAATACATGTAATAACTTCCTTCTCTGTCCACATAAGTAACTCATAAAATAAAGCAATCATATTGAATCAGGCCTTAAGAAATCTATTAAATAATCATTAAAAAAAAGCAAATATTAGAGGAATGTCTAAAAAACTATACGATTTTGTGACGCAAATGTTTTTTTTCTGCCTTCGTCACGTTAATTATCAGGATGTCAGTGGGTTGAAACCATACTTGTTTGTTTGTTTAAAAAAAAAATGTAATTTGTTTTTTTTATTAAAACATACTGTATTTGAAGTCCTTATAATCAAAAGAAATAACGAAACACACTTCTTAATAACTTTGTGTCCACTAAAGTAGTGTTTCTTATTTCATCTATATCAACAAGCCAAATTATTATCAACAAAACTGCTGCTCACCCCACAACCCTTTACCACAAAAGAAATATGCCACCATACACCCGCACACATTTATTTGGATGTTTACAGGCGTGGTCTAAAATGTCTTTGATGACCATCTAGAAATGCTTCCATAGTGATTTATGACCACTGCCTCGAGGCGGAGGGTGACAAGAAGAACGACAGAAAAAAAAGAGACAGAAGGCAGACGGAGAAGGCAGTTTACACACACACACACACACACACACACACACACACACACACACACACACACACACACACTCACACACACAAACATTTTGGGTCTCCAATCAGAATGAGGCTGGAAGGCCTGCTGTAGGAGAAAATTAATTTTGTTCTCTGGAGGCTCGGAGGGAAAGAAAGGAAGGAAGAAAGGAGAATTTCCACTGGAAGAACTGGGGATCATTGTCCTGCTTGAGGCCATGTTGGCAGTAGTTGTGAGAGGAGAGAAGATTTGTCATTCACATCGACGCCTCTCTCTTTCCCTTCTTCTTTTTATCTCTCCCACATACACACACACACACACACACACACACACACACACACACACACACACACACACACACACACACACACACACACTTACTGTGCCATCTGTGCTTCCTTGAGGAGCACAGTAAACCCAAATCTCCCCCCCAAAAAATGCAAACTACAGCGATATGTCTCTCCACAGTTTGTCAGTGTGTGTATTGTGAGGAAGTTATATTCGTCTTGCTGCTGTCTGACGGGGCACGGCTGCTGAGCTGCAGCCAAAATACTCCATTTGACCTAGTTCATCTCAGCACCCGGCTGGTGTTTCTGCCTGTGTGTGTGTCTGTGCGTAATGTTTATGCCTATTTGTCAGCGATATGATGACTTTTGGACATTGCCCATAATGATGTAAGAGCTCCCTCCCACATGTCCTCTCTGCTAATCATTCTGTTTGTACCTCGTTTCCTTTTTTTGTTTTTCTCCCTGATTTGCTATTTCTGCTTCTCGTCTCTCGCTCGTCTTCCGAGTGTTTCTGTTGCTCATTCTCTTTGTTTGTCCCTTTCTCAAAGGAAACTGAAGCACTCATCAAGTAAATGTCTTCATCTGTGCGTGTGTGTGAGTGTAATAGCGTTTATTTGTTATGGTGGCGTATTGTTGCCCTTGCCCGTCACCTCTCGACCCCAAAATGTAATTTCATCCAATAAAAGGCATGTCAGCTGTTCACTGCATGCGCGCACACACACACACACACACACACACACACAAACACACACACACACACACACACACACACACACACACACACACAGTCGTGTTTTTATGATTATGGGGGACATTACATTGACTTCCATTCATTTTCTGAAGACTTAACTTAACCCTAACCATAACTGCTACCAGCCTAATCCTAGCCCTTACCCTTACCTTTAACCAAGTCTTCACCCTAAAAGGTTCTGATTTACGTTGTGGGGACTTGCATTCTGTCCCCATTTTGTTCCAAAAAGGAAGACGAGTCTTCACAATGTGACTGTGTAAACAGATTTATGTCCCCACAAGATGGGTAGAACACGCCTACACAATTCCGCTCTGTGAAGAACGGTTTGCACTCTAATGGGCTCTAGAGGCTGACCCACTCATCTCTGCATCTCAGCACATTATAATTTTCATGTACAGTACACGCTCAGCTAATCAGGCTGATTAATTGAACTACCAGTATAAAATCCTATAAGGGCTGGCCCTATAAAAGATTTACAGACAGCACACCTACAAAAGGGTACCTTTTAGATATTGGAGGTTCTCTCATAGAAACACAGACTCTGAAAACAGTAATGGAGTCCAGATAAGGTGTAAAAGTTAGCTACTGGGAGGCGTATTCGAGCAGGACAAACTGTCATTGAGTCAGCCCGATCATTTCAACCTTCAATTATGATAGCAGGTCCAAAAACAGGCAATTTGCCCACGTAGTTGTACCTCAATCTTCTCCCAAAAATGTTTTTCCCAATTAAGTTCTCTAAATGGCTTGTGCAGCATAATCAGCACAAATATTTGGGAATGATCAAATGATTCCACCACATATTCAGAGGAAACAGTGTACATTTTGTTTTGATTGTGAAATAGTGGAGCAGGTATTTTCATTCTCACAGATGACTGTTTGATGTTTGATGGAGTTTGCTAAACCTTTTTACTTGTCTTTGTTTTTCTGTGTGTGCAGTGATGGATGGGCGGACCGGTATGATGTAACAGATGGCTACGTTAGGGAAGCTGCGGGTGGTATTACCATCAAGCTCCAGTCGGCTGATGTGAAGTGGTTTGATGAGTACTACCTTAAACTTCGTCCTGAAAACAACCTCAGGAACCCCTGGTTTCCAGAGTTCTGGCAGCATCGTTTCCACTGTCGACTTAAAGGTCACCCGCAGGAGAGCCTCAAATACAATCGCACCTGTAGCAGTGAGTACAAACACAAATAAACATACCATTGGGATAAGACCTGATATGTGCTTCTTGAACACCTGTAGTTGTGAGTGCGCCTGTGAGACAACACAGGGTTTCCGAGTTACAGCTGTACTTCACTTCTGTTTTGACGAGGACCATCTGGGGTACAGAGAAAGAGAGTGGCTGCATTGTTTTGGTTCAACATAAAAATTGTTTTATTAACAGGCTTTCATAATGGCTACTATTAATGCAAATAACATACAAACAGACTGGCTGAACATGCACACACACCATATGGATACATACAGCTTTCCGGTTCATCTTGAGACAACCCTTGTGAGTGCACCCTCCCTGTATTTCTTTGTATTCGTCTGCCCCCCGTCTTTCTCTCTCTGTTCCAATCCCTCCATTCATAGGCAAAACTGTGTGTGGGAGCTGCATCAAAGGGAGTCATGTATTCTAATGAAATGGGATGGGAAATACAAATGAACGGGACGCAAAAAGAGGCAGACAGAAATGAGATGTGGAGGTGGGAAGTGGTCAATGAGAAGAAATGAGAGGAAAGCGAGTGGTCTTTGATGTTAGGAGAAAAAGCCCCCTGTTTTTCATAAAACTAGAAGGGTAATTAAGAGTTTTTCTGATATACCTGCCTTTCTCTTTCCATCCTTCCTCACCAACCCAATTCTCCCTCCCTCCCCCTCCCGACACTAACCACTCACCTCTGCAGAGCGAGAGTCGCTTCGGCAGCAGTATGCACAGGACACTAAGATGGGGTTTGTCATTAATGCCATCTACTCGATGGCATATGGCTTGCATAACATGCAACGGGCACTCTGCCCAGGCTATCAGGTAGGTAGCGCTCTTATGGATGAATGGAGGGACATGCTAGTACAAAGCAAGGAGATGAAGGGGTGGAGAGGGGGAATGTTGGGACAAAAGGACGTTACCACCTTAACTTTTCCAGATTTCAGCTCATGTTAGTTGCAACTTTGTGGGTATGACTTCAGATGTCACCCTCAGGTACTTAAACTGGAATGAAACATTTCAGACACTGGGGTTGAATTCTAACTTGTCATGAGATGATTGAACTTGGCACTGTGGACTGTATGTATAAATATTACGGTGATTGGCCATGGAAAGTCATGGCAAAACAAAAGAAGAAAACAATACCTGCTACACTGCACGTTTCAATTTTCATGAAACTTGGAGCATCCCTGCTGTTGTTTTGATTGCTTTAAGTTTGTCTTTATGTTAGTCTAACTCACTGTACAGTAATCATGTTTTGAATACAATTGAGTATTCAACATTTTCACACTGTTCATTTTTACTGTTCATTGAATTCAGTTCTTTGAATTTTAACATGGGTGGCCATACACCATCATTTCCATAGTAACTTACATGAAACAGTGTTTGTTAAACTGTGGGCCAGTACATTTCTGTTAGATATGACAGGATTGTTCATGTATTTTAAGGGCCTGTGTGATGCCATGCGACCTATAGATGGTGCTACACTGCTGGACTTCTTGATGAAAACCAACTTCACAGGCGTGTCAGGGGAGGGAATCTTATTCGACGCTAACGGAGACTCACCTGGCAGGTACGCACCGTCACTCAACAGAGCTATCATGGATAACTTTCTTTTGGGTTAAATGGTCGAATGACACGACTATATGGGCGTTAATATGTTGGATGTCTACTATGTACCTTTCATCCACAGGTATGAAATAATGAACTTCAAAAAGATGGGGAAGGACTACTACGACTACATTAATGTTGGCAGCTGGGACAACAGAGGCTTAAAGATAGATGATGATGAAATCTGGCCAAACAAAGACAGCGTGATCAAGTCAGTCTGCAGTGAACCCTGTGATAAAGGACAAATTAAGGTAAAATGATTCATACAAATAAATATGCATGGACATTTTTCTTTTACTTTGCATTAAGTAAACGTTTTAGAGGTCATTACAGGCAATATTGTGAATCTAGTGTTTACCGTACATGACACACATGACTATTTTTTGCTCCTCTTTTAAATTAATTCAAATGTCTTGAAGGCCAGTTCAATTCTGAGTGCGATGGGTGCACGAGGCATCGTCATTCTGATTATTGGTGGAATAAAAGGCTCCACGTAATACAGTGCCTTGTGCGCATGAGGACCTCATGTCTTTGTGCAGTACGTGCATGCACCTCATCATGAGGTGCATGCACGTACTGCACAAAGACAGACATTTTGCATTCCATCCCTTTTAGGTCATCCGTAAAGGTGAGGTGAGCTGCTGCTGGACGTGCACCCCTTGTAAAGAAAATGAGTTTGTGTCCGACGAGTACACCTGCCGAGCCTGTGAACTGGGCTCCTGGCCTACTTTTGACCTCACAGGTCAGTCTGTGTATGTTTGAATGTATGTGTGTCGGCATGTTTATGTATAACATGTAAGTGCAATCTTAGAGACATTTCCAGTTTACCAAGAAAGTACTTGAACAACTGTACAGTATTTGCCCATGCTCCTTGTTGAAGATCCTGGAATATCAATGCAGTAGTGATGCTATTTGAATGAAACTGCGCAGTGAATAATGATATGTTTATGCATTTTTTGTGTAGGGTCATAGGATAAAGGATGTTTAGTAGAATGAGATCATTGTGTTTTCCCTGATACAGCATACCATTACAGCATAATATTATACTGTCAGTCCTGCACCAGTTACAGAGAAACTGAGAGACAATTTCTCCATTTCACCCTCGCCTCCTCTTTCCCTCCCCTCGCCTCCCATTCCCTCCCTCTCTCTCATCCCTTTAATTTGTTACCAACATGGTCACCAATGTTTTAATTATTCTGCATCAGGAGCAGCTTTCAATGCAAATGCACTTCAGTTGCAATGAAAATGTATTTCCCCTCCATTGCGTTCGAAGCGGTTGAATATTGCCTTGTTATGCTTTCAGCTGCTCATTATACCGCTTTCTAGCTCCTCACCAAGCTTAATGATTAAAACATGAATCGAGCCCTGCTGAAAATTCAGATTGAGCTTCACTGCGAGAGAGAGAGAGGGAGAGAGAGAGAGAGAGCGCGAGAGAGAGAGAGAGAGAGAGAGAGAGAGAGAGAGGCATCCTTAAACTAAAACAGGCAGCGAATGTTGAGAAAATGACAAGGATGAAGTGACAGTGAAAAAAAAAGGGAGATAAAGAATTGAAAGAGTGATTGGGGTTACCAGTGTATTACTTTGTGTGTGTTTGCCTGTGCATGTCCGTGTGTGAGTATGTGTATGCGACTCATTTCATCAACAATAAATGCTGCGTGTTCCCTAGTGGGGCTATATGGAACAGTAATAATGAGGTGTAAACAAACTGCTTGCCCTGTTCCTCCAGCAGACATTTTGATCTCTCTCCCTCAGGCCAAAAGAGAGAGTGAGAAAGATGAAGAGAGGGCGAGATAAAGAGCCAGAGGGAATAGAGGAGATAGAGCAAGGCCTCATCTGGCAGGGACAGAGGTACAGTGGGTGTGAAAACCATAGAAAAAAAGCAATAAGAGAGTTTGTGCGATAGCAATTGAGCAAAAACTAGAAAAAGAGATAGAAAAATAACTTCAAAACATAAAGAGAAGGAATGAGTGAGTCAGAAAGAGAGAGAGAGAGAGAGAGAGAGTGAGATGAATAGAGGCTGTGACAGAAGCAGCAGCCAGGGAGAGTGAAAGGAGCAGAAAAAAAGGAGGATTAGCTTTGGGATTTTAGCCTCTCCACTGATCGGTAAAGTTCCACAGTTTGAGTCTGAGAGTGTTTGAAGGAGTTTGCCTCAAAACTTTATATTGACTAAACCCTCCAAACGGTCCCCCTCCCCTTAATGCACTATTTGGCTTAGGGTCAAACACAACACAATTTACTACAGGTTTCGTGAACTAATTAAGTATTAAAAAAAACAACGTATCCAATGCTTTTCAACTGCTCTGAGAAAACTCACGAGGAAAACACTGATCTGGGATTTTCGGCCCCAACATCTAGATTTATGTAGGCAGGATTAATTGGAGCTAAAGTGCCTTAATTTCCTCCCTTCTTACATTTTCTAGGGCGGGTGGTCCTTCCCTCTCATTGTTAGGCAGGACAGGAGCTGCAGTCCTTGTCTCTTAAGGAGGGGCTATGCTTAAGTTGTAAAAAATCACTACCTCCATGAAATTAAACAGTTACATTTACATAAAATGAAAAAAATATTCTAATCCGTGATTTTGTTGTTGTTTCAACGTATTGATTTATGGTTGATGTTCTGTCTTTAAATAAGATTATTGGACAGATTATTCTGTTTTACACACACTGCGTGATGTTCAATACCTCGTACTTTTTAAAAGTATGATTGTATTCAGTTGTATCTACGACAGCACTCCAATTTTACCTTAATATTGCCACACAGAAATTTTGGGCAAGACAGCTCATAAGCATGCATTCTGGCAATTTCCGCGAGCAAAACCGGCACAACAAGTACAATCCAACAGGGGTTGCCCCCACCTTTACTGGCACAGGGTCACATGATGTAGAAGAAAGAAGAAACTTCATAGGAAACACGAAAAAGAAAATGAAATACCCATGTGGTGTAGTTCATTTATGTTGTGGTTCTGACTACTAATGTGCCTAGCCACCGATGAGTTATCATCATGGATACAAATAGAGGACTAATTTTTACAGATCCTGGTTTAACTGTTTTCCCAACGTAATACAAATTACATGGGCATTTTAACAGGTAGGCCACACATCCCTGTTGGGATGTACAGTATGTGTTGTGCTGGTTGCTGTCACTTTTAATTAACCCCACCTTTGTATATTGATTGTGAAATGGACAGACTACAGGTTTAATTATGAGTTGAGCGTGTATCTACATTTTTATCCAGTTTTACTGAAATGGCTTTGCAGTGATAGAAGCCTGCAGGTGAGCCAGATCATCTGCAGAGTGTTTCCGCATGACGTATTTTCTGTCTGTTTGTTTCTGTCCCCTTGGCTCCGCAGCCATTAGGCTGCTGTTTATGCCCCTAGACCTAACCACTTCACTGATTTGATCAACTTTATTGACCCTGTTAAAGACTAAGTCATTAGATTACTTAAGACTTTTTTAATGACTCTTCCTCTCTCTGCCGTTTGCAGTACTGTACGAACAGGTGTGTGTGCGCGCATGCGTGCATGTTTGTGTGTCTGTTTGAGAGAGAGAGTGAGTAAGTGAACATAAAAGTGAACATGTGTATAGGGACAGAACGTTTTAGAAAGAGTCTACGTGTGTCTCTGCTGCTACAATAGGTCTAGACTGACCAGCCAGATATTTCAGCAAGCGTTAAGACGGTTCATAATTAGAACTGTCCCTTAAATTAATGAAACTTTATCTCCTTGCCCAGAAGGAAGACAGAGATGGAAGGAGGGAGAGAATTAAGGGGAAATGTGGGAGGGATGAGGATGAATAAAGATAAGTGAGATATTAAGGGGAAAAGAGGGAGACAGAGAGATGGACGAGGCATTAAGTAAGAAAAAGAGAGGGACAGGAAATAGATACAAAGATTGAATGACAGGGGAAGAGGAAGAAGGCGAGAAATAGAGACACAAATGGAGGGATAAGAAAGAAGGTGTGGACAACTGAGAAGTGTGCATTGCAAAGTCAAAAGGCATGCAGTCTGATGTAAGCGACAGGGTGAGAGAAAAAGTGAGAGAAAAAGTGAAATCCTCTCTTTGTTAATGGTTGGATTACAGATTGATAATTACTAAATACTCAAGACACAAGCTTTTTCTGGTCAGTCAGTTAATTGTTGAGCCTTTCCAACCTGGACACTAGTGAGTCCAACATGTGCGCCTCGATTCCTAACCTGTGCAGGTTGTCTGTCATCAGAACAAGCATGGCACACTGATACTCAACCTGCATCAGATTTGGGTTAAAGCTTGATGTCAAAGGTTATAAGGGTGACGTAAAGAAAATGAAAGACATAGAAGGTAAATAATATAGATAAACATATGGTTAAATGTTTGGCCATAGCATGGCAGTCTCACTCTACAGTATCCAGTCACCGGGCTTCACACACATAAAATGAAAGTCTTCGGTGAATCTTGTTTCATGAACCACATCTCCACTTACTTCTATCCCCAGGCTGTGACCCAATCCCAGTGGAGTACCTGCGGTGGGGAGACCCTGAACCCATTGCTGCTGTGGTCTTTGCCTGCCTCGGTCTAATGTTCACATTCTTTGTCACTGCAGTCTTCATCAGGTAATGAATCTCTTCTCTCTCAGAAAATATTTAAACTGAGAAGAACAATGCAAACAGTGGTAGACGAGCCTGATACATACCTACTTTGCGGTTTATTTAATTAAGTGTGTATTCCAATTCTTCCATATATACTGAATTTCTATATGTCTGTATGTCTTCTCTTACAAGTTTCTGCACATAATTGTTTGTTTGAATGTGTTCAGGTTCCGCGATACCCCAGTAGTGAAATCTTCCAGTAGGGAGCTGTGCTACATAATACTGGCAGGGATCTGCATGGGGTACCTGTGTACCTTCAGCCTCATAACCAAACCCCATGTCATCCACTGCTACCTCCAACGACTGGGAATAGGCCTGTCGCCTGCCATGAGCTACTCTGCGCTTGTTACCAAGGTAAGGATTGAGTTAAGGATTTGTGAAATAATAGTAATATAAGTATGAGATGTGCAGTGCAGCAGTCGTGAGAGGTGTGGGGCTACAGAGTTACGGCCAAAGACTTGGATTACCCCTGTCAGTAGATCTATGCTAACCTGCCGTGGTCATCAATGGTGTGTAGGGAATAGCTACATCTGCGGGTGGGAACGGACCTGTGGACCTAATCAGGAAGAAACAGGGAAATGAAACTGGGCCATACTCCCCTGATACTGCAGATTGTTATTCCTTCCATTCTTTAATGGCTGGAACGAGAGGATATGGATGCCATAACATTAGAAGCGGGGCACATGTCTTTCCTGCCCTTGTCCCGTGGGGTTTTGGGAATGAGGGCTCAGGGAACAGGGAAGTAGGATTCAACAATGGCAGGGAACTGCAATAGCATTCCCTTAAGAAATTACCTTGAGCTTATCGCACTAGACTCCAACTCCTGTGTGCAATAAGTGTTTCTTATTAATATGTCTGCATGAAGACAGTGAGAGCAGTTTGGAAATGCAGCAAGCAGATGGCCAGAATATAGATGCAGTAATGTTCTGTATATATTTTATTAAAAGGTCCTGATAGTGTTTGCCATCTGACCCTAGACAAACCGCATCGCTCGGATCCTGGCAGGCAGCAAGAAGAAGATCTGTACAAAGAAACCTCGCTTCATGTCTGCCTGCGCTCAGCTCATCATTGCCTTCCTCCTCATACTGCTGCAGCTGGGCATCATCGTTGCTCTCTTCCTCATGGAGCCACCTGAGGTAAGCTGTGCCTGTGTGTGTGTGTGTGTGTGTGTGTGTGTGTGTGCACGCGTGTGTTTTACATTGTGAGTGGGAGAGTGGCTCGTTGAAAGACTAAAGAACAGGTTAACATAGAGCTTGGTGATGAATACATTTCTTTTTTCAATTTAGATTTTGTCTACCAATGATTATGAAAACAAGTATATTGAGATAAAAAGGTTATTATACTGCATTCCGTTATGTAATGATGCTCTCTTTTTGTTTTGTGTTATCAATCCAGCGCGCCCTATCTTTTCTCTACAGCAGTGCGCTGTCGCCCGTTTTCGCTGAGTTACTGACGGGAATATGTTAATATGGTTTACCAAGATGTTGGATATATGTCGAGGAGTTCTCAGTAGGTTGTGTCGGTGATCTAATTATTGATCTATTGATTTAATTTTGTATTATTATTATACTATATTATATTGAAGAAAGAGAGCACTAACGTTACAAGATAGTTGATCTCATTTGTTTTTATATATTTTATATATTTATTTAAATGTATAAAAATATGCATAATATCATATATGATTTATTTTATTTATCTCAGTTGTTACATGTATTTCTTATTTACTTTTCAGTTCAATTATATTTAAAGCTCAACAAAATCCACTGTTAAAAAGACGATCTGAAGAAAAAGTTTTAAAAATGCATGTTGTTTGAGTGTCAATGAGTTATTGTGTTAAATATTCGTGATCTCAATATTGAAAAATGAAAATTTATTATGATTTTTGCCATAATCGATTAGCTCTAGGTTAACAGGTGACTGTTAATGGCGACCGTGTCATTAGGGTTAGAGTTGTAATGCACGGGCAACATACCCAGTGAACACCATGTTATTGAAAGTGTTTTTGACTCTTAGTGGTAGAGCAGGGGTCCTTCAATCAGAGGATTCGGCGGTTCGATCCCCGGCTCCGCCACTCCATGTCGATGTGTGCTTGGGCAAGACACTTAACCCCAAATTGCTCCCGTAACTGTGCCTACGTTGTTAGTTAGAATCCTGATGGGCAGGTGCATGGTATCCCCTGTCATCAGTGTATGATGAATGCACTCATTGTAAGTCGCTTTGGATAAAAGCGTCAGCTAAATGAAATGTAATGTAAATGACAAATAAGAGAGGGAGAAATGTAAAGACAAATCAAGAGCAGAAGAAGTTACCTCATAATGAGGCTTTTACATTTTTAAGGTTTTTGACCATTTGACTCATACATTCATAGATTAATTAGCGGATCAACAGGTATACTTCTCACATGTTTGCAAACATCATTCACAGTTTTCTAGAAGAAATAAATGGTGTCTGTAGCGAATGCTTTAATGAGCTCTTTATCATTGCCTGTTTCATTTTATGTCTCTACAGGTGATCCATGACTACCCCAGCATCCGCCAGGTCAATCTCATTTGCAACACCACTAACATTGGTGTGGTTGCTCCATTGGGATACAATGGCCTGCTCATCCTCAGCTGCACCTTCTATGCCTTCAAGGTACAAGCTGAAGTGTTTGTAACTATTGTACTTTTTTTTCTTCTGTGATACAGTATTTATTTAATGATTTAAATGACAAAGTCACGAAAGCATCAGTTAGTGCTTGAATACCACAGCCCCAAGGTCACATATTGTTGGAGGCAAATGTTCCTATTTGTAGGAACATGTGCACTAACTACATATGTCCAATAAGTTCTGTGCTTGTCTTACTTCAAACTGCTATTTATGTGAAAAGTCACACAGACATAATGTAAAAAGGACTGATTGACCTACTGTTTGTGTTTGGTGATCTACTACTTTCAACAGCAGTCAATGAAATTCTATTGAACCAAACACATTATAAAGTCAGTGTTTTATTATCAGTGGTCTGCAGCCCTCCATTGTGTGAGAGTAGAATGGTTAAAGGAGACAGAATCGGAAACACACTGCACATCAAGCAAATAAATTAAACGTGTTGATGAACACAGCGGCAGTGAAAAATAATTAAATTCACCTGCACATAATGGTGAGTTCAGCATCTGTTATGACTGTAATGGAAAGGCAGTGGGTTAGCAGTGTGTAGCAGTGTCTATTTTGGTTGTGTCCAAATACCAGGCAAAAATCCACAGGAAGGTTTAAAAACGAAATGTAATAAAATTTGCTTACGCTTTCTCTGTGACTCACTCTATGTCTCTTTCTCTCGCTCAAAGACTCGCAACGTCCCAGCTAATTTCAATGAGGCGAAGTACATTGCTTTTACCATGTACACCACCTGTATTATCTGGCTGGCCTTTGTACCCATCTACTTTGGCTCCAACTACAAAATTATCACCATGTGCTTCAGTGTCAGCCTCAGTGCCACTGTGGCGCTGTGCTGCATGTTCGTACCCAAGGTAAGGGTGAAGCTAAAACCACAATCTTTCAATAAACATTCAATGATTTGATATATCTATATATATAGATTCATTTTACAGCTGTTTTCTTATGTCAGGACACGTTGTTGAGTATTTAAAGTTACTACGAGGAACTTTCATTTTGGAGCAGCGAGGTAAAGCTCTGCTCCTGGCTAGAGGAGGCACCGGGCACTGAGCTCTCCTCTCATTCCTCATAGCAACTTTTAGTCAATTTGTATTATTTGTAAGAGCGGTTTGGTCCATATATATATAAATGTTCATGTCCTCCTCCCAGAACAAAAAAAGAAAAAAAACTTTTTGGTTTAGTTGTTTTCACTGCATACATTCACCTTTTCATACTCATTCAATATCCTAATGTTGTGCATGTTGTACGTTACAATTTGGTTTGGTGTGTGAACACTTACATTTGTTGATAAAGCGCCCCAAAATGTCCACAGTCTGACAGTAACCTTGTCATTAGGGTTAGAATTGCAAATGCAAGGGCAGCATACATACATTTTCCCCAAATGCTTACACTGAAGTGAAAAGGCTACTTCAGAATACGATCACGTATCATGTTTTCTCCCACTACAATAGCTAGATGTTCTTTTGGAGCTTCAAGGATAACGATTGTGCTTAAATAGCAGCATTGCAATCAATATAAACAAATAGCTCCTGCTTCTTTTGAGAATTACAGTTTTACATTAATAAGGTGAGTCATGACAGCCTTGATAGCTCCTCTAAAATGAACATTTATTAAAGGACAGTTTACACAAATTATTTCCAAAACGGTATTTACTTTTTCTCTACATTATTCACTTGAGTGGTGTTCTTTTTGTTAAGAACCGTTTTGCAATATTAACGGACATATATCATGTTTTATTTCACAACAGGTGTACATCATTCTAGCCAAACCAGAGCGTAATGTGCGCAGTGCCTTTACCACTAGCACAGTGGTGCGCATGCACGTAGGCGACGGCAAATCATCCTCAGCGGCCAGCCGTTCTTCTAGTCTGGTTAACCTGTGGAAACGCAGAGGCTCTACTGGAGAAACACTCAGGTACGTGTGTCTCTGTGTGTGTGTGTGTGTGTGTGTGTGTGTGTGTGTAAACTAGAGGCCCATTGGTCAGGTTAATGCCAGGTTACTTCTCAGTTACAGTCCAAGGCACCATTTCTGTAATGGCCCCACTCTGAGACTATTTATGGTGTGTGTGTTCGAGCTCTCGGAGAGATTGATTCTCTGAACTCCCCTGGGTCTGCTTGACTGTTCCTCTGACCCTAACATGAACTGCAGACAATTGCCTAATGGAGAAGTGGCAAAAAAAGGAGAGGAGTGAACTGACGAAGGGGGCTAAGGAGCAAATTAGAGAGATAAATATAAATACAGTAAGAGGATGGAGGGAATGGACACAGAGATGAAAAGCAAGAGTGATTGTAGAGAAAGAGACGAAAAGGCTAACGGAATAGTGCGGAAAGGAGAGACATAATAGCTTTCACACCCAGCTTAAGGCCATCCACAAGCCATCTACTGTGACAGGGAACCGATCAAAGGACACAAAAGGAGTGACGCACAGCCACTTGCCCAGAATGAAAAGGGAGGAAAGAGACAAGAACACATTTTCGTTTGTCAGCACGTTACTACAGCTCACCCCGCTTGGCAAGCAAGATTTCAATCACGCTCTTAAGAGAAATGTCAGGAGCGCTTCCATCTTGGTTCCTTTTATTCCTCTCTTTCCCTCTCCATCTCTTTTGGTCCTATCTTCCCCTGTGGGTGGTGGTAATTGGCAGGGCTGTCTATCTCCTCAGTGCAGTGCTGGAAGCTGTTGCCTTTGAGATGCTGTCATTGTGTAGTCTGAACTGACGCAGACGGACATGAAACCAGCAGAACAAGAAGAAATATAAAAACAAATGATAAAAAAGAAGAAATATTTGACTGATGTTTGAATCAAATGTTTGAGCTAATGAAGAGTTGATGGTTTACCTTCAAATCAGCTTCAGAACTGGATGTGATGTGTGCATGATAAGATCAGTAAAGCACTCCTTAACTAGGTGCAACATGTGTTTCTGCCAGTAGCAGGTCTGGCTACCATACTACAAAGCCTTCTGTCAGAGACTCTTCCTATGGGATCAAATGAGTAGATTACAGCACTGTGGAGGGGAAGGTCCATGTGCAGCATATGGATGTGTGTGTGTGTGTGTGTGTGTGTGTGTGTGTGTGTGTGTATGTGTGTGTGAGTATCACGGAGTCTATGTACGTATGTATGTGTGTGTGTGTGTTGTGTGTGTGTGTGTGTGTGTGTGTGTGTGTGTGTGTGTGTGTGTGTGTGTGTGTGTGTGTGTGTGTGTGTGTGTGTGTGTGTGTGTGTGTTGTGGTGCGTGTGTGTGTGTGTGTGTGTGTGTGTGTGTGTGTGTGTGTGTGTGTGTGTGTGTGAGTGTCACGGAGTCTATGTACGTATGTATGTGTGTGTGTGTGTGTGTGTGTGTGTTGTGTGTGCGTGTGTGTGTGTGTGTGTGTGTGTGAGTATCACGGAGTCTATGTACGTATGTATGTGTGTGTGTGTGTGTTGTGTGTGTGTGTGTGTGTGTGTGTGTGTGTGTGTGTGTGTGTGTGTGTGTGTGTGCGTGTGTGTGTGTGTGTGAGTGTCACGGAGTCTATGTACGTATGTATGTGTGTGTGTGTGTGTGTGTGTGTGTGTGTGTGAGTGTCACGGAGTCTATGTACGTATGTATGTGTGTGTGTGTGTGTGTGTGTGTGTTGTGTGTGCGTGTGTGTGTGTGTGTGTGTGTGTGAGTATCACGGAGTCTATGTACGTATGTATGTGTGTGTGTGTGTGTGTGTGTGTGTGTGTGTGTGTGTGTGTGTGTGTGTGTGTGTGTGTGTGAGTATCACGGAGTCTATGTACGTATGCATGTGTGTGAGTGTGTGTGTCCAGGGTGATTTGAATTCTTTTCACCCCCAGCCACGGTCGTGTGTGGTTTAATCAGAAGTTCCACTATAGATTAATCACACTAATTAACCTGACAAAAGCATGAGAGGAAGAAAAGTGCGGGAAGGCAGGGGACAGTGCTGTGACTGATGTTAAGCAGAGGAAAGTGGAGAAGACTGTAAGACAGAGGGAGAAACAGAGAGAGGAAGAGAGAACCTGACAAAGACAAATGAAGAACATACTGTGTGGAAAAAATAGAACAAGAAATGAACTGTAATGAAATTCCTCTGAAGTCCTTATGAAGTCCAACTGATCTTTGGTTAAGTCAAGGTCCCATTTAAATAGGTTTGTATCTATTAAATGTCATTGTCCATGTAGGATAATGAATAGGGACTAATATAGAGCAGCCACAGTTAATGTAATGTTTTTGGGATGATTGGTTTTATTCCACTGAAGTTTTTTTACCTTTATCTAAATGTACCACTAACAGTGTTTTGACTCATAATACTAATTGAATAGTAACAGCTGCTCTTACATTTTCTATTAAGATAAACCTGAAATAATAATGAACACACAATTAACATTTATTGTAAAAGCAAGTATTAAAGTATCATTTTAAAAACTACTTTAGAAAGAAATTTCACATCCACGTTTGGGATGTCATATAATGTGATACAGAAACAACTTCTCTGAGTACAATATAAATAAAAAAACATTGTATATTTTATTTGAAAGAAAGTGTAAATACTGTTCAGTATGTATATTATACCCACTTAGAGTTGTCAGACAAAAGAAGTTTAAGAAATGTTTAAAATATAATGTAAATTTGTCATTCAGACATGCTGTTGTTAAACTAAAGCCTAAACAAAACATTCAACACAATGATGCAAACAAAGAAATTCACTTGTTGCTGTATCTAAAAAGGGTAAACAATGGAATAAATGTGTGTGTACCTTCTGATATGGTCTCTAATCAGAAATGTAGTTTGTTTAAACAAAACAAATATATATATATATTTTTTTTCCTGACAAAATAAGTAACCAATAAACTACTAATTAACTGAAGTTGGAGAATCCACCTCCATGTTTTCTAAACAACCCCCTCTTTCTTTTCTCTCTTTTCCTTCCACTTCCTCCCCGCGCTCCAGCTCCAACGGTAAATCAGTGTCTTGGGCGCAGACTGAGCGTAGCGGCTCACGTGGCAACCACCTGTGGCAACGGCTGTCCTTCCACATCAAGAAGAGGGAGAACAATCAGACTGCGGTCATCAAGCCCTTCTCCAAAACTTTGGAGGAGCGTTACTGTGGAGGGGGGAACCTGCCTCCACATATCCCTCTGCCCTCCCTTCCCTCCATGTCCTCACTGTCCATTCATCCCGACTCTGTCACAGACAAGACCCTGTACGAGCTCTCTGAAGCGGAGGAGCGCTACTCCATCACATACCGGCCGCAGACGCCCTCACCAATCAGTACGGTCAGCCAGAGGCTAGGGGCAGGTGTCGGGGAGGAGCCCCCGATGACTGGTATTCCAAACTACCCAGGCAGCATTTGCAGTGGCGGCAGCGGCGGCAGCGGCAGCGGCAGCAGTTGCGGTCGTCCCAGCAGCGGCTCTCTCGTCATGGGGAGTGACGGCCGTTTGGTTGTTGTGGACGATCACCCGGGACCGGCCCAGAGTTCACTGATGGATCAGATCAGCTGCGTGGTAAACCGCTTCACCGCCAACATCAGCGAGCTCAACAACATGATGTTATCATCCTCTCCGACGCACTCACACACGAACAAACACACGCCTCCTTCTCCTCACCCCGCCGACCCATATCTGTTGCCCCGTGAAATCCAGATGCCTCCGACCCTCACAACCTACGCTGATGTCCAGCCCCTCCCACCAGTCGAGTCCAGCATGGGAGGCCGGAGTGGCTGTCTCGTTCACCCTATCCCTCATTCGCCTTACCCCCTGCCGCCTCCTCATGCCCAGACCTCCCCCTCTCTCTCCCCCATGCAAGGTGGCCTGATCACCTGCCTCAACAACTCCCCTCTAAGGAGGGGAGAGTTGGAAGAGGAGCTTATTGCTTTGACTCCGCCGTCGCCTTTCCGCGATTCCCTGGCATCTAGTAGTGGCTCAGCTATCTCAGAGACAGATCTGTGTCTCCCTCCAGTCCCCTCCCATCCTCCCCCGTCTCCCCCTTCGCCAAGGTACAGCAGACTGACACTCGGAAACTACAGCCAGAGTTCATCCTCACTGTGAGGGAGATACGATGCGTGAAGAAAATGCAGATGTGAAGGGGAGCGCTCAAAAACAACACGGTCAGTATGAGTGAAGATTATGGGAGGATGGAACGATGAAATCCATTCTTCCCCTACGTGGAGTAAAAACCTGAAGCAAAGGAGTCGTTGAGGGCTGGTCGGTGAAGACATCAAGCTGTGACAGTCTGCTGTGTTTGTGTTTACATGTTTGCAGTGAGATGCAAGTATAAGAAGCTTGCCCACGTTGTATTTTCCTAGTGCAGTTTCTCTCAAGTGGGGCGTGAAGAACTGCAAGAAGGGCCACTATGACTTTGCGATGGTTTGGTGTCTGTAAAGTCACAAATCATTCTCGAAGGTCTAGAGCTACGTATCATTTAGGTTTGGGTAGTGGCCTTAAGGTAACATGGCTATCAACTAATTAGAGATTGTGTGTGTGTGTGTGTGTGTGTGTGTGTGCGTGTGTGTGTATGAGTATGTGTTTGCTGTATCTTAGTTAATGAGATGTATGGCAACATGACATAGAAGAGTATTGATGGGGTAAGACTCCTTAAGCCTGTATGGACTTAACAGAGGCCATCAAAGGCACAGTATATATATTTGCTGATACACACACACACACACACACACACACACACACATAGACACATCGGAGTGAGCACACAGACAAATACAATGTAAAGGGAAATACTGTAAATATAAGAGAGGTTATGGATTTTTCTTTGGTGATAAAAATCTGACATGCTTCTGACAAAAGTGCATTGTGTTAACATACCAGACCGTATGTTACTCTGAAGGACTTTCTCACAAAAGCATCCTTTTTAATTTATTCAGCTCTACAATCTGTTCCCTCCACATAGCTTTCTTTTTGTCAGTCCATCTTTCTCTCTCTGCTTTCTTTTATCCTGCCAGTATTTCAGTATTTTCTACTCTTCCAGTTCGTTTTCTTCAGAAGTTTGAATGTATATTTTCTACATGATTCCTGAAGCAGTTGGGACCAAACCTTTTGTACCTCTCTGTCCGTGACTCAAGAAAGAGGGAGAGTAGGGATTGACAAGACCAGACCATGTTTTTCCATAAACATCTTAGTCATTAAATCTTGTTCAGATGGATTATTGGCAGAAATCTGACCTCAAAGCGTGACATTTGACAAAGCATAATGTAAAGCTCAGCTGGGTCCCAGTCATGACATTTTCTCTATACATTATGTCAGCGGGACACAAGTCTCTGTTTCATCAAAATGGGATTAATCTGCATTACAATCATCTCTTATGTTAATGGAAACAGATTGATAGATTCAAGCTGGGAGAGTCCATACCAGGGTCACCTGTTGCACAGGTGAAAAGACCTTTTTCAACTTCTCCACTCTTTTCAGACATAGATGGGCAGAACAACAAATGAAGTTCATACTGAACGAACAGACAATGAGAGTGGTATCGATCTTCTCGTTTCATTCTCAGCACCAAAGTATATCATTGCCAATTGCAAATGCAATATTCCAATCATAAATGTCTGTGCAGATGGGTAAACAGAACACAACTCGCAAAAGACTGCACAACCTAAAATATCTAATTTGGCTATTTAATATTCTGGTCAAAATGTTTGCCTTTAAATGGAATATATTGTTCTTACAATGTGCCAAAAACAAAGTGAAATGCCTTCACTAAGATGCTTTTGAGAAATGAGGCCCTGGCCTTGTGACAGGTGCCTCCACAGAGGAAAACCCTCAGCATAGCAAAGAACAAAGTCAGAAGGTTGTGACACACAACACAAACATTTTTAGACATTTTATACAAGGAATGTTATCTGCAGCGAAGACATGGATTAGTTAATCTGACTTGATTTAAGATAATTGGACTGTTGGTATTGCAACAAAAATGCGTATTTCATTATGTTTCCTGTGTATTATTGTCCATCAAGAGCTCCATGTTTTCTGCTGACTGATGCAGATGCAGTCCGTGGTCTGATTTCTCCTTGTGAGTGTAGTATCTCTGCTCTACAGTAGCCAGCAAGAACAAACACAGACAAAGGGATTCTGTAAATAACAAGGGCATGCAAAGACAGTTCTGTTTTGTTTCAGATGAAAGTAAATTTATTTACATATCAACAAAGGTGAAAAAAAGAAAAAAAGCGATGTTTTTGAAATTGTTATAACATCATACAGTACCAATATGTGTTACGACTACAGAAACTGTGTTACTACTCTGAATGTGTGAGTGACCATTCCTATTCAAATGTCTTGTAATTCTACGATATAATAATAATGAATATTAATATGATTATTGTGCCAAAGGGGTTGGGGAGGGTCTAGCTTATAGCTCGTGGGTAAATAAGTGGTTTCATAAAAAAGTAAAAAAATGTAAATGTAAAACTGTTTCTATTGTTTTGGATATTTTCTATATAAATATTCCATATTTTCCAGTGTTAAAGCAATATTATCCATACATATACAAGGTGCACATCTGAAACAATGTTTTAGATTGTTTTTTCTTTTTCATCCTGCTGTAATTTTTGGTGGAAATTCAGCAAAGAAGATGGCAGGTGGATAAATTGACTTTTTATATATATGTAATGCGGGATACATTTAGTCATTTCTAGTAACAAAGAAGGTGCGATTCCCTATTTTTGCGGTGTTATCTTCTCACTTTGAGCTTGTAGTTCCACTTTTTTTTCCCACTTTTTCCGCAATTTATTCCCAGTTAAGTCTCTGATCTTAACTTTCAGTCCAATCCACTGGTGACATAACTGCTTTGTGAGATAGTTAGAGATGATTTATATGTGCCATTAATTGTTGCTAACTTTTCTTTGCTGTTTTTTTTTTTATTGTTTTTAGATGTGTGCCAGTTAATTAAGATGCTAAACTGGTAAATTGTACACAGAAAAAAGCATGCAACGAGAACTGTTGGTCATAATTGTTGACATAATTGGTTCCTGTCTCAATGTGCTATCTGTGCATCATTACCTCTACATCTACTCATCTAAATGTAATAGTGGAGGCCCTGACCTGTTGTCAGAAAATGAACCAGTGCTATTGCTGAGATGTTATCGGGGAGGAGTTGTTTTGTGTGCTGCTGTCACTGACGGTGTTAAAAACATGCTGAGAGTGTAACAGGGAGCTTGCTTCAGCACTTCAGCTGTATGTTATCAGCCCCCCTGGGTGAGGCTCGACAGTTGTGTGCTACCTCCGCAGAAAAAGACAGGATCAGTGCCCACATCTACTGCTGTCTTATTCTCTTTAAGGGCTCAGTTCTGTGACATCATCTTATATTAAAATCAAGTTGTCATTAAAAAGGATATAGATCACAAGAGTACAGCAGGCTTATTATGGTATTGCAAATTGAAGTAGTGGAGAATCATAGTCTCATATATTTGGTGGTAAGAAATAAAGCAGGTATTGACTTGTAAGATCCATAAACTCACAGGGAGAGAAAGATTAATCTGTCATGTAGCATTTTGACAAAATACAATTTCAGGTCCTCTCGCATTTGAATCCAATCTCTTTAGCTGTCTGGGGATTTTTACACCTGGTGAACTTCCTAACATTTTCCATGACAAATGCGTAGTAATCGTCTCTGCATGGAAATGAAAGAAAGCGAGCTGCAGCACTAATGCAGACAGGACATTTTGTTTTCTGCACTAATAACATTGCTCCATATTTTATCTAAAAGATAAAAAAATAAGCTATTGCTCATATTTATCTGGGGAGATCTCAGCAAAAGACATTTTTTCCTCATATTCTTGCCAAACCATGATGATGATGATGATGCTGGTAAAATCTTATGCTCGCCAGGAAGATGATCTCCTGATGATTATTACCCAAAATCCTGTTATTTTTGTAAATGCACTCTAAAGAATTGGATTGATAATCCCTGCGCTCAAAAATACTTTTAATCCAGACATGCTCATCTGCTGATCGGAGGAAAAAAGACACAAGGTCATTTATTTTATACTTTGTGAATGAAAATATTATACCAGTCCTGGTTCGGAACCAGATATATGTAATCATTTTCCCCTCACGTGTTAAACTGCATTTTAAACACGCCTTGGCTTGGTTGCATTATAATTTATTTTTGGATTGCAGAAATCAGCATCTGTCGGCAGATTGGTGATGAACTGATGAGAGAGACTGATGAGGCTTTATCAATCCAACTGGCAGTGATGTGTGATTGAGCAGCCTCTTCCACTGCCCTGCCCTGCAAAATTATTATTTTCTATTTGATACTGACAACAGAACTATATGTTTACTGTGTAAACACCACAAAAACATATGGTTGTATACACTTTCAGGGCAGGCTGGGAGACGTTTGTTATGTCAGTCCACTGTTAAAGGCTCTCACATAATTGTTATAAATAATGCCTCATGATGAACACCTTTGTGGGTGTAATTTGGTAGATATCACAAATTGATTTTAAGAAATCACAAGATGCTTGTGTGAAAAAAGAAAAGTGTTGGCCTTACGCACACTTCGGGAGGTGTTGAGTAGGGCTGGGAATTGCAATTATTGTATACATTGAGGCTGAGATCAACCAGCCAAGCAGTAAATCCCTTCACATTTACGTTAATTCTGTTCTTTGTTTTTCTCTTTTTGCGTACTAATTAAAAGAAATCGATGAGCAGTATGGATAAAATCCTAACGATTCACATCCCTAAGGGGAAATGCTTAATGAAAAAAGGGTTATTTGAGAGTTCAGAATATATGCGATTGGCGCACACTTCATTAGATGATTCCACTTTTGCTGCAGTTGGTTTCATGAATCTCGTGTTCCCGGGGCTGGAAGCGATGTCTTAAAGATCATCAACAGTATTTTTTTAAATTGGTCCGAAGCTGCGGATTTGAATGTTGCTTTTTATAACTGAGTAAAGAGCATGTGTGTTTTAATATGAGGTTGGTTCCTCAGCCAATAGAGTGAAATGATTTTCGGTAGTCAGTGTAGATTATAAAGTAGAGGGGAGTAGGAGTTTCCTGATAATAAATTAGGTTTGTATTAGGTCTGTATTATATTGATTCAAAGTAAGAGATGAGTTTGTGTATGCATTTATTTGGCTTCAGGATTAATGGGAAAGTGGAATAACCTATTAAGCAGGTCTGTGTGTGTCTTTAGGGCATTATGTTTTGCATACAGAGGAGGCAAATTGCAGAATTTACAGTATTGTGTATTGATGGTTTGTGAAATATATATAGTTAAACTCATGTTTCTTTTGATAAGAGAATTAAACCAAACTGAGCTGTGATTACTACACCATATAACACAAAGGTATCCTTGCAGGGCATGATAGGGAATCAAAGAATGTGGGGGACTTCTTTGAAAAGTTAGAGAATATGGTTATATACTGCGTGCTTTTTTATATTTTTCATAGATCATCTTGTTTGGATTACTGCTGTGGACACATACATAAACAAAATCCCCAATAATACCTCCTGCTTTAAATTCTGATGAGATTACTTTTTCAGTAGAGTGTTAGAGATATCAATAAGGAGATGAATGTTGCCTAGAAGTCATGTTTACATTCCCACTGCTCACTTGAGATGATCAAGATGATCATGTTTAATTACTGACTTCAGTCGGTGTGACAGTTTACAAGCTTGTAAGCAAACGCATACGTTTTGTGTTTTTTGGGAACACTGAGGTGGATGATCTGAGCCGAAAACAAATTTCTCTTATTCTCAAAAAAGGCAGCTCATCTGCATTTTAATTAGGGCGCTGCATTGTATTTCAATCTCTTTACAACCCAGGTTTATCAATAAAAAGAATAAAGAAAATGATGATGGGGTTACCGTAAACATAATTAAAGGGAAGTGGAATTAGCTGATTTCCCTATAATGAGTGTAGAATGTAATATATTTTTTCTAAATTCATTTATAAGTATTTATTCACTCCAGGCAGAAAATGACTATTACTGAAATGAAAATGATGATAAATGTATAGTAGTTATTTATAAAAAAAAATATCAGCAAAGGCAGGCTTGAATTCCAGAGTATTCCCAGACCCAAGTGGTGTTTTATCACGTCATTGTTAACGTTGTTAACATAAGCTTCTCCACTCAGTGCCAACTTCCTCTCATCTCCTCATCAAGTGCTTCTATATTTTTTAGTTAGGGGTGGATAAACACAACAGTAATTTGATCAAACTGGACACACAAACATGACCTTCTGTGGTGTGAATTTCAAATTCAAAATCTTTTTCTTAAGCTGTGAAATAATGCCAACATCTTGTAAATGTAACAAAGAGCTTTAATTCATCATCTTTTAAAGGAAGCCTTGTAGTGTTTATCCACCCTTATGGGCATTAATAGTGAGTAACTGTTAATAACCATGACTGTTTTTTATAGTTTTGTTTTTTTTCTTCTTTTTTTCTCTTCTCTGATGTTCAGAACTGTAGAATGTAATTTGATGCTTTATATTCGTGTCATAATGGAAGGTGGTTTTATATTTGGATATTTGATTCTCTATTTAATATTTTCACTCAGCTCTGTGAAATGTGAGAATATACTGTACGGCTCTAGCTGGAAAGTACAGAATGTTTCAAAGTGGCTTCTTAGTGGGGGTTGTTGACGGGTGAGGTGGGGGGTCGCAGACGACTACTTCCTGCAGATTTAATGTTCGATCACTGTTTTTGCCTACAAATAAGCATTAGACTAGCCTCAGCCATTACAAAACAAGATGAGATGTTTTACTCCAGCAAAGGTTTGGTAGATACAAAAGATCCAAAGTGGATTTCACACTGTTTTGTCACTGACTCTGGGGCTTCATTCACAGGCTTTTTGGAGGCTCCCAACAGATCTGGCAGCGAGAACAAGAGCAGTTCTGGCCAAACAGAGTTCTTCTCATCTCCCAATTAATGAATCTTTGTCTCCTCACTCCAAATTGGCCCTCAGCGATGCCTGTGAAGGCACCTCTCTGGGCTGATCTGTGGCCATTGGGAACAGTAAAGAGAACGGAGAGTGGGCAGTGTTAACAAGACACTCCCTGTGTTTTTAATATAACAGTGTTTTTGTTTATCAGAGGACACAGGAAATGGGGAGCAGGGAGCTTCTTAGAAGAGGATTTGCATGTACATATCCTTTGTGGATGTGTTTTATCTAATGTTTTTAGTTGTCTTGGAGCAATAAAAAGCACATTTAACATTGTAAGATTAAAGGACTAGCCAAAAAATTCCCAAAACCGTAAACTCTGGCACAATTGTGGGTACCACCTATCCATAAACATATTCGTATATGTTCAATAGATGAACACTACAAGGCTGGGATTGCAGATGCAATGATGGGATTTGAGGAGAACCACAAGCCTCCAGAAGCCTGTGTAAAAGGAGAAACAGTGAGCACTAGAAGTTAGATGAGCATACATTAGCTCGCCACACATCCACATACCAGGAAGCAACTCTGTGATTTTTTAACTGTGTTGGGAAAGGGAACACATGAATTAACATCTTGCATCTTTTGTTGTGCACTCTCTCTGCAAAAAACACTGTGCTACCACAGCACTTTGGCATTAACAGGTGGATTTTTAAAAGTCACCATAGTTTGACTCACTGCAGTCAAACGCCCACACACTGAGCACCAGGAAAGAGCGAGAGTAGCCTTCTTGAAATGGAACAAAAGAGGTCACAGGGCATTCACTAACTCGAACTTACTAGCCCTTCATGATGACATGGTTCTCTTCATGCTTTTTCTTACTGGGATGTAACGTAACAATGCTGGGACCCTCCAGTCAGTGTGACCACCCTGCAGCAGTGCTGTGGAGTCAGACAGGAGATGGGATATGGTGTGGGGGAAAAAACAAACAAACAAAGAAGGGGTTTTGCTTTTTGATTCATTTTTTGCCGTTGATAAATCTTTGTGTCAGTGTACTACAAAGTACCTTTGAATCATTATTGAAATCATTATTAAAAAAAACAAACTATGATTGGCTTCCTTGTCTTTGCTATTGCTTTAGTCGTTTTTTTTTTTTTAAATTAAAAATTAAAAAAAGTCACAACAATTTTAATACAAACCTTGTGTACTAAGATGTAACATACAGAGCAAGCAGTCAACCAATCTTTGACTATGGTCACTTATAATCCTGGGTCAAAAACATTTGGTCAGTTAATCTATTGAGATCAAAACCAAACCAATCTGTGTATAAATATATTTATCAAACCGGATGGTAGAATATGAATTAATTAACTGCAACATTAATACTGCAATTCAACATAGCTTATGGTGCAAATAACATACTTAGGATTTTTGTTGTCTACGGAATTTTTATAAACTTTTTTTAAACTTCAAAACTCATTTCACTCGTGTTTTTAACTTCACATGACTAAAATAATACAGTAAGATATGCTTTTGTACAGAAAATGCATACTAAATGTATAACAAATATTAGCAGATATCCTGCAACAATGATACGTGCATGGATCCATGCAGTCTTTTTCCGATAACATCATTAAATTACATATAAATGAATAATTGTTGCAGAAATCATCGTTCAAAAGTTAGAAAATAATCACTGAAACTGAAGCTCAGACCTCATGGTTCAGGTTTGGAGAAAGAATGTTTTTTTTACGGCTTACGTTTCCAGTCTCCATTGGTTTTTATTGCATCCAGTATTTGGAAAATATCCCAGTTTTATCGCCCACAATAAATATACTCAACAGTCTGTGAGTCTCTGGCCTTCATGTTGAACCCAGTCAGTGGGAGCTGGTGGACCACACCTTGACAGCTCCTGTGATTTTTGCTTCGTCCTCAATCGGCCCCAAAAATGTTTCATTTAACTGAAGGCATGCAGGTCGAAGACAATGAAATTACCCTGCCATCTTTCATTCTCTTTCCCCATCACATCTTGGTCTCCCCACTTTACCCTCTTTTATTTCCTTCTGTCACCATTCTTTTCTTCTCTTTCTCCACCTCTCAGGTCAGAAATTGCTCTCTCCGAGATGAAATCTCCAAATTGTTGCAAATGACCTGCTATTCAAATAAATGGAAAAGAATGGAAAGGCAGTGAGGAAACGACAGGAATGAAAAAAATAAAAGGAGGACTAAATGAAAGGAAAACAGATAAAAAGTAGTTTGTTATGCAATGGAGGCAATTTGGGCAGCACATGTAATATGTTCACAAACACATTCATCAGCTCTGCTCGGTCATTGACGGGTTTATTCGAGTATGATATATATAATATCAGTATTTTGGTCATCTCCTGTGGGATGCTCACGTGTGTGTTTGTCTTTAGAGAATTGCATTGATTCAATGCTCAATGATTTTAACACTTGCTATTTTTAACTTGTTCCAGTTTACACTGAAAAAACAGATCAATTAATTTGGCTGTGCATCGTTAAGCTTACTTTTCTGTGACTAATCAATAGTTATTTAAGTGAAAACTGGAGAAGAATTCAATGAAAGACAATAAATTAACCTGTTAGAAATAAATAATCTGCTAAGAGCATTATTTGTTGTCGAGGAAGAATGTAAAACATTACGATAACAGTACAAGATTCATGAAGCAAATTTCAATGTCAAACTATTCCTTCAAATGCATTTGCCACACGGTCATACACAAAAGTCATCCATAAATGCTTCATGTCTCAAGTGCATAAGACCCTGAATGGGCGTGATATTAAAAAGAACATAACGATCCAGAGGTTTGAATTCTGTTGCCTTTATGTTAGATATGATTTTATACCAGAGCCCCTAAATCCCCTCATTTTCTTTTCTACACTCACGCAGCGTCCCACAGCATACAGTTACTGTAATCAGTGTTATTTGTTCCCATTTAAATGGCATGGTGTGGGCCCTATATATAAAAAGTGTGTGGGCAAGGGGTGTCATGGTAGCATGTGGTTAACTGTGAGAGTCAGACTGTGCATGCGTGTGCGTGGACATATATATATTTGCTGCGTGTATATATACATAACATGCATGTGTGGGCATGCTCAATACGTAAGTATGAGGAAGGTAAAAAGATGTAATTCTGCAGCGCACGGTTCTTGTTGTGTGTGGGTGTTTGCGTATGGCTGAGGTAACTGACCGCAGAGGACTTAATGTAAATGTGAAGGATGTAGCATTAACACCACAAGGACCGAGTGGCCAACCCCACTCTGTGATGGAGTGGCTCCCCCCACACCTCCAACTTAATGAAATGCTGCTCTTGCATTTTTTTTCCCCAGCTGATCAATGTGGGTAACAAAGCACAGAAAAAAGCAAGACATGTTCTCTCCCATCAAGTGGAACTAGAACATGATTGAACAGCTAAAGTCTTAATGTCAGCGACAAGAGGAGTGTAATGGCTTTCAAACAGCATGTTAATATATTAATTAAAGACCATTTAGTCACAGATGTTCAACAGGTGTTTAATAAAAGCTTTATGTATGACTCAAACAGTTTGAGCTAAGGACCGGAGAAAACGGTTTCATAAATTCCTTTCAGCATTACACTTGCATACATTTCTGTAATTATACAAAGTTAAAATTTGCATAAATGTAGTCTAAACCTCTACAAAATACAGGATTGATCAGGCTCTAAATGCTGCTGCCGTTTCAAGGAAGTGGATGTTGTATGTGGTAGGGAGTGAGCAGAGAATACAAAGAAGGAAAATACAGATGGAGGCATGCTCACACGTATACTGTACACTTACAAAATACACAGGTATTCTCAAGCAAAAATACTGAATATTCTGTGGTTCAAGCTTCTCAAATATGATTGCTGCCTTGTGTAAACATATTAGCTTTGTTTTGGACTGTTTTTGGACAAAACAAGATATTAAAAGACGTCACATTGGACTTTTAACATTTTATAAATGGAAAATTTATGAATCAAGAAAATAATTGAATAGGCGTATAAACAGGTTCACAGACAGGCTCTGTATCACATAACGTCTGTTAGTGTGTACCATATATGAAGCCGATCCCAGGCTTGTGTGTGTGTGTGTGTGTGTGTGTGTGTGTGTGTGTGTATGTGTTGGGAAGACAGGCATAAGAAATTATATAACGCAAGTCGGAAGTATGGAGAGGAGGGAAACCAAAAAGGCACGACAGAAGAAGAGGACGTGTGATGAAGAGCGAGAGTGAGGAAGCCATGCAAGCAGGGAACAAATCTGTGGGTGCCGATATAGCAGAACTGAAAGTCACTTGAGTTTTAATTTCCTGCCAGTGGAAGCGAGAACAATATCAAGATTGAAACACGAGTTTCAATGAGTCACTCTCAGAGGCAGCTCAGTGGGTTCAGGCTGTTAACATTCTAAACACCACCCCTCCATCTCCCTGCTCCTCTATTTTGCGTTATTGCATAGGCACACACAGTCACGTAAATATAACATGCACATGTGCACACACTAATGCACACACACATACACACACACTTCCACACAAATACGGTGTAATGGCACTAATGAGACTGCATGACTAATACCTCTTCAGTGCCTTCTTCAGATGAGTGCTTATTATGGTCTGTCAAGGAGATGAGTCAGTCTATGTCATGGTTACTATGGTGATCAAAGCCTCCAGCACTTCCCTTAAATGCCCGCTGGAAAAAAATAAAGCTCTTTAACCCCTTTAACTACAGACCTATCAGGATGCAGTGACACACACACACACACACACACACACACACACACACACACACACACACACACACACACACACACACACACACACACACACACACACACACACACGCAAACAGGCAAGTTGACTCTAATCTCCCTCAGGTAACAAATGAAAGGAGAATTCCTCGACAGGGATTATTAGAATACCACTACATTATAAACAAGATTATAAAGTGGCAAACAAGAGCTAAACAGCAGAGTCAAAGACAGAAAAACATGTCAACAAGACCTTATTGACCTATTTACACCAACCATTGGAAGCGATCACTTTTAGGCCTAAATATGTTCTACTTCTTTGCTTCCACCTCCGATCACCTCTGGGTGAGCCTCCCTATGTGTAGGGCAATTTGCTGCCACTCCACTTGCCGCCAGCTCCTGATGTGATGTCATTTGGTCTTTCTGGCTCATCACACAAGGCATCACCTATCTATCCCCTGTTGATGTTTCAACAGTGGTACATGACCAAATTACTGATAAAGATCATTTTAACCAAACTGCAAACCCTACCATAGCTGAGTGTATGTGCAGTCATAAAATAGGCGAACATTAAGTCATATGAATAGTTAACATAACAAACCATTTATTATCTGTTTAATCGTCACATTTGGGCTGGTGTCTCCATATAATACAAATTTAGTAGATTACTCTGGCAGTGAATTGATATTTCTGGTAACTTTGCCTCATTACTGATAGGTGTCGTGTCGCACAACTGGAATTTCAGTCAGACACGCGTTAAGAAATTGACAATTTAAAGCTAACAGTTACACAATTAGGTGGAAAGGGCTGTGCTGGGGGAGCTCTTCAAGAATCTGAGGATTATGGTTCAGAGAGACAATCCCCCATAAGCATGAACGATACATCTTAGTTAAATCAACAACACAAAATACCAGATAAGCTACAGTAAGCAGGAGGTTGGGGTGGTCGAGGGAGCTGTGGCAGAAAACGGCGTTGGCATAAGCGTGATCATCAGAGTAACACAGAGCCACGCCGCTGTCAATGAGGCAATCATCGTGAAGCATTCTGCAAATGCCAATCCGCCAATACTAATGCTAATACTAATTATATTTTTTACAGAAAGTAGTGTACATCGACACTACTTTTCTTTGTGGGAATTTCTTAGGGAAGCTGGGGATAAATTGACACACTTTTGGATGCTCAAGTTAGCCATGACAGTGGGCCTTGAAACTGGCACACCTGAACTGAATTATTAATTACACCTGGCGGTGCTTTTTCTGCTATGCCAAAATGCATGCTGTGAAATATGCCTACAGTAGGCAATATGACTACAGATACAAAAGTCATACCCAGAACGTACTCTCAAGCACATATATTAAATACTGCACATTAGTGTAACAATAAATGAACAAATAATATTGTATTTTACTATGTATTTATTTATTTTCTAACATTAAAAAAGATATGTATGGTGATTCTTCTTATTTCAGTTTTTGCCAATATCCTTTTCAATGAAAAATATCATAAATAAATAGCAGCAATACAAAAACACACACACAAACTGCATTTTTTTTTTTAATCACATAGGCTTTTAATTACATGGAATAAGGTCACACACCACCTCCGTATTTTCTTTCTGATTTTTGTTGATGCCTCCCCGAAATTAATGTGCTCTCCACGGTCAGCTTTTTCTCGCGTCTACTGCGCATGCTCCCATCTGCTGGGTCATCACATGACAAGGAAAAACGAAACCAAAAAGCAGACAAATGACGAGGGATGAACTGGTGTGTGGTGTGTGGTTCCTCGTTCCTCGTTCGCTGGAAATCTAACTGTTAGGTATCTTTGTACGACAGACCGGAAGAGTGATACAGTCACGATAAAGTATTTAAACGCGCATAAACGTGAAAACATAATATACATAAGCGGATGTGATGGAAATGCTCATGAGTATTTCCGAAGTAGTCAACGTTAAGTGTGCTTTAACCGTGCTTTAGCCGGCTATATTGCTAGCTACGCGTGCGCATGCGCGTTACGCTATTAGGCGTAACGGCATTATCTTGACCGTAGAAGTTGAAGCGTTTATCTTTGTGAAAAGTTTCAGCGTGCATAAAGTCGCAGGCAGAGGACAAACAGGCTAGAAGTTAACGTGACACAGACGGCGCAGGGTCAAACTTTAATTAGACGGCGACCTGGCAGCAGTTTTCTTTTGGTGCATGTTTGCGTGTGAAGATGAGGCTAAGCGGTGTGCTCGTGTGCGTGTTGCTGCTTTGGGTTGAAGGGTCTTTGAGTGACACACCGGCCAACTGCACCTTTGAGGACCTGCAGGGGACATGGGTGTTTCAGGTGTCCAAAGGAGGACACGACCAGACCGTCAACTGCTCCGTTGAAGGTAAAGCCCCCGTTACAGTATTTAACGACTCACACCATAGGGCTGCTTCGGAGGGACGGAAGTAGTATTTTCACAATTTTGGATATCAGGTGACATGTTGGGGCCTGTTGACATTTTAGGTTTTCAGTTCAAACGAGCAGGCGATTCAATGAGCAAGTAGTAGTGTCACAATTTTGGATATCAGGTGACATGTTGGGGCCTGCTGACTTTAGGTTTTCAGTTCAAACGAGCAGGCGATTCAATGAGCACTTCCTCTTTTTGTAACGTTAACAAAGTTTGGTTTGAACCACCTGATTTGTAAAACTAATTTGTCCTTGCTTTTAATAACGTTACCAGTTTTTAATGTTACTCTTGTTGCTGACATTGTGTGTGTTACAGTATTTACTGTTGCTAGTGGCCACTGTGTCTGTTTTAATTAATTGTGACCTGCCAAGGGACTGCAGATGAAAACTAGCAATAAGCGAACTCTTACAATACAATGCATGTTAACGTTTACACACAAGACATAATCCCAACCCTCCATGTCATGTATGAATCTGCATCAACGTTGACATTAAATTGTGTTTGAATATACAAGGAGTGATACTTTTTAGGTAGGTCTCACTGCGCCCACATCATGCTCCATATTGTCAGAGTGTAGGATTCATCTTTGGTTTTGAGGACTGACGATTGGAAATGAATCATTCCCTGCTGTTAAAGTCATGTACATTTCTTTTGTTGTTCCCCCTCAGCGACAGGTGAGAGCACAGTGACTGTGACCCTGGAGAAACTGTCTGTAGCCTCAGACGAGCTGGGAAACACCGGCTTCTTCACCCTCATCTACAACCAGGGCTTTGAAGTGGTCATTAATGGGTACAAGTGGTTCGCCTTCTTCAAGGTATGAGAGGCATATACACAACTAGTTTATATGAGTGATAATTTCAGTATTTAGTCACGGTAATCCTGCATAAACTACACATTTCCTGGGTGGGTGAAAAGGTTTGCAGCAGGCCGGTTCATATCCCGTTCTTATATTCTAACTCGGCTTATATTATGCACTGTTGTTCATCTATCTTTTTTAACCAGCTGATCACAAACTTTAGTTTAGGTCAATTCATTGTTCAACACTCCCTGACATTAAAAGTTTAGTTTCACTATCACTCAATTTCCTCTCATCTGATGTGCTGGTATCTGGAAAGTATGCATATCTCTGTCATTTGAATGTGGCTATATTCCAGTTTAACCTTTCAGTCATGTGGTGTTTTTCGTCGCTCACATGACACTGAGTTAAGGGACGTGTCATAGGGCTTTAGGTCATAGGTCGTCTGTCTTCAAGCCAATGATGTGGTTTGTCCACGTCTAGTTCAACTTCCCGATTTCCTCGACTTGATTCATCTTAGTCTAGAAATATGAGAAGAAGGGAGAGATTTTTGTTTCAGACTTTGGACTTCACATAATTCCCTCTCAAACTTATAAGTCAATGATTGTCTGAATAATGTACTGGAAATATCTAGCCTTATATGGAATACTCTATTGCTTTGAGTAATCCTGAGTGTTTTTGTATTTGCATAAAATTACTAATCTAATTGTCGCACTACACTTCCAGTACACTGATGACGGCCTCAGGGTGACCAGCCAATGTGACCAGACCTTGCCAGGGTGGGTCCACGATGTCCTGGGACACAACTGGGCCTGTTTTGTGGGGAAGAAGGTGAAATCGGTACCACCCCGAATAGATTACAAACCACTCTTCAGCAGCAGGTACGTACATAATGATAGCTTGGTACATTCCTCGAAATATAAAGTGGACAAATGCAAGCTAATGTACGAGACATCAGTGGTTTGGAAAATGTGTTTGTTCGCAGGCTCTCAGTGCAGGCGGTGTTGTTGATCCCTGCTTTCAGTGTACTGTGCAGCTTTGACATCGCTGCTTTTATCTACACTTTCATTTCCTCCATCGATCCTCATCTGATGTGAAATGTGTTGGCCTCACTCGCCCTCAGTGATCTTTGCAAATGGCCTGACATCTGAGAAATCTGATGTTGAAGCACAATCCTTGGTGAACAGGCGTCACACAAATAATTGTTTGAGAAATGAACGTTGACTCAGTTTATAGCAACATATAAAGCTGCTTCTTGCTCTTTGGTTCCAGTTAGATTTAAACCAGGTTAAAGTCAAATTGCAGATTATAAAGTTATTCAAGTTTATTGTAATTCAAACCATAAAATATATCTGAACAAGACCTTTTCTCTCAGCACCAGAGTGATTTAATTATCTGTATTCACTTTGTTGTTTGAGCTACCCACCAAAACTGTCAATTTATCATAAACTTATAGTGTTTTATTTTCTGAATTTAGTATGATACTTCTCAAACACAATTGTGTCATAAAAATAATAAAAGGTTTGTATTTTCACAGTCAAAAGTGTTCAAATTTCACCCATCTTCCTCTTAAGCATTGATTAAACTAGTATTTGTATTATGAGAAGAATTCACATTATCCCAGCTCTTTTCTTTTAGAGTATGCGAGAGTGTCTTCCAGTTGACACTACGGGTTGTCCTTCCACTGAAGATGATCGGTGGCATTTGAGCTCTTTTTCTCTATTTAGTGCATTTTATGCTTAAAGTCTTTATGGGAAAAGAGCCCTTTTCAACCGTGTGTGTGTGTGTAAACTTCAAACTATATCATGCCTTTATATTCCTCACATACAGGACGTTCACAATTGCAACTGAAACTGTGTGCATACTTGGAAGTACTATTATGTGGGTGACTCATTCTTTGCAGATTTTAAACTACAGCAACTCCCGCCAAGGCAGGAGTTGCTGCTTGTCTCTGGGCTGTACTTTTACTAACTGGAGTCGGCTCTTTTCGTCACCTCTTCACTACTCTGTAGGTCTGTCTTAGCTTGGTCTGGATTAAAATGACTTGTGTTGTGTTGGGGGTTGTGCTTCCCTCATTAGGAACTTTCGGTTAAATGCAGTTTCTCACTGGAATGGTCTTCAGCACTTGAGGGAACAATTTAGCTTGGAATTGCTTTAAAAAGCCGTTTGACATTTGTATCAATAACTGGAAAATATCTTTGCAAGTCTTTATTCTTCAAGTTAAACTAACCGTAGTTGTAATGCAGCACCACTGTGTATTTTGTCAAAGCTGTACACGGAAACCAACTACCATTGGTAACACACTGATTCAACTCGACAACTTGCTTGCAATGTCTTTTTTTTCTTCTCCTGTTTGTGTGGCAGACAAGCCCCTTATTTATTTATTTATTTATTTATTTATTTATTTATTTATTTTTAAACAACCTTACACGTGTCCTCATTCACCCTCCAGCCTGCTCCAGAAGCCGTACAAACACAATGTGGACTTCATTGTTGCCATCAACTCTGTTCAGAACTCCTGGAAGGCTGCGTCCTACCCAGAGCATGAGACATACACTCTGAAGGAGCTGCACTACCGAGCAGGAGGCCCCGCCTCCCGTATCCCTGTGTGAGTATTTACTTATTTCCCATGGTATTCAATTTAAAGGGTCTTATTTGCATGACGTATCATTGTTTATATTGCCAAAGTATATTTAAGCATATCCAAATAAATGAAAACATAACGTCCTACACGTCAAACGCTGGTTGGAACAATACAAACTGGAAATGAAGCGAAACTAACAACCAACAACACAAACAAGTTGCAGGTGTCTGTCACTGTCCCTCACCTTAACAACACAGCAATTAGTCATTTTTGCTCCTAAATAAATCAAAAATTCTCCATGTATCCTGCCGGGCTCGGTCCAATTCATTAGGTTAGGTGAATGAAACTGCTTTTCTAAACGGTATCCGTACTACAGCAACACCTTAACAGATGACTCTTGATGGCAAGATGGTGGTTTCTCCTCCCCATAAGGAGAGAATTGTAAGAATATTGGGGTTCAGTATATTGCCCAATGACACTTCGCTACAGCCGCCCCATGTATGTGTAATATGGCCTCTTGGATTACTTCAAATTAAATGTGTGTGACGGACTCCAGAGTCTTTTTCTTCTGTTTTTTTTTTACGGCGGTTGGCATCTCTTATTGGTGCATTAAGTCTTTTGCACCACCAATCAATCTGTGCAAAATCAACACGTACTTAAACCAACAGTAAAAGTGAGGCCAGCACACTCGACAACTGCTTGAACTAATCTCATCGTTTAAAAACCTTCAAATATTACCTGAGCAAACCGATCTACCTTTCTTAAGGTGGAGCTACACGCAAATAATTTCTATAGTGTAAGGTTTTCTGTCATTTGTCAATGCAAAATGTCATAACTCCCTTGTGACTCAAATGTGATTCTTTATTTTGACTTTAGGCGTGTTCGCCCTATGCCTGTGCAAGCTGATCAAGCCAAGATGGCGGCAGCTCTCCCCGAGCACTGGGATTGGAGGAACGTTGACGGCGTTAACTTCATCAGCCCTGTGCGAAACCAAGGTAACATTTGATTGCCGTCCCGCAATCATTTTTTTTACCGTTGAATGCTGACGTGCAAAGTTAGTTCAACCAATCAACTTGAAAGGGACGGAGCGATAACCGTATCATACCTGTGCACGCATGATATTAGAGATTTAAACTATGATTCCGATAACTTGCAGGAGGCAAACGAAGCCACACTTGCGCAGCTGTCAGTAAGGGCAGACGCTGAACAGCAGCTCGCCGGCTACGTTGCTTCCCTCTTGGCAGGCCTGGGTCTCCTTTCTGCTCTCCTCCTGTGTTTCTGCACAGCCGGGTGTGAGTGGAGAGATTATGCGTGCTGAGCAGTTTGAGTGTCTGAGAGGGCCTCTGCAGGGCTGGGTTTAAGGATCTGGAGAGGGCTGGAGAGTTTCAATAGAAGCCCTCTAAGCCACTGTGCAGCGCAGCAGAGCTCAGTTTTTGCTTCAGTGTTTCCAGTCAGTTGGATTCTGTAGGTTCCATTTTGGTTCACAAAAATTGTTGCGATTGAAGATAAATTGGTATGCCGGCTTCTCAACATCACATGATGAAGCTTTAAATTCCGACTGTGCCAGTTTACGCCTGCATCGTCCCTTTAAAAGTCACTGCTGGTTGTAGAAGTTCTGAGAGAGCTCTTGACTTTAGTGCTGTGGGTCCAACATGACAAACCTCATCTCTGAAACTGATTTAAATTGTATATTGTAAAATATTAGGACAGCAAAGTTTTCCCACAAGCACATATCTTTAATTTGAATAGCTGTAACACCATATTGGTCTTAGGAGACGTTAAGTTTTGGACCCAAATGAAAACTGTTCTGTCACCCCGGCTTGAATCATTACTACAATTAAACCACCCTGCAAATCCCCACAGCCTCTGTTCTCTGACCTAATTTGTTCCTGCAGAACATTTTATTAAGAACCTGGTGCCTCACACTATTAATGTTAACCAGCGTATCTGTCTCTGTGCCGTGCGTCATTATTTTTGCATTACAACTAATGCAGACGAGTATACTGGGGCAGGAACTCTACTTCTCCACTTTACATTAAATATACTGATTTAATGTATTATTGAACAAATGTGCGGAACAATTTATCAGGATTTCATTTCAGGTGTGTTGGAACAAATTGCATTTTTGCAGGTGCACCTTCAGTATCTGAAGAGGGTTTTGCTTGATAATGTCAGAGTTGTTGACATTATGGTGATTGTTTAGTAGTGTTGCGGCATTTTATTGAAATTGCTTCCAATGTTTTGTCCACTTTATTTCCATGCATGAGGACAGAATATGCTATCTAGTATAACACCAGTTGGCTTGTACAGTTAAATAAAATAATAAAGCTTCTCAAAGTTAGGATTTATTCCGTTGCTGTTGTGTTGCTCAGCAGTGCGATTTTTAACTCCAGTGTTAATCTGATGTTCTGTTTCAGCATCGTGTGGAAGCTGCTACTCTTTTGCCACGATGGGAATGTTGGAAGCTCGGGTTCGAATCCTCACCAACAACACCGATACTCCCATCTTCAGCCCCCAACAAGTGGTCTCCTGTTCTGAATACTCCCAAGGTAAACTAACTCTCAATGTGAAACCTTGTTTTCCAGACGAGATCAATTAATTTTGCATATATAAATGTACTTGGTCTAATATTCATATTGAGATACATGATGATCATGAAAAGTTGTCGTATCGAGTGTTTTACAACTGCCCTGATGACTGCGTTTTCACAAATTATTTTGAAAAGTCCTGGAAAACAACAAATGCAAATTTTCCATCTTGAATCACAAAAGAGAATTTAACCTTGTTAGAAAGTTGAGGAAAACCTCCAAAAACCATTGCTTGTGTTTTAATGATAACAATTTCAAACCTATTGAATGAACCAGATTTAACCTTCATCTTTCCTCTTCAAGGTTGCGACGGCGGCTTCCCTTACCTGATTGGGAAGTATGTGCAGGATTTCGGCATTGTGGAAGAGTCGTGCTTTCCGTATGTTGCAAAGGACTCTCCGTGCGGCGTTCCTCAAAACTGCGCCCGCATGTACACCGCAGAATACAACTATGTCGGTGGATTTTATGGCGGCTGCAGCGAGATGGCCATGATGTTGGAACTGGTCAAAAATGGACCAATGGGAGTGGCCTTTGAGGTACAACAGCTGCTCACTGTTTCCTACTTGCTAATTATATACAGTATGTGTTCACTTAAAAAATGTAGGTTTTTGCTCTCTCGACGCAATCCTTCCCTTATTCTAACCCAAACGCAGTTGCTGTGTCTTGGAGAAATCCACTTTAACTAGAGGCCACTTTATCTAAGTTAAGTTGAATCCTCGCAAAAATTTTGATTTGGGGAAATACCTTGTTTTCATAAAGCATCTCAAGGATAAATCTAAGAATCGAAAGATGAAAAGAGAAAATTATAAAAGATGTGTTTATTATTATTATTATTATTATTATTATTATTATTATTATTATTATTAATAATAATAGAGTTGGCTATTACGTCACACAGCTAGTAAATTGGAACCACTTGTGGGCATAATTAAAATTGTTTTATTTCAGAAGTGTACTTGTTTTCTGACGTTGGGGGCAGTGGTCTTTGCGAGGCAGGGTGGTCCATCTTGACTATAAAACACTGAGGTTTACTGATATCATTTAGCTACTTCTCTTTTGTATTGGAAAACTTTTAAACTTAGCTTTTTGTGACAGTTCTGTAAATGTAGTAGTGTTATCAAGCTTATATAATACACCATATATAGTATTAATGTCAACAATTATCAACATAAGCAATTTGCTATTTCTCTGGAAGTACAGGATTAATTTGTCATGTTAACCCCAAAGCACAGCAAAGCTTGCAAAATGCTGACGGAACGAGTGTTTCCCCTAAATTTACTTGGTTATTTAAGTAATGTGATCGGAAATGTAACCTTTTTCTTTATGAATTGTATCCTGTAATTTCTCCTTTAAACCTCAGCAGACCCTCCTGCTTCTGGTGTACAGCTTGGCTTCGAGACTAAGTGAAAAATGAAGTAAATGATCCCTCTCTTTCCTCAGGTCTACCCCGACTTCATGAACTATAAGGAGGGCATCTACCACCATACGGCCCTCGCAGACCCCTTCAATCCCTTCGAGCTGACCAACCATGCCGTGCTGTTGGTGGGCTACGGCCGCTGCCACAAGACCGGGCAGAAGTACTGGATCGTCAAGAACAGCTGGAGCACAGGCTGGGGCGAGGACGGCTACTTCCGAATCCGCCGGGGCAGCGACGAGTGTGCCATCGAGAGCATCGCAGTCGCCGCCAACCCCATCCCCAAACTGTAGAGGCTGCAAACCAAGGATGAAAAGAACGAGTTGCCCCTTTTGATGGCATGCATGTAGCATGTTGGCCTACAATGTTGATTTTAAGTTTTAACAATGTTTTTATTATTTTATTTTTTAAATTGCTAATTGGCTGCCTATGAATAATTTGAATTCAAGCTGTAACTGCCGACTCAAGTTTTGGATCAAAATGCATCAGTACATACTGTGATGAATCGTGATTTCAAGGGAAACTGAGAAGTTTGTGTTTTGAGTGTCAGGTGCAGGACCTTGATTCTTTGTCTCAGGGAAGCAACAGTGGAGAGTTGTAATATATTCTGACCTCGCATTAAATTTTAAACTGCCATGTTTTTCTGTGAGGAAGTTTGTACACGCTCCCTGTGGAGCGTTTTTAAAAGGGAATTCTTACTCAATCAATAAAGGGATGGAACTCATTGTTGCGCCTTTTATTCTGATTTGCACTGTTTCACAACAGAATGAAAGCAATTCAAGATGACCGTTTTTTTTCTGTGTGGAAAAAAAGATGGAACACAATTTTAAATCAATCTTTCTGGGATGGCTGTTATTGTTATCTTTGGTTAAGGCGGGTCAACAGTTATTTCTCTCCAGCAAAGACTGGCAACAATACGAACAAAAAAAAGCACAACGAGTTTACAAGAAAGTGAAACCGTATTCCTCGCCTGCATCGGGGTGAAGGAATGATTTAATCATCTTAAGGAAATCTCCTGAGGATTAAGCAACAAACCTACTCAGTTAGCTTTAGGAAAGATCATGGTTTGGATTGAAAATATATCTTATATGGCAGAAAGCCCTGAAGGCAAACTCTTGTGTGCTTGATTTACTGGCACAACCCTCTTTATGTGGGTGACTGTTTAATTTTCTGACTCGCAGTAATGGAAAATAACTAAGTACGTTTACTTAAGTACTGTAATTAAGTACATTTGTGAGTATTTCCATTTAATGCGACTGTTTTACTTAATCTAAAAAGTTCTTACACTGCTTACGTGGTACTAAAAGAGTTTATCCCCTCCGGTTTGGATGTTTTTAAAATACTCTCCGGTAGCTCCCCGCGTGAGTCACAAGGTCTAGACGTCTCTGCTCCACTTCCCTCTGTGGGCCCGGGCGTACGTCTCCCCCCCCCTCCCCCCTTCTCTCGCTTCGCCACTCAACTCATTTCCAACTCTCTTCGTTCCTCTCTGCGCTGTCCTGTGCTTCTCTCCTTTCATCCCCCGGCCCTCTCCATTACGGTGGATTCATGCTCTGCTCTCGCCCTCCTCGGTCGCCATGCAGAACAACCACAATAAGGAGCATCTCTATAAGATCCTGGTGATAGGGGACCTCGGGGTCGGCAAGACCAGCATCATCAAGCGGTATGTCCATCACAACTACAGCCCCAACTACCGAGCCACCATCGGGGTGGACTTCGCTCTGAAAGTCCTCAACTGGGACCAGGAGACGGTGCGTCTCCAGCTGTGGGACATTGCAGGTACACAATCCAACTTTTACGCACGAATGAATAACGGCTGGTTTGTTATCTTCTAAATAATATATTTATTTATTCATTTATTTTATATAAGACTCACTGCTCAATCATATAATGATCATGGTTTATTGGTTAATATTTAAAAAAAAAAAACGTAATGCTGAAAATGGAATATACTTTGGTAGATAAATTATATTGGAAGTTAAATAAATCCACCCAGTCGATGTTGAATTGTGTTTTAATGAGAAAATTTGCTTACGGCTACAGTTTTTAATGTATTGTGACATGTTGTAGTCCTGGGAGAAATGAATAATTAGTATGTGTTTTTCTTCCTTTTATGAACGTCACATGATTTAATGAATCCGCTTAACAATCACATAAAGTGGTGGTTATGAAAATCACCTTTTCCACCCTCAATGAATGCCATTTTAGGTAAGAGACAAAACTTTCCAAACATGAAATATGTATCAGAGGGCGGCTGCTCAAGTGGAAAATATAAATGTTTTCCTTCAGGAATGGCAACAAGTTGCTTTGAGTCAAGTATGGAGGATGGAAACTTGATTACTATCTTTCAAAGAAAAGGTGTACTTTTGATACACGGATAATTTGAGGTCACTGATAAAAAGACAACCATCCAGGGAATGAGCATGAGATCATGTTGTCACAGTTGTTTTTAAACCATTTTGATAGGATGACAGGGTTATCCAGGGTTAATATTCCTCATGTGTACCAGCTGACCTGTTGACATAATTCACTTTAAATCACTTGGCAATTTTATTTCGGCATTTACATGTTTCTCTTTAATTACACTCACAAGAAAGACACACACACACACGCACGCACACGCACGCACACGCACACACACACACGCACACACACACACACACACACACACACACACGGACACACATGAACACAAATCCAGAGAAGTTATGAAACAGAGAAACTTCTCTGAAACTATGGTGCCAAAACCACATATGGCATCATGAATAACATTATATATTATATTGATATTAATTTACACAATATTTGAGACCTTTCACCTTTCATGAACAAAATGTAGTTAAAGCCGTTTCATTCTTTGGGGCACTGTTATGGGGGTCACTAAGTTGTCTTAATGATTTTAAAAGGCTAAGATGGAATTAATGTCACTCGTGAATTAATTCTTTCATATACATATTTCCATTTATTCAATTCATAACAGTAAATCTGTTGTGCCCCCAGTGGCCACTCACTTCTTCTCTGCAATCTCTTTTTCTCAGTCAGTATTTAAATGCTTTGATTGTCTTTTGGCAAACACAGAAATAATAAAGCCGAACAAACCTAAAGGCTACAACGGTCTCATCTCACATGAGTGTCGGCTGAGGTTTAGAAGAATCCTCTGACCTGTTGCTCTCTCCCCTCCCGTGCGCCCTCTCCAGTAAGCGCAAGCAGTCATGTGTCTGAAACTCATGTGAGGGAGATTTGAGGCCCAAGCTCTTGTATACAGAAAGCTTTTATTGTGAACTAAGGATGAGTGTCTCCCTCTGTGAAAACCGCTATAGGTCGGTATGTGCTCCCTACACTCTTCCTAAAGTAATGGAATCCATGAGGTGGGAAAGCCTGAATTGTTCATCTTAGTTCTGCATAGTCTGTCCATTATAATATCATATGGCTTCTGCATTTAGTTTGGATCATAGAAGGGACAAGATTATGTAAAATAAACACACTGGTTTCAAAGCAAATATGTACATTAAATGTCCTAAAAGAAGTTTGCACCTGTCATTTTACTTTACTTAGCACTGCCATTGGCTTGTTTGGGGATTTGATGACGCACTGACGTTTTCAGATGCAATAAATCCCATGCATTTCCCAAGACAAATGATAGCATCAACTGATATATTTTTGACTGCCATTTTTCTATGTCCAGGGCTGACAGGGGCACGGGGCTAGTTGCACGTGCATAGCATGAAGATGTGAAGCTGGTTTAGGGCTTATTAGAGCGGCTTTATATACCGTTCAGCCTTTTAAAATCACATCGATATACATGTTGAGCTGTGGAAGTCTGTGGCATGAAGGCATGAAGCCATTGACACTCCTTACATTAGGTAACCTTAAAGCCCTTGAATACCAACCCCTTTATTCAGCTTCTTACGACGAGCACACACGTTACTGCCCCTTCGATCAACAGTTTGGGTTATTTTACAGGATGCGTTTCTGTGTTCCTTCTTTCAGTTTGAGGTTGGAAAGACTCAGTTTAAACAATGTGCTGTCACGTAAACCTGTTTACCAATCAGTATTCAGTCAAATCGGATCAAACTACACCCACACAGTGGGTGCTAATCTGATGAAGCTGATTAGCAGAGTTTTTAACTGTTAAAGTTATAACAAGGTTGTCTTTTTCTGAACTTAAAATATGGCATATTTAGTCCTGAATATTTCATGTTATAGAGAAATACTTTTCAGTATTTTTATCAGGTCATTGACCTGGGAACACTAGAGTTGGCTTACACAGAGAGCTGGAAATAATGTTTTCATTTGATACAAGGTTCTGCCCTTCTGATATGTCCTTGAATGAGACACACCTCAACCCAGCTGTTGTGAGGCAGACCCCCCCAACCCCCACCCTCCATACTCCCCCCACCCCGCTCTGATCCACCTGTGCAGGAGAGCAGGTGAATAGCAAATGCTCCTTTGGGCCTCATCACAGCAGCATAAAAATGAATATCAACCCCTTTCTGCTTCACTACGATGCAAACTGCTTTGAGAAGGATCAGCTGAGGTTTTAGGTTCAGTCCACAGCGTGAAAATGTCTGGTACTGATGGTGCTCTAGCCGACGTTATGGATGGGAAAAATCAGTGTGGATACAACATTCCTACAGAGCTTATCGAATTAATTTTACCCTCAGGAATTTCTACAGTTCACAGGCAAGCGCTCACACACACACACACACACACACACACACACACACACACACACACACACACACAAACACACCAACACACCAAAGACTCCTCTCTCCTCTACCGTGCCTCTATTCGTGTCTCCATCTTATCGCAGCACTTTTACCAGTAAAAACACGCATGTCATTTTGTGTGTATCTGTGTTCGTGTTTGAGTGGGTGAGGTATGTCGGGAATGCTTGCATGGAAACACACATGAGACAGGAGTGTGATAAAATGAGTTAATCGGATGATTCATGCGTCTGTGTCTGCTTCCCGCTGAAGTGACACAGCATCATTTGCAACTTTTTCAGTGACAGCATGTAGCTCGTCACCCTATAAAAGGGTTTTGAAATAAAAAGATGTGCTTCAAGAAAGTGTAACGTGTTTTTACACTTTTACACCGGTACCAACATGATAATCATTTTCTTGGTGTGTTTACCTCTGTGTCCTTGTCCGTGTGTGTCTTCTAGGTCAGGAGAGGTTTGGCAATATGACCCGTGTGTACTACCGCGAGGCCATGGGCGCCTTCATTGTGTTTGACGTCACAAGGCCCGCCTCCTTTGAGGCCATCACCAAATGGAAGGAGGACTTGGATTCCAAACTGACACTTGCCAATGGGAAAAATGTAGCCACCGTGCTTTTGGCTAATAAATGCGACCAGGGCCGGGACGTACTGACCAATAATGGAATAAAGATGGAGCAGTTCTGCCAGGAGAACGGCTTTGTGGGATGGTACGAGACATCCGCTAAGGTGAGAAAGATGGGACACACACATAAATACAAAGCAGTGACATAGCTGTAGCATTGTGGGGCTGTGGATAGATAGAGTAGCTTTCAACTGGAGCTCTTAGGCTTAAGCAGGTGTGTCCTTCCCGTTTAAATATCCTTGAGAAGCATCTGATTCCCTACCAGCTTGACCGTATCAGACCCGTCACCTGATCACCCTTTGGAGACGCTACCACAGAGGCACATTCAGGATGTGGAGAAATCCTTTAAAAGTGCTGAGTTTAACAGACCGAGTCTCACAGCAGACATTCCTGCATTTATTTGTTGTTTCTCTATCATCCATACAGCATGTCCAGGAATGTTTGGGGGAATATATCAGTCCACTGTTTTCTTCTGAGTGACACAGGTATTAAAGGAATAGTTCTGCATTTTTGGGAAATACGTTTGAAACCACTCTCATATCTTTTTGTGAAACGTGAAGCTGGAGCCAGGAGATGGTTAGCTTAGCATAGCAAAAAGACAATAGGAGGAAAACAACAAGCCATAACGGCTTTATCCAAATGTAAGAATATACCAGCACTTCCATGATTACATTAATTTAATTGGTATGTGAACCCGATACAGCCATAACACGTGAATCAGTGCATTGACTAATGTAACAGGAGGCTTGTTTTTAAGAGATTAGTTAAAAAAAACTGATTTCCATACACTCCATGTTACTAAGTATTTATGTAAGCATGTTGCCAGTTTAAGTCTAAAACCCATGTAACTTTTACAAGTATTTAATTGAGCAAAAAAGTATACAGATAAACACAACAAATTCTAAAATATGAAACTCTTAAACTTAAAAACATTTAATGAACTAAAGTGCAGTATAACGCAGTACTTATTGATGCAGACAGGAATGAAAGAATGTGATGAGTGTATCCTGATCGTGAGATGAGCTGAGGATTCACCCACCTACCCACTAAGTCACCGAGACACCAGCATAAGCTCTGATAGCAGCTAATGAAGAGCAGGAATCTCACAGGGTGGCTGAGACCAAGGCAGTTAACCAGTAAAGGAAATGAGAGGCTTTACTTAAAAGCACCACCCCCAGTCATTTGACAAGTTATAGATGGTCACATAGTGTGTAAATATTTAGCGACGTGCATCTCGATGCCTCAAGTGTCATTTGCCCAAGAACGTTTAGAGTTTCCTTTTTAGCTGAATGAGTGTGTAGAGTCTGTAATATTTAAGGGGGATATCTGACCACCTGCCAGAAGAATTATTTCAAACATTTATCTTAAACAATGCTTCACATGTTCTGCATGCACAATAATGCCCAGGAAAAGAAGTGAAGTTGGCAGAGTGTAGAAAAGAAGTTTTTATTTTTTTTTTGTTATATTTTGCTTTGGAAGAATCTTTTGTACCAGATCTAACAGTAAGTATGATAGATCACGACATGTCACAGGGAGCTGCTGCTGTCTGCAGGGGGTCACATACTACTGAGCACATTGTTAGATCTTTTGAATGTTCAGTATTTCTACTGCTACTGCATCACATATTAAGACAAGTGTGTGCATGTGTGTGTGTGTGTGTGTGTATCTCAGCAATACATGCTGCCAGTCCTCTCCTCATGTGAGCCTCACTTTAACACCCAGGGCCGTTAGCTACTCAGCCTTCAGCTCTGGTCCATGTCACACTAAATCTTTTGTAAGGGTGCGGTCTCATCTGTGGGTGCTGTCGAGAATGGACACTTTGCATTTGTGTTCTATTTTGATGGGTAGAATAGTTTTGTAAATCAGGCAAGAAAGGTTTCTCAGGATTGTCTCTTAGCTCTATAATATTGGCTGTAATAATTTCATAAAGGAGCATCCTTGTTGCCACATTTTTGTTAGACGCATACCATATAATTGCAACTGGTTCCAGACCATTGTTGCATTTCATCTCCTTCTCTGCACCCTGCTTCCTGTCTATATTCAATTAAGGCAAAATTCACAGAAAATAGCCTTTCATAATGGCATAACAAAAAATAACAAATGTGGAAAAAAAATGCAGTGGTGCATAATGACTGTGTAAAGTTGCACCTAATTCAAATTTACTACATGGAGATAGTAGAATAAAATGAGCAGCACGTCAGGCAAAATCATACTGTTGTTGCACTTTTTATTTAAAATGTTCCATCCACATTTTCCATATTTTGTTGCCACCACTTTCATTTTCTCAAGATAAAATTAAACCAAATCTACTCAGCTGTGACAGAAAACCCCACTCTTTCACATTATTCAAAACCTCATGTTTTATATTCGTGAGCTGCAGATTGCTGATTAGTGAATCATTATATTTAATTTGGGTTTGAATATTTATCTCTATAGTTTGCAAGTGCCTGCGTAGATTTAACGTATTAGTAATTTGATTTGACTGTAGCCTCTTTGCTACTGTGAGGGTGTCATCACCCTCTCTGAAATGAGGAGACATTCATATTATTGTCTGCAAGTACATGTAAGGCATTAAGATTCTTACATGTAGACACACATCAGAAATATCGAACTATTTATGGTTACTTTCTCTTATTAATTTCTTACATTCCAACGCTATTGTTGTTGAGATTCAACACATTGTGCTATACTTGTTTGATCACTCATCACATTGTGTTTGTATGTAAATGAGGGATGAGGTTGTATTGTTATTTGCCACTGTCTGAACCACAGAGACCACTGGCAGCAGCTGGGAAGATATTTATGTAAAATACCTTCTCACAACATGGCTGCTGGCTGGTGCCTCGTCCGTCCACTCAGTTTAGTCACGGTCTAGTCGGTTCATTCACCTGCTCTCACAGGTTTTTCTAGCGGCTCTTGTTTTATTCATTTTATAATTTTTATTGCATTTATCAATTTCTCTTGCCTCCTCCTCCTTTTTTCTTTGCCATTTTTCATACTTCTTTCTCTCCTTCTACTTTTCCCTCTCTTTCAGGAAAACATCAACATCGATGAAGCGGCTAACTGCTTGGTGAAACACATCATTGCCAGTGAGAATGACATGCTCCAATCAGAAGTCCCGGACACCATCACCCCCCAGTTAGAGAACGACAAAGGCGGGACATGCTCCTCCTGCTTCAGATCCCAGTAATTGCCCTCGACAGTTGGATGTCCTTTTGTATCTCATTATACACAAAGTTGAGTTTGTCTGTGAGCAGGAGACTGAGGCAGAACTACTTTGGCTGTTTTTTTTTTTAGGAAGCATATACTGGTGCCAACTCTTTCCCTGTCTGGTAGCTCGGATGGGGGTTGTGGGGTTGTGGGGTTGTGGGGATGGGGGCTTAGAGGATGACAGACAAGCTGCTGGCTCAAGAAATGGAGACAGAAAGAGAGAAATAGAGATGGATGCAGCTGTGTGCACTTGTCAAAGGCAAGGTCACCCTCTGGATGACTTCAAGTCTTGACACTGCCACTTCGGTTACCATGGAGACACAGTTAATGAACACATGCACAAAAATATTGCAGCAAATCCCAATATATCTGTATAAGGGTCCATATAGGTAATCTCTATTTGTTATGTCTCTCTCTCTCCTTCTCTTGCCCATATCTGTGTTTGAGTTTGTCTCTGCTTGTTTCTTTCTCCTCAACCCTACCTGATTTCGTTATCGTTTTCTTCCCGATATCGAAAACAATTCAATCTCAGTCCTGATAACACTACAGCTATATTATTCACTATGGTTTCTTCAGATTTGGTTTCCATTTTATTTTATTTGGTCATTTTTATGAAACTGTCTTTTCTTGTCTTACCTCATCTCCCAACTCAATAATGTATAGCGGATTATATTGATAATTAAAGTGCCTTTTCTAAACCATTTTATTTAATGTCTTCAATAGATATATTAATTACATATTGTATTTATATGTGCACTTAAAGGTTTGTAGAATTACTTTACTTTTCATCACGGAGGTAGGATTCCACTCATTTCCATGGCAACGCATTTGAAATACTATTCCAAACTATATGTGTTTCAAACGAAGACTCCTTAAAGCAATAATAAAGTCTAATCTAGTCTTAAATGCTCTTATATTAAATTTGAATTCCACTGTATCACTGTTCCACTGTAATATTTGTAATTATGGAATAAATGCATTTATATACAAATATATACAAACGTGTACATATTATATAGAATATAATGAGTATCCAGTTTTCAACATGCACTTATGAATAAACCATGGCTTTACTGACCTATGTCTGAATGTGGTTTGATGTTATAGACTGCACACCCAGGTGTTTTCACTCTGTCTGATTAGACCAACAATGGCAAAGGTGTCAATAGTCCCGCCCTAACAGGTGCTGCAAATTAACAGGAGAGTGACGGAGCTGTTTGTTGAACTCAGTTTGAACCATTTGAAAAATAAATTAACCAACATCCATAAACATACACACAAAACACAAAAAGTACAGTGGATTTTGTGTTTATGTTTGGATTTCACTGTCACTTCACTTGTTTTAAGAAAGCGCTCTCCACCAGGTCTGTGTCCCCACAAATAGTAGATCCAGATATTTTAACACAAGTCAAACAACAGACAATTAGATGGGGCTCCAGAGCAGACAATCTTATTTAGAGGGGTCCCTCGAGCAATGAAAATCAAATATCAGGGATTTCATATCTCTGGGCAGTTAGTGTGTTTTGGAGTTGTGACCAGATCACACTTGATTGAAATCCCCTAGTTAATTGTCTTAATCACTAACAAGTTTTGAGCTGTTACAAAGAATAACCATGCCACAAACAGGCAGAATGTGATTTTTTTTGTTTCAAGATTATTCAAACCAGCAGCTTCACAACCATTCAGATCAGATGTCCGTTGAAGTTTTGGTTAATTAAAGCACCATTCCTCAAATTATGTACTGTTTCAATCAGTTAATGAAGGGTGCATTATTTTTCAAAGTGGTTGGTCGGACAGCAACAGTCCATTTTAAGTTCACACAAATCAAATTGATGCAATTCAACCATCTTCTGGCACTGACCCAGACAATTTATTTTCAATGCTATGTCTCTCCCTTTAAGACATTTATTCCTGTTTTTATCCACAGTATGTGTTACCGGTCACTCCAGCTAAAATGCGAAAAATCCAATTTCACAGAGAAAAAGTTCAGAATCCAGTACAATAGTTCTTGTTTTAATTTTTCTTGGTGACTCACCTCTGACTTGCTGTGTGACTGCAGCCAGAACCACCTTCATACTGTATCTGAAAACACACTTTTAAAGGTCATGAGATACTGTACCTAGAATGTTTTGATATTGATGATCATTTCATTGAGATTAAAAGTTCCTTCCTCTTGGGATTTTTAGTTGTCAGAGTAAAGAACATGTAAACCTGGCACACTATTTTCCACAGTTAGTGAGCTAGCGTCAGTGATTTCCTCTGTTAATAAATATTAATCACACAAAGAAGAACCCAGATTAAGGCCATACTATTTAGATTTACTTATACATGCTTTTTAAAATCTATACACAGATTCAAGTCTGGTCTTGCTTGATTTGTACACATGCTGTACCAAAATGCTATTGTCCTGTTACTCAACCTTTTTCAGTCTTTTGCCTCTTCCAGTCTTCTCCTCTCTCCTGCCTCAGACCGTCTCTCTGTCTAATTAACGCCCTCCGCAGATAACATTTTGTGCCTCGTTTAACATTGTGGTTTCTTTTCATCCCAGTGAGACAAAGACACCATCTATTGTTTAGCAGAGTGTCTGTTGGATAGTGGTTCAGAGGTGAGGGTATGCACTGGAGAAAGACGGTGCCGCGCTCTAATTTGTAATAATTGGATCTGATTTTCAGCATTGATGTAACAATTTGTCAGAGAAAACACAGAGCGCAGGGAGAGAAGTTATGTGGGAATTTTCCTCTGCTGTGTGTCAGAAGCCAACCCCCTTTTCTCTGTACTCCCACACAGGCACCCTCCTCACACACACACACACACACACACACACACACACACACACACACACACACACACATATAGATGATCAGAAGATTTCACAGATTTATCTCTTGCTCTCTGCTGGTCTCTAAGGCAACAAGCTGCCGAGAGTGATACTGTCGTTTCTCTTTACTTACAGGCCTCGTCCTTGTAGTTCTTCTAGATTATTTCCCTATGTAACAGGGAAAGAAGAAAAAAGGAGAGAGAGAGAGAGGAACCAAAACAAGCGACTATAATCACAAGGTTTCTCAGTCATACCGGATAAGGAGGAAATAAGCTGCACGTGATTTCAGAATAACTCACAGGGTTTTCTCTGTCCTTCTTTCTCACACACACACACACACACACACACACACACACTGACTCAAACATTCACACATGGACATTTTACACACCAATATACACACAGCTTTACCTGTGGGTGCCGTTACAATTATTGTGTTGTAAGTTGTATTACATGTGTGAAATAGCCTTCAGCTGGAGTTAGCAAGGGTTTTCTTTACATGAACAAACTTTGGAAGAACAAATCCTATTGAGGTCCAAAAAGTGCACCCCCTGTGAATTCTCATTGAAAAAATTACTCTTTGAAGATAAAGGGTATTCGCTTTGCAGCTTTAAAACATAAGCATAAATAATGAAAGGTTATGAGCGTGGTAATAAAACAGCCACAGTGAAAATACAGGCACGGAGTGCAGTTGCAGTGCTACTATATGGTCGATAAACATTGAGAGTGGTGTTGGAAGTGGAGGCTGTGGCAGGCGTACTCTGGCTGTGAATTAAACACCTGGTAAAATGGAATCGATAGCAGGAGCCAGGGGAGACTCTGGATGAATGAAAATAGCGGCTGCACTTCGAACTTTGATCGATAAGTGTGAGGGTTTGTCTGTGTGCGAGACTACGTGTGTGTGTGACCTCGCAGCAGCAGAAGTCTCAGTGAGTTTTAAATGGAGTGCTATGTGGAATATCAAAGGCCTACTTTGGATGACTCATCATTCACAACCAGCTCGGCCGGAGGAAGAGAATCCGCTTCAGAACCAGACCGGGGTCTCGCATGCACACACAAATGTAGCAGTGAATACACTTGAGGATTTGTTTACTCTTGCATTAGTGACACAGTAGAGGATGTGATACTGTTTGTACATTTTGCATTCTTTAGATTTGATGGCAATTACACACCTCTGAGTGTTCTGGTTTTTTTTTTGTTGAGGTTATTCAAATATCAATGTAAATTAGTAGTCTTTCCCTTACAAAGTTGTAGTTTGTCTAGACTCTAGACCCAGCATTTTAATCTTTGTTCATTGCAATTTAACAGGCTTACCTATTGGTCAACCCCATCACTGCTCCGCCTCAGCATCCTGAGACAAATTTCTCCAATCACCATGTTGGAGGTTGCTGTTCTTCTCACTGACAAAAAAAGAACGGTACAGGTTGAGGACTATGCGCATAAAAACAACTGGAGTTATTTCAGGTGGCTATCATTTCTATTTTGGGTCTTTTCAGCCCTATGATAGACTTACCATACTCTGACCATCACCTGTCTGAGTGGAAAGTTTGTTCAGACAGCAAAGATCTGCCCACCAAAGACCGATGAGAGAGCTAAAAAGAGCACATGTATATCTCTGTCTAAGCTCCCACACTGTAACTGTACTCGGCACTAAATGAGTCAAAGAACAGGAGATACTTTCCTTGAGTTACTGACCAAAGGTGTAGATGGAGAAGAACACAGGCAGCATGTAGCCAGCTCCTCCTCGTACACGTGTTGAAGTTCGACTACTTTGTTACAGTCACACCAGGATTTAGCTGTCATTTTGTTTTGTTGCAACACTATATTGCTGATGACAGGAAGTGTAGTTGGAATTTCACCTGATTAACATTACTGTCAGACAAAAGAAACTTTGAATAAACCCATTTTTGAACCATTGAGAGAAAAACACAGCTCTTAGATCTTAATGCCATTCCTACACCGCAAGATCTGCCTCCTTGTGTTTGAACAGGATACATTATCAAAGGAAAGGGAGATGAATGCCATCATTTATTGTTACAATTAAAGACTGAAACATCCCTGAGGCGCTCAGTGGATTGTTTGTTGAATAGTTTCTTTTCAAGCCATGGTAAAATTTGACTTTCAACAAACTTTTAAATGGTCATCATTTTCAGTTCATGATTATCAGCAAACTGTCTGCTATTAATCCGTACATAAAACAGCAGGTTGTTGCATAAGTTCAGGTTCACACAATTAGAGAGGCATGCGGAAATGTACCCAAACAACAAATACTAGTTTTACCGACTCATCACAGACAGCTGACTATGCAATTGGATCACTGCCTGGTTTGAAAACTTGGCATCGTCCCCTAAGTCGCAAATTTAGTCTGTTATTGACACTCTTACACGGATCACCAGTGACAGACAGAGCTTGCTTTCTGTTTGGACAGGCTGTCTGTGTACGAGGTGGTACAGTGGCTAGGTGATTAGCACCGTCAACACACAGCAAGGAAAACTCGCACACTGACTGTGCTGACTGTGACACTGAGTTTTCATTGTTTTCCACAAAGGTTTCCCCTTAAAGTACTCCAGTTTCCTCCAAAGCTTCATCGCCATCAAAATCAGGTAGAATGGGGACTCTAGAATGCCTACAGATAGGTGTATAAGTGACCTTTTTGGGGTGTTTTTTTTTTTGCGTGTTTCTCTAGTGCATGATGGTAGAAGCCCAGGCTTAATACAAATGCATTCAAGGCCATTTGTTTCTCATCCAAAAGTGCATCGAGAGGAGTGGTGACGTGTGTGTGTGTGTGATGTATCTTGTGCCGTGGGGTATACTATTTCTGCATTCACTTCCGAAATGCCAATAGTATGATTTATACTAAAATGAACTACAGCGCACATACTGAGTGCATTTTAAGAGGCAATGGTGATATTTAAAAATAAGTATATTATGTCTTTATGTCTCCACTGAGGGATATTTTACTCTGCATCCCTGCCTGTGACAGGATCAGCACCTTGGACAGCGTGTGTGATTTAAGTGCAGAATGTAAAAATGGGGCTGCTGATTTTTTACTACGTCACGTGCTATAGCTTATTGTAATTCTTAATTGCTGTTTTTCATGTACTGATTATATTGTTCTAATGTGCATGATGCCACATGTCCTCAGCAGAAACAATAGGATTATATTTGTGTCACATTATTATTATTATAATTACACCCAATATGACCCTCTTTCCGTGGAGGCAGAAGGAGGTAAGAAATGTCAGCGTAATTTATGTCAGTATGGATTTAATGGTTTCCAGTTTATAACAAGGGTCTCTCCGCTCAGGAAGTTGATTGCTGCCGCATCTTCTTTGTCCCTGGGATTCTCTTGGACAAGGCCAATGCATTTGTGTGTGTGTGTGGTTGTGTGTGGCGGCAGCATGTTTGTTGGCTCTCTTTGCCTTGGCAGGGAAAAGGCTAGGTGGGATATTGGTCAGCAATGCCCTTCCCCTCTGTGCCAACTGTCTCTCCTCTAGTGGATGCGTACAGAACACCATGTGTACAGACTATCCATGTTAATGTGACCTTGTGCTGAGTGTGTGTGCCCTTTGTGTCAGTGGGTGTCCATGAGTGTGTTTCTTTTTTTTTTTTTTTTTTTTACACATTAAAAATTTGTGCATGGATTTGTACTTTGGAGTCACTGTGAGTGTCCGTGGATTCGGTTCAACAGCTGTGGTCCTCTCTCTTGTGCCTTACAGCGCTATCTAGCAGTGCATACCAACACTGCATACCAACAAACACCCTCCCACATAATCCAGCTACACAGACACATCAACATCCATGGTAACACGTGAAACTAGAGATTCTAGAAAAGTAATGCTCTGCCATATTATAAATCAATGATCTACGACTGTAATACTTACATATTTTGTAAGTCTGCTTTAACATTGAGTTTTTTGTCTCTGATAACTCAAAATAAATCCCTACAGGAAGGATAGGACTTCCTGGACACATTTAAGGGTGGCAGACGGAGTGCAAGGAAGCATGGATGCCGATGTGTTGGGAGGTAGACTGCATAGATGGATGGATGGCTGGAGAGATGGAGGTGGGCGGATGAGAGGTAAGTTGCCAGGCAGCGTGGGAGTTTGAGGGCATGTTCAAGAGTTGTGTGTGTGTGTGTGTGTGTGCGCGCCTCCTCTCTATGTGGGCGAGCGAGCATGGGACCGAGTGATTGCTCACATGGAGGCAGTTGTCATGGCAACAGAGGATGTCGTTTTGTTCCGCAAGATCTCAGCTGTCCCAGAATCCTACAGACCTCTCTCTTTTCTCATCCGTCTCTGTCTTCTTCTGTCTATTTCTCCTATTCTCATGATCTGTTGTCCTTGTACCAAAACACTCACTCCTCTTTCTGCCTCCCCCCCCTCCTCTCTTTTCTACCTCTCTCTCCCCTGCTATTCTCCAGATCCCGCTCTGTCTACCTCTTGCCCCGTTTCCCTGCATTCTCCAATCCCCCTCCTCCTCCTCCTCCTCCATCTCACTCCTCCTCTCCTCCACGGCTCTAACAGATATAAATAGAGGTAATAAATTGCAGTGAGGCTGCCAGGGTGTATATTTTTGTGTGTATATGTGTTTGGATTTTCGCTCTAATGACCTGCAAAGGCTGGTGGGATATCCCTACAAAGGGAGCTGTAATTCACCATACCTCCCTCCCTCAGCCTCTCTCTGTGTTACATGGTACACACACGGCCCATTAATCTGCTGCTTTAGCACTTAACCATCAAAACACAGATGCTGTTTAACTCTGTCAGGCTTGTGACCCTTAGGCATTTTTATATCTCACCAGTGCTGGAGTTTGTATCAAAGCTAAATATATTATCATCAAAGTTCAACAGCTAAAGCGATAAAATAATGCAGTAAATCCTCCATCTCTCTGATTTGTATTTATGCACCAAGGGATGATGCATGCATATGCTTTGTAATGTGAGATAAAATGGATGTTGATTTTCACAGCACATCATTTAATGCTGTTTTATTATCACATGGTGCTGATGGTAAAATATCAACTTGCAAACTAACCATGTAGCTAGTGTCTGTGGTTGTTTTTGGATGCATGTGATGTGTTTCTAGCCTCTGACTAAAACCAGTGTGCAACCCTGACCCACTGCACCTGATTATAGTAAAACCAGAAGCACTGGAAGCAGATTATAGCATTAATATATCAATGCTTCACTTCACATGCAAGGTCAAGGAAAATGATCTCTTTCCGTCTGGTGCCATGTTTACATTTGCATCCAGTCAGCTGACACTCTTATCCAGCTCACACTGCAGTGAAAGCTAGTGGACTCTCATAATAGTGCAGCTATAACATATATAATATAATGCTCATAATTATCTGTGCAAAACAGTTCTTTCCTTTCAGGGTGCTGATGATAAACAGAGGTTGTCACAGAATAATGCATCGAAGGAGCCCATCGCATACAAGGAGGTTTGTATAAGGTTTATCTTTAATTGTTCACTGTCACACAATTGTAACTGTGCACACAGAGTGTCTCAGGTCACTTATATATTAACCTTATAATAGGTGCACTGAAGAGATGGGATGCTTATTAATCAGTAGATGAATGATGCCTGATAAATGTTCTCTTGAAAGCTGAACTGTATTATGATCTATAGATATTTTCAGTATTTAAAACAGCACAAATTGCCAGAACATGATAAAATAATAATAAAACACCTTTAAAGAATTAAAACTGGCACCATAGCCACAATCCTGCTTGTTTTGAAAGTGGGACACTCGAACACCTGGTCATTCTCTCTGAATTTATAAACTGACATTCACGATGCAGTCACCAATTACATTCAGAAATTGTATGAAAGCAAAACAATGTGCCTGTTTGTCTAACCTTTACCATTTCCCCATGCACCAGCCTTTGCTTTACTCTCTACTTCTTAATCAAGTCTCAGTCTCTCTCACACACACACACACACACACACACACACACACACACACACACACACACACACACACACACACACACACACACACAATATGGAAGGTGATTTATAGCTGTATTAGCAACAACCTCTCTCCCTGGGAGAGGGAATCAGGGAAAAACAGAACAAACAGCTGAGACCACCTGAGACCTGACACCATAGAAATGAAGGAGAGAAAAGACAGAATGTAAAGAAGAGACAGAAAAGAAAAATGTGGAATTTGTGAAAAGAAATGTAACGAGGTTGACTGTGATGTTGAACACGTTCTCCAAGAAGATGAAAGAAAAGCAATGCTGCATCCTTATAATGTGATATATACACCAAAAAGACCTGGGGATATCACATGCAGTTTGTATACTCTTTGCAGTATTGGGCAAGTAGGATTATTGGAGTAGATGGTACATGAAAACCTGCCATAGAGGCAGCTCAGAGTTTCTTATTTTACCCCACTCCATATTTTCCGCACACTGCTTTGCTTGGTACTGTTTAGTACTAAAACCCAGGCTCACCAACTGCATCTAGCAACCAACACTGTAAGCGGAGATGATACAAAGAAGGGCTGAGCAGCTCAATTAACTGTTGTTTTTGACAAAATAGAATACTACTGGTTCCAGTCTTTATGTTACGTGAAGCTAAATGGCTTCATACTTAACTCATACACAAGCGTGGTGTTAGGATGGCCACGCAGCGGCTTGCTTTTGGGAAGCAGGAGGCTGGACACAAAGGTTATGTGCAGACCAACCAGGTGTTTATTTCTCCAACATTTATGCCAAACATGACAGTCATTGTGGAACAGGGCAGCATGTGGTCCCAGCAGCAACTCACACTCTATTACCTGAGGCAGCCTTACATAGCCTGCCACTGATTAGGACCTCAACCACCCTACAGTACAGGTGTCTCTGGCGTCCAACACATTAACTATATTACCAGAACTACATTTAAGCACAATACCAATAATCTAATATGGCAATAATCGGTATGATCTCTATGTTGCCACGCGTCACCATAGAGATCATATAAATCCAAAAAGGGAAATCAACTTTTCCAACACCCCCTTTACCAATTATCACATTGATATCCCCCGGAACCATAAGTTGGTGCTAAGGCACCCCGGGGACTCTTTTAGATGAAACACCCTGGAGAAGAGACACAACAGAGGTAAGTGAACACAGTACAAATTATATATTATTTGGCTGCACCAAGAAAGAGTTTATACTCCCAATCATTTGAGTAAAGATAGCCAAACTAATAATGCACTTGTCTTTACAGGTTTGCCTTCAAACAACATACCTGAGGCCACAACTAATCATTAAGACATTCCAATAAAGCCTTTAACCCTTTTTCGTGTGTCTCGTTCCTTAAAGCTGTATACCAATGCTTGTAATGGAGGGTCTTCATTACAAGTGGTAATGCTCTTCCCTTCTAACTCTTGGTAAGTAACCAAATGAGCTAATTTCCCAAAATGTCCACAAACAAACCCAATGGAAGTAATTTGATTTGTGCTATTTTCATATAAAATCTTACACATTGTGGATATAAAAGTGGCGAACCTGGGAACAGAAGATTATATTGTATCTGTTGTAATGAAATAAATATATTTTGAGCATCAGTATTTGTTTAGGTCCCTTAGATAACTCCAAAACTCACATTGAACATTTTCTGATAAATTAACAGTAACAATTCCATCAAGCATCATTGGAGACATTTATAGAAAAGGCTAGCCCTGATGCACTGGTCAGTTACTGACAGAAACAAACAGAAACATAATAAAACACACTATGTATAAACACATAGATTACATACTATACATGCATGAGTAATCGCCACAGAACATCAGAAAAGTGGGAAAATTGGTAACTGCAAAGAAAGCAGTGAAAAGAGGAGTCTAAGAGATAAGATGAGTATGATCGACTCTGGAGAGATTGTGAAAGTGAGGCATGATGAGGAGATGAAGAGGGCATGAGAGAATATCATTAGAGAGAGGTTGCTTGAGCTCTGAGAGTCGCTGCATGCCGGTGTGGCCTCTCCGCACATCTGTCTGTTCATCTCCTGGGGGATTGGAAGGGGGGTTGCAATAGCAGAAGCAACAGGGCAAGTGTGCGCTCACCTCTCCCATCCACACAGAAACATATGTCTCCTCACACAGGCCATATGCCTCGTAACACAAGCCCTCTCCCGTCTCCATCCCCCTGTCTCACTTTCATGTCTCTTTCTCTTTCTGTCCCCATCTTGCCTTCTTTGATGGAGTGCCAGGGGCTGGCAGACACTCCTGCACAGCTCCATGGGCACACTGTCTGCTTCTGCTACTGTCCTTTACAAACTAACTCCCACTAACAAACACACACAGATGCCCTCAGAGGAGATATAGATTTGCTGTCAAGAAATAGCAACGCTGAATATACCCACGTCGCACATTGCTAGGTTCAGTTTTGTATTAAAATATAGTGATTCCTCTGGATCTGCAGGTGGCCTCAGGTGTGGGAATGGGCATGAATGACTGAATATCAACACGCAGCACACTTTATTATTATTATAATTATATATTATATGCCTGGCATTGGTCAGTGCGCGGTAGGCCAGCATGTCTTTAACATTTCCAAAAGTATCAATCTTAAAAGAAAAATCTATGTTATGACAGTCAGTTCTGAAAACAGTTTACTATGGATTACAGGGCCGACTGTACTTTTAATAATGGTTCTTGCTGTCATTTCTGTGGTTAACTGAATGTAGATGACATCAAGTCCATTTTTTACAGCACAGTTAGAAAAAGAGCTTGACAGCAGAGCCTTTTTCATCAGTCTCAAACGTCAACGTCAAGTTTCATTGTCCCTCAGAATTAAAGATCCAAGGCCTCTTTTTGGACTCAACATTTAAAATCACACAGGGAGAAAATAACACAGTAGCTTGCAAATACTCTCTTTTGACAGCATAAAAACAACTAACATGCTAACTAGAAACTAATTAGATATGATCTTAACACCAGGAAGTGAAGCACTTATATTTGACACAAATGAAGGTACATTAACGACTTTTACATTAACTTGTTTGTTGATATTCTGTCTTTGGTCTGTCTGTATGTTTTAAGTTTATTCTTTTAAAAGACAAATGTACACACTGTCGACCAAAAAGCTCCTCAACTATAAAGTTCCTAAATAGTGTCAGCTCCGAGGGAAGATCTAACTTAATAGTTTATGGTTTTGTTGGCAGTTTCGAAACAGCACAAAACACATAGGGCATTGCTATATAAGCGTAATTAAGCATGACACCGTCATAGGTTGTGGTCTATCATAACAGTATTAGCTACACCCTGGCAAAGGTTTTAAAAGGTTGCATCTACCCTCACACTGATTTAATGCACCACCCGGCTGGCACGCTAAGTGACCCAAATCAAACACACCTACAATGATGTGTCAGTGTGGTCAAATTGGGCTGGTTTCCTCTCCATTAGGCGGCCTGGTAGGTCAAATGTGGGCTGCTTTTGTCAACATTTGGAAAATATTGTGAAAACATTAGCAAACAAACTGTCATTTTATGGTCATAAACACAGATACAAAATTCAGTAATCTTGTGTCCATTTACTCTTTAATTTGAGAAAATATTTGATTGACATAAGTTGTATTCAATCCTCATTCGGGATAAAGGAGGATCTACTTACCTCGACTCATCACACTACCTGAATTTGTGTATTTGGTTGTCTGACTGCACTCTTAGTGGGTTGCCATAGATTATTTATCTATTGTTAAATCTTTGGTCATTTGATGCAGATATGAAGCTTTGTATGCTTATCAGGTGTTCTCTTTTGCGTATGTAATGGTTTACTTGGGCTTTTGCAAGATTATGATTTAGGCTGGTTTTTATTCCATTGGGTGGGATTTTCGCTGTGATTGGGCAGGAAACTGTCGGTCAGATCCAGCAACACTCTGCGCAACAAACAAACGACCAGGTGCATGCTGGGTGTGGCTTTCTAGCTACGGTCGCACGACCTTTCAGACACTTTTCGGGGTAACCTGCCGCAGCTGTGACTGTTGAACGCTCAACAAATATGCTTGCAAATTGGAATTGGACTAGGGAACGCAACGGCACCAGAGGGATCGGTTCAATGACCACAATACTTTGAGAGTATTTCCATCATGTAAACGAATGCAGATTGTGGACTTCGCGCTGCGCTCAGCTCGCAGCGTTCAAACAGGTGAGTAGAGATGAAGAAACTCTCCCAAAGAGAGCGTCAACAACCGAGCTTCATGTGTCTGTGCACCACAGGTGGTCCAGTAACTGTGCAGCCTCATTACTGTTTGGGGGCTGCAGCCGCTGTGACTTCTATTGCATACTCACATGTGTTGTCTGCCGTGATGCTCTGTTATACGGATGATTGTGTAGGACATGCCAGTTAATTTGAATGTTACGCCCGCTGTGTTGTCAACAGTCTTTTTTTTTTATTCGTTGTTGAGCAATTGGTTTGTCCTCTTTGATGCTTAATCTTAGTGAGGCTGTCCTGAGTAACAATGATACAATTATAATTAATAGCTGTTTAATGAATTAAACTTTCTGTCTGGAAATAAGGGCCTGATGCAGTCATATGATTTGAAGTTTTAAAGTTTGTGGAACTTTGGTAGTGGACAAATTTGTTTTATATACTTAAAAACATTTCTTTGGCTTGCTGGGCTTAAATGAGCTCTCCTGCTGTAAAGGTTGTTTGAATAAATTGCACCACAAACATCCAGTACTCGGAGCAACAAACACACACAGATGTATTATGTGTACATGCGTGAACCACAGTTGTGCTTGAGCGCACACATCTTGTATATCTCAGGAATCGATCTAAGCCACGTTCCTGTCTAAAAGGGGATTTAGACTGGGAGTCTACAACCGATGGGTCACACTGCACTGCCCAGCACACATTCAGACACAACTTAACCTGTCTGTGTTTTCCCTGCATCCACATTCATGCATAATGCATGCAACTCCTGGATGGTTATTGGAGAGAGAGAGAGAGAGAGAGAGAGAGAGAGAGAGAGAGAGAGAGAGAGAGAGAGAGAGAGAGAGAGAGAGAGAGCATCTCTGTTTGACAGAAACATGGAGCATAACAAGAAGAGAAAAGTTTGAAATAAATGAGGGCCAGAGATCTTTTCCTGTGTTCGGATGCTCTTCTATCTCTTGTCATGCTCCCACTTAGCTCTCTCTCTCTCTCTCTCTCTCTCTCTCTCTCTCGCTCTCTCTCTCTCTCTCGCTCTCTCTCTCTCTCTCTCTCTCTCACACACACACACACACACACACACACACACACACAGACAAAACTCAGTCACAGCCCTGTCACTCCACCTGTCTCCTGCTGCCATTTCCCTTCGGACCCAATCAGTGGTGAGCACTGGAAGACTGATTATGGCCTTAAGCGGCACTCAATAGGAGCAGAGGGATGGAGAGGATGACCAGGAATGAGGCTAAGGTGGAAGGAGAGAAGATGAGTACATGTGGGGATTACAAATGTGGAACAAAAGGTTGTGGGAAATGGAAGGTGATGGTGAAGGAGATGCGAGTGGTCTGTAGGGCGAGATGAGAAAATGGGCAGAGGAAAGAGTTTACGGAGAAGTGGAAGACAAAGAAAGGGAAACCCCTTGGCTGTATTACAACCAACAATACAAGACTTAGACTGACGACCATCATGCTGCCAACTGGGCATTTGTTCACCATTGCAGTACTATGTCTGAAAACGTGAAGTTAGTCGTGAGAGACCTTTTCACCATTGAAACGAAATGGCTTAGGAACTTGAATGTACTCAGCAAATTTCATTTAATTCTTTGATTCTCAATTTTCATGGGTCGGAACTTGACAATTGGACTTGATGGTGACACTAAAGCAAAGCTCATAAAGTAATGTTGATCTTCCAAGTGTGCTCATTTGATTTCACTAAAACTTAGTGAACTAGCTAGCACTGATGGTGATGCTACACAAACATTCACAAGGTTACCAAAAAACATTAAAAATCATCCTCTTATGAATAACATCAGCAAATGTAAAGAAAATGTGGCCAAACTTTTTAACGAAAAAAAAAATTAATGAATAAGTCAATGGACTATAATAGATTAATCGTTTAAGTCACTTTTCAAGCAATCATGCTGAACAAAGTTTCAGCTTCTGAAATGTGAGGATTTGCTGCTTTTCTCTCTTTTTATATCATTATAATCTGAATATCTTTTGGGTTTTGAAGTTTTCATCTTTGCCTTGAGGGAATCATCTTTCTAATTTATAAAACTTTACAGACAAAACGATAAACTGAGAAAATCGTCATCAGAATATTTGTTAGCTGCTCGAATTGAGATATGTTGTCACGGACTGAAGGGTTGGAAAGACAGACTACTGATCATCATCCTCACTATGATGTAGGGGACAAGTCAAATGTAAAAGAGAGACGAGAAGTGAAAAGAACGGGAAATGTCACTTGTTGTGCCTGTGAATAGGTGTGGTAGTGTGTGTCGTTGTGTGTGTATCCATGTGTGTATCTCTGTGGACCGACCCGAGAAGCGAGAGAGTGAATGTGGATTTTCTTGACATTTCAGTTCTACTAACATTGAGGCATTGTCTGACATTTAAATGTGCCATTGATTTCTGCAGGCCGCTCCGTAGACGTTGCTGTAAAATAAGACCGATTACACACCTCAGTGTGTACGGGTGATCATGCATGTATGCGAAGCATTAAGTATTCCTCGAGAGTATCCCTTCAAATGCATGAGTGCTCGATGTGTGTGGTTCTACAGTCAACTGAGTGTCTATGTGCTTTAGCTTCTGCTGTTACAATAATTTCTCCCAGACTTGACAATGTGCTTTCAATCATTGTAAATCCCTGTGCGGACCTCATACCAGTGCGGACCTCATACCAGTGATGAACTGATGTTCACACTACCTGCTTGCTCTGCAGAATACTGCAAAGACTCCCTAAATTCCCAAGTTTCATCCAGGACTTTCCTAGCACAGGGAGAAAAGATAATATTTGCTCAACATTTGCGTGGTGAAGGATGATGGCAAACGGGAAAAGGGCAGAGCAGCCAAGATGAAGTTTAATGTAGTGTTAAACATAACAACATGAACTGGCTTAGGGAATTTGGTGCATCATTTCTCTGGAAGGAAAAAGAAAGCCAGAGGTGGAGTAGAATATTAATTACCAATTTATAGCATCCAGTCTCAATGTGCTACTCCTGGACTTTCCAGAACACATAGTTTATTAGTGCAATTAGTGCCAGAACTCCTTGGGCTGGTGATCAACTCTGTAGTTGTTAAACGAGACCTGAAGGCATATGTTTTGGACGTTAGCATGGATCATTGGAGAAAAATAAATGTGCAGCGCTGCGTACTGATCACCCTTTGGTGGTGAGTCATTCAAACAGCAGGGAGGCGGCCCACCATGACCAAGGCCCAATCTTTGATGTAATGAGCATTTTAATGTCTGCTAACATTTAATCATGTATTTTTGTAAGCAGACACTGATTCTGTAGAGGTGAAGGTGCTAAATAACCCTGGATTATTAGATGTAGTGCAAATATAACAGATATCCAATAACAACAAAAAATAAAGTAAAATATTTCCTTAGTCACAGACAACATTAAATCAGAGTCTGTAGACGGCACACAGCCAGTTAGGCCTGTTCGGCCTCATTACCATACCTCATATCGTGTAATTCAAAATTCATATAGTAGGTTCATTGATTTAATGTAAACGTATGCTTTAACTAATTATTCTGTACTTTGCCTTTAGCAATAAAAGCAACCACAGAAATGTTCGTGTCAGCTGTTGTTAAGACTACATACAACCAGAGAGCTGTCAGCTTCAAGAGCATTTTATTTGGGTGTTATCGCATCATCACATGGGCCAGGGCAACTCTACCTGACTGAGAGGAGAATTGGGAGTCAGAGCAGACAAGCAGACAGTACACCAGCAGACAGTACATGACTCATGGTTTCACTGCGTTGGTTATTGAACATTTCTTTTGAGAATAACTGTCTGCTGTTCCGAAGCCAACTTCTCCAATTGCATCAGCTGCCATTTTCTGTCTGTGATGGTTTGTCAGTCATCCATTTCATGGGATATCTAGTCAAAGTGAGTGAAAGGCAGTGCCATATGCAGGATTTTAGAAATACTGTGGTCAAGAGTCTTACGTTCCCCAGTGCAACCTGACCCTCCCAAGGAAATTTGTGATTGAGTATCTAAAATCTTTCTTTCTCCACATTTATGATTTAAAGTGTTTATCTACCGTTTGTAGCTGTCTAAATGCTGTTTCATAGCCCTCCCAACAATGACAGGAATATGATTCTGGTGGAAAAATGTGAAATTCCTTTAGGCCCATTTCAATGTGGTTTTGGCCTAGAGCAGCCACATTTTTCATTTTAAATCTCTTGAAACAATATTGAGGACATGAACTTGGAGGCTACCCCCCTGGTCAAAGGATGTTGAGCTTGAAGTCTTGAATATGCCATTCGTTTGAGTGGCTTCAACATTTAGACCAAATGGAGGGCGAATATGCAGTATTTAACCTTGTGGGTGATTCGCACCATAAGAACACAAGAAAAGTAGGAAGTCAGTTGCGTTGAATTATCCAAATAGCACACAATAAATTAATTTTAGAGGCAGAGAAGGATGATTAATGTGCAGCCAACACAAGTGAGTCATAAGTGCTTATGTGTCCCATCACATCATCTGTGGCACCAAACAAACATGATGGAACTAAACTATAAAAACTATAAAAGTCTTCGTATATGATTTATTTAATTCTTACCAGCTGAACAGATAATTCCCTGAATAACATCAACATAACTTTATGTTAGCTACACAGTTTATATTGAATAAGATGACCTGAGAAGGTTACAGGTCCAGAAGCATGTGATTGAATGATGTTTGCGTTCATGGTGCTGATGTTACAGTACACTATGCTGTCTAGTTGCCTCTGCAGATGTGTGTGTTAGCTGTTAGTCTTAAATCTTGGGTCCAGCTTTGTACTCAGGTTCTCTCCTCGGTGGACTGCAATAAGTGGTCACAGCTGGGATTTCTTCCAAAGACAGAGTATTCAATCTTTTTTGAAAGTGGTATTGCATTGGAGCCTGAAACCCCATCGTACTCTGACAGCTTCAAGAGGGCATCAGTGAAGGATGACAGCACGCTGAAGCTCTCACCTGTATTGTGATATTCCTCTGCAGTCATCGGGGGATAGAGTTTGTTGTCAGACCAGGGCTGAGCCAGTGGCTTTCTTGGCTTGAACACATGCCACATCGTGTGGAAGGAAACAAATTATTCCAGCAGGTGTCCACGTCCTGCACATCTAGCAGGTATAAGCTTCTAATTAGGGAATGCATTGGATAGGACAGGTCGCTGTAGTACAGTATCTACCAAACCAAACATAAATGATTATATAATATAGCTGAGCTTCATGTTTGCAGCAGCATCTGTCACTATGCATGTGGCTTTTCCCCTGATGGCCCAGTGCTCCATGAGAGATGCTCTTATTTGGCAGTATGGTTCTTTAGTCATTCTCCCAATCCCAAAACAAAACTGTTTAATTTATAGTCAACATGAAAACAGCAGGTAAGCATCCATATTTACAGTGGTGTAGTAATTGGTGCCCTTCATTAGAGCTTGAAAAGGACTTTATCCTACATACAGATACTTGTCTGTGCACATCCTTTGGGATTAACATAATTAGGGTCCAGTTTGTGCACAACCCCTCTCAACTTCTCATCTTGTACAGCTGTAGGTCTGCAACTAAATATAAACATGGTAGTCTCCTCCCTTTGTGTTATGCGCAAAACAAATCCATTCTCCTTCCATTTCCTGCTGAATTGCCACCATCCCACAGTATTATTGCCACTGACAGTAAAAGAAGAGATTAGCCATCCCCTGACCACAATGGCCCAGCTGGTTTCTGGCTTAATGTACGATATTTTTGGTATTTTCTTCTGGCCTACTAATAAGAATGTTGGCTGCTGGGATATTTGCAGAAAGGTTGTTCATGATAGCCGGTATAACATAAATTTGATAAAACATAAGCACCATCGTTAGAAATAACCTGTGAGCAAACTTATTTTTCATTATGTGTGATGTACTGTAACCACATTATAGTGTAACTGCTTTATGCTACCTCTGGGCCAAAGCTGAATGAATACTTAAAAAAAACACATATATACCTACACTCTCAAATGCACGCAGTTATAATAATGTGCCCGTGTGTGTGGTTTTATAGAAGTTGTTTGACTTTATTTATTTATTTTATAATTTTTTTCTTGATTTAATCTAGTTTTGTAGCTGCCTCTAATACTTTCTCTGCTTTACCCGAGGCAGTTTTTGTGACATACTTATCCTCTTGGATATGTGCCACAGGTTAAAAATAAGTCTATCAAATGTCCCAAATCCTAAACCTATCACTTGGTCTTCATGTGTTGAGGTTGACTAAGTCACATGGGCTCAGTAATTATGGATGGGCATCGAAAGGATTTTATTTTTCAATTCTTTATTGATCCCTTCACAAATCTGCTGGATAAATTGTTGGGTTTTAGAAAAAGTACACGTAGTTGATGTAGTCGTTTTTCTCCAGACTAATTGGATGTAAACTGTCCAGTTCAACCTTTCCTCAATGATTATACTAAGACGGCCAATAGGTGATGACGCTGCAGTAAAAAACCCATACCCGACCACCACTGACAGTTTCATTACAATGTATCACTGCAGAAAGTGTTTTGTATTGTTGTTATTTTCTTCGTTCCACTGCTCATGTAGCCTATAACTTTAATTGGGAGTACAACAAATGAGATCAAGTTAGTGTTTTGCAGGTTATGAATAATTTGTGATGCACTCTAATAATTCTGGTTATTTTTTGTAGAGCACAAACTCTTGGAAACAGGTCATATGTTTATTAGTCATGTGGTTGATAAAACATTAAAGAAAAAGAGATACTATCATTGACCCTCCAGGCCTCTCTTCCTGCCCGGCTCTGTCTCTTTCCTCTTATTTGGCCTGCATTTCTCTTTATCTGATGACTTTTGATTTGATACTGGGTGTATTTATGTGTTTATATATATGTGTGAGTGTGTGTGTGTGTCTGCCACTTAATTTCCATATCGGTGTGACAGAGGTGCAGCTGCAGTGTGTTGGACCAGTTTTAATAAGCAGGGCACAGTGAGTCCTGGATCATAGGCTTTAGCTAATTGTCTCATTGCTATTCAGGCTTCAAAAGTTTAAAACTGGCAGTATAAAGTCACTGACCCATAAGGGAACAAACACACACTTACACACCCACAAACACCCTCAATCATGAGATGGCAAATAACGTGCCAACATAACATACAGACACACGAGCCATTCAAACATTTATGTTTGCACACAAATCCATTGGCTAACTGTTTAAATGTAGCAAAATGTAGTAGAAGAGACGCTGAGTGTTGATGCTCTACTTTTACATCTAAGACCGAATCATCGTGGTAGGATATCTAGAAGTACTGCGTCAAAGCAACTGGATTTGTGATATTAGCCAAGCAACCCCGTGGCTCTAGGGACTAAATTTAGTTCATAGTTCATTGTCACCACTTTGACTTTGTTTATATTATGACTTGTCCTGTAGCGCCACCAGCAGGTTGACATTTGTGGGGGTTTTTTGTGAAATGACCGCTACGGGATGAATTGCCATGAAATGTGATGGGTGTCGACATTTAGGATGAATTGTAATAACTTTGGTTCAGTTAATTGACAAATATTAGCATGCTAACACGCTTAACTAAGATGGTGTACATGTTCAACGTTATTTTGGCTAAATGGCAGCATGTTAGCAGCTGACTTTAGTGCCGCCAGCTTAAGAAAAGCAGTAAAGCTGTCAAGTGTCTATTGGTATAGTAACAATGACAACACTTGACTTATAGGGTTAGGTTAATGGCAGATGGGAGCAGTGATAAGATCGACTGACTTGTTTCTGTTCAAACCACAAACCAGCAGAACGTAGAGAAAACATAACATTAACAAACTGAACTGCCAGCAGCAGGTCTTTCTATTCATTCTATTTCTGCACTCTCTAAGCACAGATGCAGAGGAAAAAAATAATAGGAAACAAACCCAGACGGGCTCTTGGAGATAGATTATTGTTTGTATGAGTCACTTCCAGTCATTTGGTTTGCCAAACTGGCTTTCTGATTGAGGAAAACAATGGAATCATTCATGTTCCGCTTGTTAGACTCTTCCCTCCATCTTCTTCTCTGACTTTTCTCCATAACCACGTTCACTCCACCCCCTCTCCCCCTATGTAATCTCCTCTCTCATTCTCTCTGGATGTCTGTGAGAGTGCGGCAGAGATAGATGAAGCGGCTGTATTGACCGGTTGACATTTCTAAAGTTGACAAATGTCCTGCTGAAATAACATGGAATAACTCAGCCTTCCTCCCACATGGTACCACATTTATTCATTGTCACACATTTGCTTCACCTCTAACAGTACAGCCTATAAATTGCACCCTTGAGTGCACTTTATGTACCTTATGAGATAGATGAATGCATATTATTTCACATTGGTCATCATATATGTTGTATACAAAAAACTTAAAGCCCCTGCATAGGGGCATGTGTTACCTAATTATACCTGTGTGTGTACAAACTGTGCATGATTGACATTTCCCTCACCATGGTTGGGTAGGACACTTTATTCCTATTAATATGTAGATTATGGCGATTATGGTTACTGTACATAATAACCAGCATAGCTCCATCCATCTTATACCAGACTAGCAATTGTAATTGAGTAATTGAAAACACCTGTTTTTCAATTAATCTCTGTGCAGTGAAGAACATTTAATATGAAAAGCAAGAAGCAGGACCAGCTGATAAGTAGGGGAGTAAAAAGTAATTGAAAAATATCTCAAATCCAGGGAAGTAACAGTTTAGTAGCATCACAGGAAAGTACTTCTGTAAAGTACCTCAAAATTGCACTTAAAGGAACAGTGTGTAACATTTAGGGGGATTAATTGGCAGCAATGGAATACAATATTCATAACTATGTTTTAATCGTTGTATATTCATCCGAAACTAAGGATCGTAGTGTTCTTGTTACCTTAGAAAAAGCAATTTATCTCATCCGGTCGTCTTCCACGGAGTCTGCCATCTTGCACCGCCATGTTTCTACAGCAGCCCGGAAAGAACACTGGCTCTAGCGAGAACAATTCATCTTTTATGTTATCTGAAGGTTGGGATGAGTTCCGAACTTAAACGGGCCCCGGTGCTACATTACCGGAGTATTGATAAGTCCCGACAATACTGTTTTTTTTTTTATCATAATTTTTAATGTTGCGATGCCATTTATTATCACGCAGCAGAGCGCATTTGCTCTGCTCTCTTTCGGGCTGAGCTCTTCCAACTACACGCACACACGCACACACGCACACACACACACACACACGCACACACACACACACACACACACACACACGCACACACGCACACACACACACACACACGCACACACACACACACACGCACACACGCACACACGCACACACGCACACACACACACACACACACACACACACACAACGCGTGGGCAAAGAGGTTGCTGTGGTGAAGTTAAATTTGCGAGTAAAAAGCCAATACTTTATCAATACATCTGTGATCATGTAAACGAATGTGAAACCTTATTCAATCGACCATCGGCGCTATGTTTACACAAGCACAGCACGACACGATCAGCCAAAAGCTTATTTTTTTTTGTAAACTTCTCTGCTGGCTGAGACAAAGGAACCAAGAGGACAGAGGACAGGAGGGATGACTGATACTGACGGCTGTCATTCTTCAATTCTTTATAAACTTCACTCAGAATGTTATTTATTTTATTAATATTTTACATTTGTTTACCGTGATATATTAATTACTTTATATCGGGACTTTTTTTGTTGTAGACATAATTGTTGCTGCTCTATAAACAATATTTACATATATTTTAAATATAAATTCTAATCTTGTTCTGAAGTTTTTTTTTTTAAAGCAATTATTTAGTCATGTAGAAAAGCAGAGTATTGATGAAAGCAGCTTATAGTTGTACAAAAATCCTAAATACAACTCTTCCTACCTGAAGGCCACCGTAGTTCTCCAACACACTTGGAAAGGGAGGGGTGAGCGGAGGGGTATTTAGTTTGTTGCAATCTGCAACACACCACTAGATGCCACTAAATATTACACACTGGGCCTTTAAGTGCAGTAGTAAATACACTACATTCCAAAATGCAAAACCATGTTTGTTTTTTGTAAAATTCTCAGTTGTTGAGATGATTTTGATCTCAAAAACAGTGCTGAGATGACATAAAGTCATAGGCAAAATGCTAAAAATGGGGTTTTGTTATAACAGATTCATTATAAAAAAAAAGCGGATTGATTTTGTCTTCTGTCCAACAAGTAGAGATCACAGTAAAATATGCTTCCGAAATAAGTGTTGGATATATGTGAGTGATGTCTGTGCTAAATTTGGATTTCTCAGATTAATTCATTACAGAGCATGAAACTAGGATAAATGGGAACAGGCCGGTGTGGTCTGGACAAAGAGTGACATCTAGTGGTGCTAAAAGGGCATTGTTACATTGTGGTGTAACTGTGAGAACAGTAGCACAGTTCACACATTACTATCAATTTGTCTCGTGTTAAGTGCTGGTTTTAAAAGGTTCAGTCCAATGTTGTTGGGACTGAAAGTTTATGAGATATTATGACTTTGTGAGGACTATATATGGTGAACATCTCCTATGAAGCACTAAGCACATTTTGTTGCTTTCCATACACCACAGTCCAACATTAACATTAAAAGCATGCAGATAGCCCTTAAAGCCAGAGAACTACCTGACTGGTCTAAATCATGTTCCAATATTGTTCCATCTTATCAAAACATAAAACTTAATGTGCAGTAAAGATTACATATTTTGCATTGACCTTACAATAATATGCCCCTTGAATATACAGTACATATGCCTGCCGTGAAAGACATCCCGTCCTTTACACCCCCTGCCATGTGGTATAAAGAGCTCTCTGTTTCAGCTTAATGGTGAATAATTCTCCAATCTCTCTCTTGGCTGGGTTTTTGGTTTTCAGTCTCAACTCCTTTGCTTGTTTGGCCGGAGAACTGGGATTTACGAATCCTACTTGGATCAAATTGGCTCTCGGGCCAAGAAGACTACGTCACCCAGAATCCCTAGTGGTGGCAGTTACTCACAACTATTCATACGAAGTAGACACTGAGCAGAATGGGAAAACGATTTCAACATTGCTGAGAGGGAACAGCTGCAGCATACTGCTGTTGGAGGATGACAGATTTCCCTTTCCCTCTTCCTCACACACAATCCCTCTCACTTTGTCTCTCTTCTCTATTTTTGTCTCCATATTTCCTTTTTCTTTCACTACTTTTCCTTGTCTCGTATTTCAGGATTTCTCCCACTCTTTCTCTCTTACTTTTATATTCTGATCTCTTTCCCCTCTTTTCCCGCAAACACACACACACACACACACACACACACACACACACACACACACACACACACACACACACACACACACACACACACACACACACTCACACACACAGACCTTTACACACAAGGAAACCCAACTCTGAAAATACATTCCCAGGAATATTAGTTCAAGGAATTTTATTCGGGTCCTTTCTCATTTCAGCTTCTTAAAAAAAGGATACTAACATGCTGTTTGTTACCAGAGTGGAACAAAGTGTGTGTTACTGAGTGTGCATGTTTGATTTGTGAGTTAGAATTAAACAGTGTTTCACTGTTATTTTTAATCAGCATTTAGGGTGAACTGTTAAGATTTGCAAGTGTCACAAATTACTGAATCTCGAAATAACCACAAACATGGAAACTGCTGCTTAGAGTGAGAAGCCTTATGTGCTTTGACACACACACAGATACACACACACACACACACACACGCACACGCACACGCACACAAACACACACACTGGTATGCAGAAACCACCATTTAGGGTATGAATTTCAGTGCACTGAATTCCTTTAGCTCCTCCTCTCTCTGTATTTGTGTGAATGTGTCAGTTTGTGAACATGCTCGCTTTTGTATGTACCGCATGTGTGTACGTTTGTGTGTGCGTGTGTTCGTAGAGCCACATCTGGAAACAATAGAGCCGTAGATGCTGTCACTTTCCCTTTACCTCATGCTTTTGAGTGTGTCCTTAAACAAACACTCAATTCACTCACAGTAAATTACAGGAAGGCAATCTGAGCTGCAGACTTAGATATTTGGACTCTCTATCTCTCTCTCTCTCTCTCTCTCTCTCTCTCTCTCTCGCACACATGCATGCCCAGAATTCATTAATTTCTCCAGATGCAATTGTACCCCTGCACTGGTAAATTACAGTCTTGCATTCATTATGTGTAATTGTAAAAATCAAATTACAACAAATTTTGAAGTGAGAGGGTGTGTGTGTGTGTGTGTGTGTGTGTGTGTGCGTGTGTGTGCGTGCGTGTTTCGGAGGTTGTAAGTTCATATCTGATGAGATGGGATTGATGGTACAATGATGTTTACACAGTGTAATCACTGTTTCCACTGCGGATTCAAAACAAATTTAGCGATTGTGGAGCATTTCTTATCCTAACCCAAATGATCTGTTAAAAAGAAATGCAAGAGAAATCAAAACGTAGTTGCTGCTGTAAAGACGTGTGAAGCACCAACACTTCATTTATCTTGTCAGACAAAAGGTGGCAGCATTGTTCAACCCATTAAGTGAACACCACTGAGAGGAAAGGAGTTTCAGATGCAACAGGACCCAGAAAATAACCCAGAAATGTGTCTCACACTCATAACTTCCCAGCAAGGGCTTTTTATAAGACATGCAGATGTCTATACAAGACACACTGAAGCAGGGTTACTCATTAACCTCTAATCTTTGATGCCTGCTCCGAATCTATGACACCGGATGTTAATTCAATTAAAACCTGAGGCAATTGGTTGACTAGTCGGTTGACAGAGAGTTAATCAGCATCTATTTTGATCATTTATTAATCGTTTTACAAGATATTCAACAAATGTTAGCGTTTGCTGCTTTTTTTTGGGGGTGGGAGTGGGGAGTGGGGGTCAAATGTGACGTTAACAGAATATCTTTTGGTTTTGAATTGTTGGTCGGCCAAAACAAGACATTCAACGATGTCACCCGGAGCTTCGGGGAAAGCGGAACGGGCGTTTTGACACAAAAGAGAATCACGAAAACAAATCTGCAGATTAATTACAAATAAAAACAATCATGAGTTGCCGCCCCATTTATATTCTGCTTATTTGAAGCGCACTCACAAAAACTGCATCCCACGTATCGGAAACCAAAAAGTTTTTATTCATCATCTTCTTCTGATACAAAAGCGTTTTTAAATAACAAACAAGTTTTACATTTTTTTGTCACTTTTTTTTTACAATGATAAATTAGCAATTTCTTTATAATACATTGATGACATCATCAAGACAATGAGTTTTCTAAACAACGGAACAGTCTAGACCTTAAAGGCTACGATCAGGGCTGGTGAACTGACCCCGACATTGATGCATATCTGGGCAAAAAGCATTTACAAACCTGTATTACCAGTGGTTCTCAATCTTCATTAGGCCGTGGCACACACTCGGCATGTTGCAAGGCACAAATGCTCAGTGGTTGCTTGGTAACGTCACCTGAAGCTCTGCGTGAGCATGCCAGAGGAGACAGCCAAAACATTAAGACCGTTTCAGAGGGAAACTGCATTAGTTCAGAGGGGAGGTGGTCAGAGGTTAATTTAATTCACTTTAACTCAATGTAATGTTTGTTTGACTTTGGAAATGTAATCGGTGTGCCATGGATACTTGTTTGAGAAACACTGGTGTTTTCAGGGTTCTAGGTTTTCACCAAAACCACCAAAAGTATCTTTGAATGTAATAAGGGCGTGTTACATTTAGGTTTGGGGGGAAAAGGCAGCCCATACTTTAAAGTTATTTTCTGTCCAACTCTAAACATTATGTTAAAAATACCTGTGACTGGCAGTGTGAGGCACTATCTGGTTTCATGACACACAGGGGGCAAAGCTCCAAATCATTCAAGCCCTTATACATTTAAACAGCCTACTTAAAGTAGAAGGTGTAACGTGACACACACACACACCCGCATAGTATACATTCAAAGACTCACTGAAACGCTAGAGCTTTGCTAGATAGATTGTCAGGCAAATATACGGTGCACGGGAGCAGTTGCAGAATTCGGTAAGTGCAGCAGTAAGACCAGGAGTAACGTATTGTAATTATAGCTTATAGTACAGTCTATAAGCAGTTATAGAGGGGAACTGCAGGATTAAAAAGTTGGGAGATGAAATTCTGAAATGTAATCTTTTGCAAGGACGACTTGATTGTCTGGGAAACGAGCCATGATGTAATAGATGACGTTAAAGAGAAACAGGCCTGCAGGGGACCAATGAGAGCATCGAACAGACAGACAATAATTAATAGTGACAATTTCCTTGTGCTTCTGTGATTTTCTTATTGAACTGAAGGGATTTAAAAAAATAAATGAGCGATGAGTGCAAACAGACGGCAAGGAGACACAATTTTGCAGATATGGGCTTATTATAGATGGTATTCTAGGAGCGATCATAACTGCTGGTGGATGAGATTCGTGGGAACTACCTGCTATATGTGCCTGTGACGGCTCTTTGTTATTTCACAATGTGTCTCTTGGCAAGTGATTGTCTAATAACCTCTAATTCTTTAACGTGCCTCTGGTCCGATGTTTGGAAAGGAGGGCAGAGGGAATTAATTTAATTTCCTGGATTTCATGGTAACTCAAGAGCATGTGCAGTACAGGGTTCCCACAAAGACTGCACACATCATTGGAAGTTAGCTGAGCTTTTTGTCGACTGCTGAGGTAAAACACACAGGCCTACATTTCCCAGACGCCTTACCGCTTCTACATTTATGGGTCAATAAAAAGGCACAGCTGGGTTTCTCCCAGGATTCATTGCGTTGTGACTTTATAGCTACCACAGACTTCACCTAAATGTACAACATACACTAAAAAAATAATCTCACCTTATTTTCCTTGTCTGCTCTTGCCTTCACAATATTTGTTCGAAAAAGATATTGTGAATTTAACCACATTAGAATTTCTTTTTTTTCTGCCGCTGTAAAAGGCGCTCATGCCGTCTATGGTAATCCGCCTGTGACAAGTACAGACACTTCACATATTGTATACAACTATAGTGCATTATTACAGCTTAGAGCTGGTTTCCCAAAACATTCTGAGCAATAAAATCACCTGCTCTTTTATATATTGTACAAAAAGTAATAATTTACAAAAATGTATGATATTGTTGTTCAAATGTAAACACATCACAGTTTAAGGCCACATTTAATATGTTTTCATCCGATTTTATAATTACTTTTGGTCTGGTATTTCATTTTAATTCTCTCACGGGGTGACGAGAAAACCCTACAGGACCTCAGGTTGTCAGATGCTTTTGGGAAACGTCAACCCTGTATAATGTCTGCACCAGGACCCTCCAGTGTAAAATTCAAAATTTCAAAAGACCCTAAAAAAGACACAACGGCATGAGGGTTACTGTATCCAGCAGGTTCCGTCTCTTCTGCTGAGGGCTCTGGAGAAAAGAGAGGCAGAGAGGTAGACGTGGTGCTACACAGCTTATTGGTGTGTCTGGTCTGCATATTGATGCTTCTGTTCTGCCCTTTCGATCTCTCTTTCTCCTTCATTATTTGCTTTCTCTACCTCTCTGGGCAAAGGAAGTCTAACGGAGGTAGAGAGGCTGCTGTTGCTACTTATGTACGACCCAATCCTCCACTTCTCTCCTCCTTAACCCCTGTGAGAGGCAGTTAGAGGGGGTGAAGCATGCTTTCAGACTCTCAGCGAGCTTTTATGGTGCCATTACATCCAGTGGCTTCCTTGAGAATCTCCTGCTACTCCCTCTCATCACTTTCCCGTCCTCTCCATCTTTAGTTTGGCAGAGTGAGTTTCTGTAAGTGACAAGTGAAGCAGGTAGAAGTCCATTCCTGTCCGTTCTCTCTCTCTCTTCCTCCTCACACTACCGTCTCGTTGCCTTTCCCCGGTTTGATCCATCCCTCGCCCGGTGCCCTCTTGCCCCCCCGGCTCGCCCTGCTATCCCTGAGCAGGCGGGCGGAGCAACGCTGCCAGGTGTGGAGGGTTTTTGCCGACCAGATCCACATACCTGATGTGATGCCTACAAGCAGTGACATGAAGATTCGAAGCATCTCTGATGCCACATATGAGTCCCGGGTGCTGGCCCTGAACTCCCCCCAGTGAGAGAGCTGGTAGAGGTAACAGCCAATGACGGTGGACGCTGGGACAGTGTAGAGAACCGAAAACACTCCGATCTTCACCATTAAACGCTCCAGCTTGTCGGTTTTGGCACCGTCCTTCTGCAGATTGGAGCGGATCTTGAAAAGAGCCACTAGGCCAGCACAGATGAACAGAGTGCCTGAAGTTCAGAAAGGGAAACAAAGGTCTTATAAGGAACACCAGAAAGAGAAAATACAATCCAGTTGCATTACGCATTAAAAGAACTGAGGATTCAGTCTTTCTTCTTTTTTTTACGAGTAATAGGTTAAATCCTGAGCACACAACTGATTGATGATATTGTAATTACCTATTAGAAGGTACGTGGCCAGTGGTGCCACCACAAAGCCTGTGAGGGCCTCTTGCTGCTGGTTGCCAACGTAGCAGAGTCCAGTTAGGTCGTCTGCATCCACCAGTCGCATTATGAGGATGACGATGGTTTTAACAGCCGGGATGGCCCAGGCTGCTATGTGGAAGTAGGAGCTGTGCATTTCTATAGCCTCATGGCCCCACTTCAGTCCAGCAGCTAGGAACCAAGTGAGGGTCAGGATCACCCACCTGAAAGAAAGAGAGAGAGAGAGAAGCATGAGAGAAGAGAAAACACTGCTCATATGTACAGTTATCAGTTTGTCTTTCTGAACTGGCATTCACATTGGTAGTAGATAACAGTCATGTTTCCTGTAAACAAGATGCGAAGGAAAAATTGGGCTACTGTTTACTGAGCACTTAAACACTTAAACTCAATCAAGGGATTTTTGTGGAAAGGTCAAAAAGTAGGTTGATCATAATGGTAAATGGACCTTTACTTGTATGGCGCTTTTTCCAGTCTTCCGACCACTCAAAGCGCTTTGACACTACATGACATCATTCACCCATTCACACACCATAGGCACAGCTACGGGAGCAATTTAGGGTTAAGTGTCTTGCCCAAGGACAAATCGACATGGGCTAGCGGAGCCGGGCATCGAACCGCCGATTGAAGGACGACCCTGCTCACCACTAAGCCACAGTCGCCCATCATGACTTAGTTACATAACAAAGGGGTTGTGATGATGTTTTAGGAGACAGTGTAGTCCTTGGTTCTTGCAGTCTGCTGCTCTTCCAAAAGGAAAGAATGAAGACAAACAGGAAAACCAGGGCAAAGGGAAAAGGAAGAAAAAGCGCTGTGACAGCAACTGTATTGCAGCACACACTCAAAAAGTGCCTTTTTTTATTTTATTTTAGGCTGCTTCCAGGAATCCATCTAGTAGAAAGGTTATGAGACAGGATAGTTGGCCTTTACAGAAAACAGGATGCAAGTATTGTGCTCAAATTGTTCCACCAAAGTCCATTCTCAACAGCTGATGACAATGGGACAAAGATTTGAAACATTGATACAATAAAATGTGTGTGTGTGTGGGTGTTGGTGTGTACTAACCAGAGTGAGGATGCCATGCCAAAGAAGTAGAGCAGGAGGAAGACTATGGCACAGCCGGTGCTCTTTAACCCTTCTTGTACTAGGATCGGTACTGCAGTGGCATCCAGGTCACAGGAAACACGCTCCCTCCCCAGAGTCAATCGTACCTGCAGGATGGAAAGTGACAGCGGAAAGATGAAAAAGAAAAAGAAAAAATTAAGATTAGAAAAAAAAAACAAAGTCACAAAACTTCTCATTACATTAGAATGAAAATCTGACTTTTCCATTTAGATAAGCAGTACATGATTAAATCTCTATATGTATTGATGAAAAGAAAACAACATGATTAAGTAACTCTTTCATCATAACAAATATTCACAAAATAGTATATCGTATATTTACGACTATACTCTGAACTACATTTGATGTATTGTTCTCATTTGACTGTTTTAAAAAAAAAATAATTATGGATTATTTTTCATTCCTTCTCACCAAACAAATCAACTCATTGGGGAAATATAATGCTCATCCTCCCACTTACCAGGTAGGCCACGCTGTACAGATTACAGCACATGGATAGGAAGATGATGGGCCTTTCAGGATATGAGAAGCGCTGTGAATCCAACAGAAAGGTCAGGACCGTCAGAGTGGTCGACAGGAAGCAGAGCACGGCCCACACCGCCATCCACGCGTCTGTGAAGACTTTGGCCCCTCGTCGGTAGAGCCCGCTGTCATAGCCACACTGTAGAGTACAGCTTTCAGTCTGTTTTAACCAGGTATACTGGTCGGGTGCAGATCCCAGTGCCTGACAGTCCTCCTGGTGGGGAGGATGGCGGACGGGCTGGTAGGGCGGGTCCTCGTCCCCCGGGCCTTCCATGCACATGTGGTTGTGGTCGTTTTGAGGTGGGAAGAGGCTGCAGTTGAGCACCTGGAGCATGATGGGAAATGGCATTTTGGTTACTTATTACGGCTGAGATACATTTTGTGCTCATTTACATGAACAATTGTCCTTGAAGATAGCCTGTGGTTTTGAACATCTCATTTAACATTCATCGTGTTATTATTACATGCAGGGCATTTTTGTGATGGTGTGACTCACCTCAGGCCAAATGAAGCCAAACTCATGGAGCACCGGGAGGCATTTCCTCTTGACAGACAGACACATGCTACCACACGGACCAATGGGGATGGGAACCTTGTCGGTGCACATTGGCACGTAGACTGAGCACAGGAAGAACTGGAGAAAGATGGAGACAAAAGATCACAAGTTGAACCTCTTGCACTTGTTTGAATTTTTTACTTAAATCTGCCACATATGTGTTATTCAGGAACATTTCATAGCATACAGTAAGTAGTGACTGCAGAACAATTTCATTAAATGAGCTTAGACTGATGATACTGCAAATATGTTGTGTGTGTGTGTATATTCAAATAAGAACTTTTTTTGTTTTGGAGTGAAAAAAGAGAAACAAACATATTGAGTGATGTACTAGTGAAAAATGACTGTACACCAAAACCAAAGTAAAAGTGCAATAAAGGGTGCAACAGCTATCCAATATGATGTCATATTTCAGTGCACTGATTTGTTCCATTGAAGTTAAAGCAAACTGTGAAGCGGAAGGTAAATCATGTCAGTTGTGAAGTGATTGTTAAAGAAGTTTAAACATTGCTGCCAGTACCCTGTGGGCCACTCTTTCTATATATTACAACAGGATTACAGCTGGTACATGGCTACACCTTCTACTGCCACATGTGGAGCCTCCATCTACTTGCATATACCACTCACCACTGTTGCGTTCTCTCTGCCTTTGCTTTCAATACATTGCATCACCTCTTCTAGTGGTGGGTCTCAATTTTCACTTCTAATAAGAAACTCCTCAATTTGAGTCAAGACACCATGGCCAACTCCAACCTGCTCCAAGGTTACACACACACACACACACACACACACACACACACACAACTCTACGTCTTTAAAAAAACAATCTGTGGACTTGACAACACTAAGGGCATGTGCCATGTAATGCTCCATAATCCCCCCTAATCCAAGGCTCAGTTTTCTCTGTCCCATGGCAATAGGTTTTGAAATAGATATCTAAGTCAGAGTTATAAAGATAGTGAGCAGTCTTAAGTCACATATGACTCTTTGAGGTGGTAGCGATGTGAGGGAGTAAGAACTCTGGGGTTACAAAAGGTTGCAATTTGAGGTGATTTCATGCCTTTACAGTGGATTTGGTTTGAAGCCAGGGTGTAAAATTGTGCTGGGCTCGTGATATGGAAATACACAGACGCAGAAAGCACATCGTACTCTGCTACCTTCAGGTAAAGTAAACAAACATACGCTCCAGTATCTTGGACGGGCTGACTTAACTACGTGTTAGAGTGTGTGTGTGTGTGTGTGCGTGTGTGTGGGGGGGGGGGGGTTGCTACTATTTTTCATTTCAGAAATACCAACATTTTTAACTGGCTATAATTGTACCAAAATGTTTTGGGCTTGCGGTCTTGATCCAGTGATGGAGAAATCCCATCTTGAAATCAGCCCTTGAACGGAGCCCAAATGAAACATGAATCCAAGAATGGTGTCAAGGTTGAGAAATAAATACACACAGAAACATTACACAACTCTTTTTCTGTGAGAATTCATTTGCCAAGTAAATTAACTAATTAAAGATCTAGACTCAATGAGCTACTTTTCTGATACCTGCAGGCTAATAATTCTTCTAAATTTGCAAAAACAAAAAGACTTGATTTTGATTATGAGTCTAAACCACATACTTACAATAACTCCTTGTTGTATACCTGACTGCGGGGAAGTATGTGAGGTCAAAATCAGTTATCTGAGGCAGCAAGAACTTCCTTCAAATTTAATTTGTTACACTGTTCTCTGATCAGTATCTGGGTTGTAGCAGCGTTATCTCTGCAAATAGAGCAGACTGGCCGATCTGAAGAACATATTAAGTTTCTCAACGCAAATAGAGATTCTTTGTTCCCAAACTAAACAGCGCATATTGGAGTTGTCCTGAGTAATTTTCTGTTCGAGTAAACAGACAAACAAAGTCGTGTGAGAGGGAGCCGAGGTTTTGTCTGTGTGATTGTACATGTTTCAAATTCACAAAGGGCTCATAAAGGCAGTAGATATTAATACCATAGCAGATATTTCTCACAGTGAACTACACCAACGACAGTAATGTAACACATTCTGGGTGTTTCCCCCGACCATTGGTAACCTGAGTGTTGTCACTTCACTGCTAAAAGCTGCTCCGGTTACTTGTCAGGAAGCCTCCCATTAGAGCAAATGTTAGGGGATACGGTTTCCCTTTCCTCCCTCTTCAGTGTGTGTGTGAGAGAGAGAGGGTGGGGTGGGGTGGGGGGTGGGGGTCAGCTAATCTTACATTACAATTTTCAGCTGGAGGACACTTTGGTTTTATGCTGCAGTTGCTCATTGCTCTGTCTGGCTGTCTCACACACATGGCTCTTAAGCACTGTATCAATTTAGCATGTAAAAAAAAAAGGGGGGAAATTCCTTTTATGTCTATTCCCAAACACATGTACGCACAAAAGATCACTGAAAAAGGTAATTGAGTAATTCAAGAAGTAATAGAAATCGCATACATCTCCAGACAGGACAGTGGGCACAAAGGAGCATCACAGGGAAATGTTTGTTTATGTATTCAGATGTCTGGCTACGATCATATGTGTCTGCACGTGTGTGAGGCATCTCCCAAATAAAGAGATGTAATACACATCATATCAGAAAAAGTGGACTCCATTCATCGACAACTTGATCTCTGCTGTGCGTCTAGTCTTTCCAATTATAGTCTAAAATCTTAAAGACGAGGGTGACGACCAATCAAATTTCTTTTCTTGCATGGTGCATCGGGCAAACAAGCAGCATTTGTCTTAGGACACTGAGGGCACCATTGTTATCAGGAAGACGGTACAGTATAGGCCTATAGCAGTGAAGACTCAGCTGTTGCTGTGTGGGGCATGAACTCAGAATGTCAACAGACAGAGGGGGCATTTTCATTGAAATTAGCATGACAGCCTGGCACAACAGGAGGGAAGGAAGGAAGACAGGCAGGCAGGCAGGGTGGCAGGGACCCCTCCACTTATTTAAACTCGCTGGGGTCCAAACTTTTATTATGCTCCTGATTATCACTGGCACCATCAGTCTGAACAGTTCCCTATTGCTGGTAGCTCCCTGTCATGTGTTCTGGGACCACACTCTGTTCCTCCCTCTCTCTCTCTCTACTCTCTACACACACACACACACACTCACACACAAATAAATATAGCAGACTATTTTGACACAGCCATGCCTTTTTTTTTTTCCTTCTTCTTCTTCTTTTTTTTTTTTTTTTTTAAGTCCAGGATCAGTGTTCCTAAATGTGTGCACCAGCCTCAGTGTGTGTGCTGTCTATTCCAGTCTAATACACCAGTACGCATTTCTCACATCATCCCAGTACCTTGAGTTGACTGGAGCAGCCGTACTGTATGAGCGGCGTGAACGTGGTCAGCTGCAGCTCGGCGTCCGACTGCAGCACGTTGCCGACCAGATTGGGCATTTTGGTAACGTTGTAACCGAGACCTTGGCACATGCTGATCCGGATCGGGTCGCAGGTCATTTCCTCCACCTCGTCGCCGAAAGCCTTCACCACGCACAGCGGACCGACCAGCCCGGACAAGACGAGCAGTGCTGCCCCGCTGAACGGCAACATAATCCCGGGCACGGTCACCGCAGCGCTGAGCGGCTGCCCTCTGTAAATGTTGGCACCGGTATTAATAACCTCCTCTGACCCAAAAGTTAAGTCGGGTCGCCCTGGAAACCGCAGCGCGTGTTCAGGCTGTAGTCCAGCAGGACTGGCGCGCGTGTAATCCGTGCGTTTTGGAGGCTATCGTATCCAACTACGAGCCAGTCTGTAGATTTAAAATATCCCGAAAGCAGCAGTGAATCATTGCGAGATCTGTGCGTAATCAAGGCTGTTTTCAGTCAAATAACGTGCGCATCTGCGGTTAAAAAAAAAAAGAAAAATCCCAAATTTGGATAAATCCCGCAGTCCTCCTTGTGTTGTGTCCCGTTAGTAACTCCGTGTGGAGGAGCGCAGCGCAGCGACGAGATACCGCGGTCTGGTTTTGCGCCTACTGCCTGCAAGCGTCCAGCTCTAAACTTTATTGTGTCTGTGAGGAGAGACTGTTTTGCCCGTCCAGGGGAGAGCCGACCAATCCGTGCGCGGGAGTTGGGTTTCCCTGTCCAACCCCTGACCAGGAGGGCGGGATCCAAGAGAAAAATAGAAGAGCCAGCCTCGTGTCATCCCCTCTCCCCTTCTCTCCTCTCTTTTCCTCCAGCCCTTTTCTCTTCTTCTGTCTTCTTGTTCTTCTTTCATCCTCTTCTGTCCTTTCCTCACTGTGCTACCTTCTCTCCTCTCCTCTCCTCCTGCACAGAAAATCAGCAAGCGTTTCACAACTAATTCTGACAATATCCAGAACCTGTATTTATACTAGCAGATGTGGCTTACGTATGTTTTTATTGGCCGTATTTTTAGAAAATAAGCATCTGAGAAGTTGATTTGTCAGTGTGAGTGTGTTTTCATTTTATATTTAAAGTCCCTAATGGTCTTTTAAGCCCGTCTGGAACTTCACCACAGGTTCCACTCTACCTCTCTAAAGGCCTGTCAGCTCTAAGTGCTCGTGACATTGTAATTGAAAGTAGGGCCTTAAGTGATGCTGAAGCATTGGAAATCTGTTTTGCATTGCAATGAATGCACATACTGGACAGGTTTTGTTTGCTCGTGGCACCCCGGTAGAAGACTTCTCTTTTACAGCATGAAACTTGCACTGAAGAGTGTTGTTTTGGCTTTTCAGTGTCGTAAAAGTGGACTTGGGTGATGAAGTGCTTGGATTTGTTGCAAATATTTCGAGAGAAGGAAAGTTTAAGGAGTACTTGATTTGTGTTTTCTTCAAGTGATTTACAATTCGGAGGCTGCCAGGTGTTATCAAACTCAACTTAAGAGCTCCACAGACCTTTTCAAATACCACAAATACCATATTCTAATGTAATTTTAAATGGAAGATTAAAATAAGATTAAATTTCAAGAACTTTAAAGCAAGTTATGCGGTATTTTATTAATGTTAATATATTTAACTCAATTTACATGCATCCAGAGACAGTGAGTATTCTGAAATTAAACAATTTCTACATGTTCAGATTCCAGCTGCACATCAGCATTAGTTACAGAAGTTTCGATTGTTGAGTCTTTTAAAACGACTGAATTTGGCCAAGATACTTTGTAATTGACATTCCACATGTGATCCACACACACCAGCACACACCCTTGCACACTGCCACAATGAGGAAGTGCGACTGGACCCCAAATATGTGCCTTTTTTTAGGTAAAACCCATCTATGTTATTCTGGCCAAAGACACAAGGCAGAGAAACACGAGGAACCAACACAGAGGGAATTGGAGGCAGACAAGAAAAATGAGCGGGGTTGCAGAGTAATGCATTATTTTGTCCATCAGTACTTATCCTTTCCTTGGCTCTTGTTTCAACACCTGGCATGTTTGTGTCAGGTACTTCTAGGGAGTTACTGCTGATAAGAAACTCGCATAAATGCTTAAAACATGAAAACATCAGCAGCAGTCTGGTTGGCTGCTCTCATTGTGCTGCTGTGTTTTCCCTCCTGGATTATACTGTGATGTTTAGGCGAATCCGGTGTGACAATTGATTGGCAGCAGCAATGAACTCCCCACCCCCGACCCCCATCTCACACACACACACATTTGCGCATACGCACCATCCCCCCTCTGCTGCTCTTTGGCTAAAACTGGGGTCAAGACCTGAAGTAATTAGCACTGAGCTGAAACAATAGAGTGTGCCCCTGAGCTGATGGTTATCAGGGGCGTGTGTGTGTGTGTGTGTGTGCACCCCTAAAAGAAAGCAGTGAATGAATGGGCACACGAAATGGAGAACCAATTCAAAGATAAATGATCAGCGATACTTTATCTACTTTTACACACTTTGTCAAGTCTATTAACTCACGCAATTCATTTTAACAGTTGATACAGAGAAGAAGATTCTGGCAAGCAGAGAGATAAAGGAACTGCGGCAGCACATTATCAGCTCGAGCCACCAGCACACTCCGTCCCCTCTTGTTTACTTTCACAGTAGAGTGTGAATAGCGGTGGTGAGCAGACAACGTGTTGGAATTGACAAACTAATGACCATCACACTGAGTGGATAATGACCACAGTTACCCTTTAAGCCATAAAACCACTGAGTTAATGGTCAAACAGGCTTTCCCATTAAAATGGGCATTTGGCTGGAAAGCAAAGAAGAAGCAACTGTAGGTTTGGACATTTGGGGTACATTTAAGGTCACAGATGTTTACATGAATAAAGCTGAAAGAGGCTGTTTCTAATCACCTATTTTAGTACTTTGGTGCTGGTATACATGAATGCACAAGGAGTTTATTTTCTGGCCATGGTACTTCTCTCTGACCAAACCAGCAATCAGCTGCAGGATGAAATTAGGCTGCCAATATTCGGGTTACTGCAAGCATGACATAAACATTTATGCTGACTAGTTAATTGATGGTGACTGTTTGGGGGAAACAGTGTCTGCAGGCTGGGCTCTGGACGCAGTAAATATCCAATCAACATGTATTGAGAACATGTTTTGTATAGCGGGACGTGGGTGGTGAAGGAGGGTTTAGGAATTTTATTTGAGCATGTCAGTGATGGCAGTGATTGGACCAAATACTATGATAATATGTAGTTGTGTTCAGTATTCCAAAACAGTTTTACACATTTGTACAGATCAAGTGCACAGAGGGCTGACGCTTTGATATTATTAAACAAGATTGTAAGATTTAACTCAGGACATGCAGTCTGACGTCTGTGTGAGAAATTCCTTCTTTCTTTTTTTTTTTGCAGTCTAAAGCTGATTTCCACTGCTGTAGGCCAAGCAAAAATAGTCAGGGCTTTCTAATTATCTATGCCACACAGTTTCCTCCAACACAACATTCATGTGATGATCTTAATCTGTTGATGCTAACAGAAAGGACTTAATGGTGTGGTTTTCCTTTCCAAATAACCCACCCCTGCTAACATTTTGATGGTTTAATGCTTAAGAGCCCTGCCTTTGGAAGACATGTGGCCTGGCTGGCCTGGGATCAAACCTCCCCACAGTCTTAACTTCCCTAATCCATGCCCTCCATCACTGCCACCTTTGTTACTTTCATAATAACAAAAATGCATGCAGAATTATAGGTACCACATGAGGTAGACTGGCTGGAAAAATACAATAAGTGAACACCAACTTTATTGTTTGATACAGCTTTAAAAGGGTGGGGTGTGGGAGGCTGGTTAAAGAAATACTTATATCCTGTTTCATCATCAGACACCCTGAAATTAGACTGTGTTGGAATGTTGCTACATTGATTTATGATTATTAATAATGCAGTCTCACATGAGCCGACAGCTGTGATGCCCAGTGATGCTAAAATCAGTTATGATACTGAAATGGACAGGGGGCAGCGTCCGTCCATAATGATTTAATACCAGCTGTTCAAAATTAATTCAGATTTCGACACTAAAGTCCTCTATTTTTATCATTGCCATTACTATTTATTTAATTTCTTCTCATAAAACAAGATTCTCTAGTTTATATTTTGTCTTAAGATGAGATAAATCTACCGATCTGTATCATGTGAAACTCTTTTGGAAACACTAAATACATTTGTAGTGGAAGTACAAGGTTTTTGAAAAAAAGTCAAAGTCAAAGTGCAACTCTTTATTCAGAGTATACAATTTTCTTACGTGTGGAGTACGCTGGCCTTCTTGTCTTTTAAATTAATTCATAAACACGTTCGTTTGACCAAAGCCCTGTTACAGCCAATGTGGTCTAACTGTGGGAATGTAACCAGTCTAACCTTTCAGCTTGGCAGGCGGAGTGAAAGGCAGTACCCCGAGGACAGAAAGAGAGACACAAGTGTGTATCAGTCACCAGATAGAATCTTACAGCTCGATTCCCAATCCCCTAGTCCTTGAAGTGTGGTATTAATAGGACTGCCAACTCCTTGGAATGGTGTCAGTGTGGATAACTGCTAATATTCTGCATGCAGTAGTGTGTGTCTGAAGCTGTGTGGCTTTACTTCTAGGAAGTTGGTACTTTCAAGCATCTGTGTTTGAGAATGCAGGTGTATGGATGATTGTGTGTGGAGGTGGGGGTGGGGTTGACAGCATGTGTGGGAGAAGGTGCTTATCCCATTATGGCGGTTGGGGGACTTTGATAGAAAAGAGTGGGAGGTTTCTACAGGTGATCTGTCCCCTCTGGGACCGCAGGCTCACGTTACCCTGCTGGAGAGAGTACCACACAGAACTGCACACACTCTTTCTTTAACATTACTCTCCCGCCGCTCTCACTACATCTCGAACCTCTCCCACCGAGTCTTTTTAAAGCAGTCCGTCATCTGCTCCTCTGCTGTCTCCATCTGTTGTTGTGCAGCATGCTGAGTCCAAATTGCAAACTGGGAGTAACATTTTCCCATGATTGCCTTTTTAAAATGAAATAACCAAAAAGGTTAGAACCTAGAAATTGATGACTTACTCTACAAAAGTAAGTTTGGCTGTTCTGCTTGTGAGACACTCTCATTGTATCACTGGGTCTGCTTCAGCAGCTTATCCTCATACAACAGTTCGTATGATATCTCACGAAAATGTCGTTATTTTTCACGCGTTCTCCTACAAATGTCCAGCAAAACAAGCAAACAGCGCAGAAGCTGTTGAGGCAACAAAACTTGGTTAGGTTTAGGAAAAGAACATGGGCTGTGTTGAAATAAATACATAAAGTAACATAAGTCAACATTGACTTTTTGCTTTTACACGGGAGACAAACCGCAGTCTTCTGGGTGAAAGTCCTGTGTTAGTTGAGCCCCTCCTGAAGCGGGCTTTGCCGCTCTTTATGCTACGTCACCGGGCTGCCTCTAAGACAGTCAGTAGTAGAAAGACGTAGTGTAAAGAGCGACGAACATACTTACACTTACGAACAGCGAATGAGAACAATAAGTATTCATTTCTACTTTGAGAGTAAATCTGTTTCATCATGAATGCTGATGTCCTGTTCTATACATTTCTTCAACTTTCTTCAACTTCAACTAACTGTATTGCTCTTTTATGTGTTTTAAATACTGTAGTTATCATCACATTGAGGCCTTATCCTCCATCTAGGGATACCACCGAAAAATACTAAGAAAAGCCTTTCTGTTAAGTTTAGGCTCAGCTCTGATTTTTTCCTTTTTTTTCTTTTGTCTCTCACTTTGTCTCCCTGTCTCTTTCTCTCTCGACCATAAACAGAGGATAGCAGTTCATCGTGTGCACTACATATTGGATAAGTAGATAATAAAAATCATCTGGA